>CM043728.1:1702147-2048143 GCA_023969325.1 Oryzias curvinotus | reverse complement strand
TTGCCACCGATGGTCATTTTTAAACGAAAAACAATGCTAAAAATCCAGTTCCCGTCAGTTACTGTCGCGTGAATGAAAAAGGGTGGATGGATCAAGAAATGATGGAGTCATGGCTGATGAAGTGCTACAATAAGCATCCAGATGGCTTCTTTAAAACACGCAAAGCCCTGCTCGTGATGGACAGCATGCGAGCGCACATCACGCAACAGTTCAAAGATTAATTAAAAGTTTTCCACTCCATACCTGCCATCATCCCCGGTGGCTTAACCAAAATTCTCCAGCCACTTGACATCTTCGTGAACAGGAGCTTTAAGGCAGTATTGCGTAACTTGTGGGAGCAGTGGATGATGGATGGCAAGCACAGCTTCGCGGCAACCGGGAGAATGCGCCACGCAACTTTCCTGGAAGTCCTTGGATGGATCGACAAAGCATGGGCTTCAGTGACAACCGAAACCATCCTGTCCGGATTCAGAAAGGCTGGAATAATTGGAACTGCAACTGATGACAAGTCTGATGAAAGCGACACAAAAGAGGAAGCAGGGCTCCGTCTACCTCCCGAATTGGCGGAGTTGTTTAGAAGTGACACAGAGGATGAAGAATTCAATGGATTTTCTACTATGGAGTCAGACTAGTTGTTTGATAAACTTGGCAGGATGTTCATTATGTTATAGTTATCTGAATAACTGCTGATATTTTATGTTAATAAAGCAGGCAAGTACTCAGTTCGTTGTGCGTCATGTAGCTACGGTAACCCTATTTAGCCTGTTCTCTAACCCCCTGTTATTTTAAGTTGCCTTTTAAGATGAGATGTATGTTCTTGGTCTCAGATTTTGTCAAATAAATTTCCTGTCAAAATGTGACTTGTAGTCCAGTGCGACTTATCTGTTTTTTTTTCTACTTTATAATGCATTTTTGGGCTGGTGCGACTTATACTCCGCAGCGATTTATAGTCCGGTAAAGTACAGTATCTTTGATTGATCAGATCTTTGTTTTCATTCTTAGATCCTGGAACTAGTTTCTATGAAGGTTTGAGAATTTAAACAAGAGAAAAGGGTGAAAATGTTCATGTCTGTCTGAGAAAAGTGTAGAAAGTGTGCAGTGAGGTGTTTTACTGCCATAAACGTCTGTAATCAGACTCCGTGGATTTCACCAATCACGGGTTCTTTTTAGAACGTAATTCCTGCAATGAACAAGGGAACACTATACTGGTGAAAAGGTAACGCAGATCAGTGACGTGCGATGGGGTTTATGGCTGGTGAGGCACTGGACGTCATCAGTCATATTTACAAACATATGAACCATACTGAGTAACTTATTCACCATTTGATTGACAACAATTAACGTGTTTTGTTTAAAATATCATTTCAACATGTTTTTTTTTCCATATACAAACTACAGCATAGAAAAAAGCACAAACCTTATTATCATCTTACCTTTACTTGTAAATAAAGTCCATACACCGCTCCTTCTGAAGAAAATGACTTGCCGCTTGCTATCACTTCTTCTATTATTTTTTAGTGTCAGAATCTCAGGGCTCACCGGCGCCCCCTAACATGAGGCACGAGGAACTGCTGGCCTCACCCAGCGGCTTTTTTGCCGGCGGTTTAGCGCTCAGCACAAGAAACACGTCCCTCACATACAGTTATTTATAAAAACAAACACTGTACATCATATACATCTGCTAAATTATGTAAACTCAGCTCATATAGTACAAGTGATTGACCCGACATACAGAGAGACAGCAGTACCATCTGACTGCATAGGTATTGCGCAATCCAAGGTGAGGCTCAGCGGGCTGGTGCCTCATCGCACGTCACTTCTTAGGCCTCGTTCACCACTGCAGGCTTGAAACGACCCAATTCCGAATTTTTTGCCCCTAAGTGGCCCAATTCAGATCTTTTCATGACAGTCTGAACGACACAGATTCGCTCTTTTCAATTACAAGGCCCCGTGGGTTTGCCGGCCTGATTCCGAAACGTATCCGATCTTTTCAATTGCGGCCGCCGTCTGACCGGCCAGGCGACTTGATTCTGAATTGTATGTCATCGACACGCAACAAACGTCATCCATTTTGCGTTGAAGTAGGCGGGAACAGGAACATAACAACAACCGTGGCAGACGATGCTGCTGAGATCAGTCAGTGGAAGGGAAGCAGATCACGGATTGGATTCATATTGGGGTGATCGCTCTATTCAGGCCAAACTCCAGGGCTCTCATCGCAACTGGGCGGTTTTTAAAAAAAATTTCCAGCTAAATGGCCGAGCGTGGTGTTGAACCTTTCCCGCGATGACTTTTTTTTCTTTCTCCTTCCGACCGTGCTCAGAAGCGCGGGGGACCCGAGGCGGATCCTCCTCCTCCTCCCTGTTCTGATCCTTAGATTCTCCAGAACGGCTTAATAAAGAGTCCATAGCATTTATTCTGGGGGAAACCTTCGTTTTTTTTACCGTTCTCCTCCTCTGTAACACACAACATGAATGCGCGCCCACACTGCGGCCCCCCCCCTTTCTCTATCGCGGCACGCGCTACACACACGCGGGCGCGCGGCTCCAACGCACACACATTCCTATTCCACAACAGTGGGTACAGACGATCCCGACTCCATTGCCTTCTTAAAATGAGTAGATTGTAATTGTGCTGCTCCGTCATGAAAATAAATTTAATATTACAAAAAGAGCTCCGTTGTTGACAACACTGCTGTTGACATCCATGGTTAACGATGGCTCCGCAAACAACGAGTGGCGTCGTTCATTCACCGTTGAGTATTCTTCTGGCTTCTGCGCATGCAGGTCTTGTTTGGGTCGTGTCACGGTCACACTGGAGACCACAAAAGTTCGGATTTACTTGGAAATGGTGAACGGTCTTGCAAAAAAATCGGATTATTTTTTCAAAAAATCCGAATTGAGCATTAAGCCCTGCGTGTGAACGTAGCTTTAGTATCTGAACGGCAAATGCGGAAATTCAGCGATTTTGAAAAGAAAAAACACCCAAAAATGGTACATTTAAATGGAAAATGACTGCAAAAGCACAAATTACTGATTAAATATAATAAATGAATTTACTTTTTCTCTTTTCTTCCCATAATGACAGGTGAGGCACAGCCTCACCTGCCTCTCCTGACTGCACGTCACTGACGCAGATATATGCGTAGCTGCAGCAGGAGACGGAGAAATGTGCTTTTTCATTATTACTGGATAAGAAACAGACGTGCAGGACACAGCGCAGCTGCCCAAACTGTGAGATAAGTGTGGAGCTGCAGCCCTCAAAGTCTCCGCGGAATCATGACGGGAGAGGATCGACTATTTTTTTTAATGTATCAGTATATTTTTCCTGAATTGTGTCTTTGAAAATCATAGAGAATGTTATTTGTCATTGTTTTTTTTATTTATTTTTTTTAACTTTATTTTCAGAAATTTTATGATACAAACTTAAACACATGAACATTCACAATAACCCTCCCACCCCACCCCAAAACATAATAATAATAATAAAAATAATAATAATGAATACAGTTTAAAAAGAAAATAAATACGGTAAATAATAATTTAAAAAAAGGGGAAAGAAAAGTGTACATCCTAGGGTTTGTGCCGATGGACGATATCATCGTCCATCGTGATGGGTGACTGACATCCCGATGGAGAGACACCATCGTGATGCCACGCCCCCGCCACGTTGCGAGTGGACCCCATAAGCCGCGGTTACATGTACAAAATATCTTGATGGGATCAATGGTCGGATTAGAATCCAACCGTGTACATGGGCCCAGAAAAATGTTTTCAGAATATAAAAACGTTCACTAAGCTCACACTTTCCGTCGGAATAAATCATTCGCACATGCGCAGTAGGGTTTGAAAACCGGAAGGATATAAGTTCCGCCGAGCGGCTTTTTTTTTATTCAAACTTATTGAATGTAACAATTCAATACAAAACGATGTTAAACAGCGCCGACATTGACATGTCAGCCCCGTAATATACGAGACGATCTTCTAAACGTGCTTTTAATAATGTTACGGTTATTATGAAACACCTGTTCGCTCATCATTTGAATTTTAATCCGTGTGGTCAGTGCTTTTTCTGAACAAAGCCAGGATTAGCAGTATGCTAACACGGGCTAACAACATTAGCTTTGGGTGGCGCTGCATGCTGGCTGCACGTTAAACATGTAAGAATTACATCAGCGTTTATTAAGTCGGGACACGACTGGAAACACAAATCCACGTCATTGTTTGAATGTTTTCTAAGGACTGAGCGACATTTCTGCTTTGAAGCCCAAACCGCTGTGTCTGCTGACGTCGATCCGAGCTGTGCTCAGACACACACTTTTAGACCCGGTTCTGAGTTCGGTAGCTCGTACCCCTAGAGCTGCGGGACGGATCGCAGTCTTAAATCTCCCACACATACCGCTCATGTATCCCCCCCCTTCCCATCAAACACAAAGCTGTAAGTCCGCACTCCGCCGGTCCACTTCGCTAGTTAAGTGCGGGAGCGGACTACTCCTTTTCTATTTTGTTTGTTACTTTTTTGTTGAAGTCACTTCCCTCAGTTTATACTGGATCATCGCGGATGAGTCATTAGTTGGGAAATAAAATGAAAAAAGCAAATAACGAATAGGAGTTATATAAGACCGAAAAAATGTAAAAATACCCACCCCCCCCCCCCCCCCCCCCCCCCGACGATGTCATCGTCCATCCCGATGGTTGACAGCAAACATCGTCAACGGCCAATTGGGGGACATCGCCCAACCCTAGTACATCCATGACAGAAATTTTCAAATGGTTTCTCCATTTCTCCTATCTGTAGAAACACAAGTACATATTCAAACACTTACAGTCTTCATCTTAATCTACCTTTGTCATGGTAGGCATAACACGTCAATGTAAGGGTGGGGTCATAGGATAGCACTAGGGTTAAAACAGTTACTAAATACTTTAAAATACAAAATGTGAGCCTACTTTAATAGTATATCAGATAATTCTCAAGGAAGGTGATCCAGATAAGGGTGCCATGTCTTGAAGAAAATGTTGGAGTCACCCTTTAACGTGCACTGAGGCATTCCAGCCAGTGGTCTTGTGGTTAGAGTGCCTGCCCTGTAACTGGAAGGTCGTGGGTTCAAACTAACACCAAAAAATAGGACCCAATGCCTCCCTGCTTGACACTCAGCATTAACGGGTGGATTGGTTAAGCCACCAAATGGTTCCTGTGTCTGCAGCTCACCACTCCCCCAGGGAAAATGCAGAAAACAAATTTGGCACACCTAGGTGTGTGACAGATAGTGGGACTTTAACTTAACTTTCCATTGGAAAAACTTTAAAAGTCTTTCTGTACTATTGCGTAACGGATAGAGGTCTCCTTTGCATCCAGTATACATCTCCTAGTCAGGAGTAAACGTTTTTGGAGCAACCTCATCTGTCCAGGTAACACAGGCAACCTCTCTGACTAGCCTAAAAGAAAAAAATTAGGATCCAGGGCAAAAGATCATAGAAAAATTGAGCTGAGCTCCGTAGCAACATTTTGCCAAAATCTGGAGATGAACTGACACTGCCAAATACAGTGGTAGTAAGCTCCAACAGCATTTTTACATTTTATACAGAGAGGTGAGTGCTGTGGTTGAATCCTATGTAAAACCTCTGGAGTATATCGAGTCCTGTTTAAAATTCGATACTGGTTTTCCCTGCATTTGTTACATGTAAATATTATTTGTGTAGACACAAAAGCGTTTGACCAAGTTTCGACATCAAGTTCAATCCCCAAATCTGCCTCCCAACGATACTTAGATTTCTTACTTCTGAGAGGGTTCGATGTCATTAATTGTGCAAAACAGAGAAAAAGGACTTTTGTCTTGGATTTGGCATTTTCATTAAATTTGAGAAGAAAACGTTCTACTGGGTGTAGGATTGGTTGGTCACCTGGGAAAGAGAGGGAGGTCTGAACAAAGTGTCTCACCCGTAGGAAACCTCAAAAATCTTTGTTTGATATTCTGAATCTATCTTGAATTAGTCCAAAACACAGAAAATCACCTTTTTCTAAAAAATTGCAGACAAGTTTTAAACCCTTATCATGCCATTTTTTAAATATCCCAAAATCTAAGCACAAGGAGAATGCTACATTTTAATAAGAGGATGCATGGCACTGGAAAAGTTTTTTCGACCCATTTGATTCCTGATGCTGCTCCAAACTCTAAGTGTAACAATAAGAATAGTGTTGTTCTTTATCCCCACTGGAACCTTAGTTAGATCTAAAGATAATAGGCTCAGTAGTGAGAAAGGCTCATAACACCAACTGTCAACATGCGGTTCAGATTGATGCAAAAAAGATGTAACCATCCTGATATAATGCGTCAATGACAGGCCCAGTAGTAGTACTGAAGGTTAAGCAATGCCTGACCACCCCTATCAACCGGAAGCTGCAAAACCCTCATCTTAAGCCTAGGTTTCTTTCCATGCCATATAAATTTGGACAAGAATCTTTCAATCTCAGCAAAAATGTTTTTGGTTATCTTAAATGGCAACATTTGCATGGGGTAGAGTAACCTGGGAAGGATGTTCATTTTTATCAAGCTTGTCCTGCCCGTGAACGACAGCAGGAGGTCAAACCACCTATTTAGATCACTCTTAGCTGATGACTGCAAGACCATCTTAAAGTTTAATTTATACATCTCTGGGGTATTTGCAGACATCCGTGAACCTAAGTATGAAAAACCTTCATATGACCACCTAAAAGGAAAATTAGCAGGAGGGTCCCGTAAGGTTTCAGATTTGTCCAGATTAATTTTGTTTCTCTTCTATTCTTTTCTAACAACAAACACCAAAATATCCAAGTTTGTGACCCTATTAACTGTCAACTTCTCTAATTCTCCCTCAGTTTTCTAAACATAATCAATCATTTGCTAATTTTGATTTTGTAAATGACAGCTATACCATTATAGAAATTTCATTCACACTATTGTATTAGGTTGTTGAAGTGAACAGAAAACAGCAGAAGCCTGTACTATTATTCGAGTTACAAGGCTTCATCTTTACCAGTCTGCGCAAAAATGTTTTGAAATGATTAGAAGATGAAGATAAAATCAAATAATCTGTAGGTTGGTCCCACTTTTGTTGCCTTGTCACTACTGGTCTCTCTAAGACAGGCGTGTCAAACATACGGCCCGCGGGCCGTATCCGGCCCGCCAGATGGTTTCAATCCGGCCGAGTCGTGAAGAGTAAAAATTATAAGTATGTTTAAAAAAAACGTTTCTAGTCCATTCCTGCGGCGAGTTATGGTATTTTAAAGAAATAACCGAAATGCGCAATTCCGCCACTAGGGGGAGCAAAGGAAAAGCAAAACAGGTGAAACAGCATATCTCTACATGTGCCAAAAGTTAAACCTAACAGCTCTGTGTCAGGGTAAGACGTAGTTTGGTTCCTTATGAGCTTAACCACTGTTACATTGCTATAAGAATGATCAGTAATGACACCCTAATGACCAAGATGTTGTCAAAAAGTGAAAAAGGTTGAAGTGAAGTGCTGAGCTTTCCAGGAAAAATTGAAAGAGTTTTATTTGTTCATGGAGCTGAATGCAATTCACAAGACCTACTTGCATGGTACATCATGATACCAAGCATGGTTGCAGTGCTCAATGAATATAGCATTTAGCACCACTATGAGAATCACCATAAAGCAGGGGTACTCACATTTTTTAGCTTGTTTTGAGTCTACAATGTCTTGAAGATCTACCTATATGTATATATATATATATATACACACAACCCCCCAAGAGAACCCCTTAACCCCTTGCCGTTTGATGCATCGCCGACGCCCGGGGGCCAGGCCAAGCGCCAAGCAACTGGACACGGGCTAAACACGAGCTGCGGGCAGCCGGCCCCAGGTTCCCAAGCCCTCCACCACAGCCCATGCCACGGCGACCAGCCACCCAGCATGGCACCCGGCCGCCACCGCCTACCCTGCGCCCAGAAGGCACTGACCCAGGATCCTGGGGGCATAAACTGACACCTGTGCAGAGAGTGTGAAAAGTGCGGATACATATCTGATTTAGTAGAGCCAGGGGGTGAGGTTTGGGTCGCGGTGGAGCTGTCCGTTTACGTAGAGCCGCTCCACAGAGATGACAGCGTGGGCCTCTTCACTCAGAAATTTCTTTCTGATGGGGAACAGGATCCTTCGACGCTCCAAGTCGGTCCCCCGGAGCTCCCTGCCACAGCACCTCACCTCTTCTTTCTCTTTGTGGAGCACGAGCTTGGCCACAATGGGTCTTGGCCTACCAATACCCTTCTGTGCATGTATTGATCCTTTTTTTTTTAAAATTTTCTGTACCGTTTTTCCCTTTCGGGGTCACGGGGCTGCTGGAGCCTATCCCGGCCACTTGTGGGCGAAGGCAGGGGATGCCCTGGACAGGTCGCCGCAGGGTAGAATGTCCTCAATTACATGTCCATTCACTCTCACAGTCATACCTATGGTCAATTTAGAGTTGCCAATCAATCTATGAAGCATGTTTTGGACGGTGGTAGGTAAGCCGGAGATCCAGGAGAGAACCCACTCATACACGGGGAGAACATGCAAGCTCCACACAGAAAGGTTGATGTTGTTTTTCATGTCCCCCAGCCTGGACTTGAACTAGGGGGCCTTCTTGTTGTGAGGCAAGAGCGCTAACCACTGCGCCACCGTGTATTGATGTATTGATCCATGTGCCTATTTATCTTTGTCGTAATGATGCTTGACATGAGCTTCCATGTTGTTGAGAGACAGGTTATTGGCCGGTAGTTGGATGGGACTTCACCCTTTGAGGGATCCTTTTGGATCAGGACAGTTCGCCCTTCCGTTAGCCATTCGGGATGAGTCCCATCTCTTAGCAGCTGCTTCATTTGTGCTGCCAGGAGGTCGTGGAGTGCGGTGAACTTCTTAAGCCTTCTTAAGCCCTTCTTTTTCATAGCTGAGACTCTTTCTCGGATGTCTGCCACCGTTATGGTTACTGGATTCTGTTCAGGGAGGTTCCTATGTTCTTTTCTCAGAGAGATCAGCCACTGGGCATTGCTGTGCTATGTGCTGTCTCTTTATGTGCTGTTCAGTTTCTCGCCTTGGTGGGTCTGATCGGCTGTTTTGACCCTGCCACTGAGCGTACACTTTTGCAGGCTGAGTTGCGAACAGCCTGTTTATCTGTCTAGCTTCATTGTCTCTTGTGTACCTCTTTAGGCGGTTATGAGGTAGGCAGTACCGTTAAGGGTCTTGCCCAAGGACCCTCACTGGGGGATGTTAATTGCTCACCATTACTACTGTACTGTCCTCGCTGAAACGTGACGTAGCTTTCAACTAGACAGCTAGCCAAACTTTGTTCCAAAAAACAAGACATGTCCTCTTTGAAGTTGGTTTAATTAACATTCTTGTAATCTGGGGTACAAAGTAAAACTGTAAAAAATACAGAAATAATCTGGGGTACAAAGTAAAACTGTAAAAAATCCAGAAATAAAAACAGTCAAATAGCAGTCAGTTTAAATAACATTAAACAAATGAATCAAGGATTTTAGCTGTCGTGAAATGCACACATTATGCCAACTGCGCACATTCAACAGCACAGCATTGTGATTAACTTTAAACTTATATGTCAAATTTAAAACATTGAAACTCCCTCTTTTAAACTATTTTTAAACTCACAGAAATACATACAGGTGTTGCTTCTGTAGGGAATCAACCAAAAGTTCGGTGGGTTTTGAATGCAAAGCAGGCTAGACATCAGCTCTCAGCATCAACCGGCGGTTTCTCCTCCACTAGCTTGCATTCCAGCACGTCCGGCTGATGTGACTTTGCCAAAATAAAAGCGGTGGTTTCACAATAAATGTCTCTGTACAAATTTACCTGTAAAACGTGCCTGAAAGGCAGAACAACTACTTAACTTGTTATTTTTAATGTGTACTTTCACTTCCACTTTCTATTATTACAATTTTATTCTTACTCAATGCTACTTGGGTTTTTTTTAACTGCTATGTTTCTTGTTTTGGCTGCTGTGACAACTGAATTTCCCTCTGGGGATCAATAAAGTCCTATCGTATCGTGTCTTGTCTTGAGTGTTTATAATTTTTGGTTGGGGATTTATTTAAATATTTGCAAAATTGTTATAATTTATTAATCAAGGCCTTTAATAAAATTTGGCTAAATGTTGAAATTTTGCTAGGTCTCTTTTTTCTTTGTAGAGGACACGTTTGATTTATAAGGTACACCTTTTTTGGTATTCGAACAGTTGACAGTATTTTGTAGAAAAGATTAAACTAAGCAACAACATTCAGCAAAGCGTTCTATGCATCATCATAGCGATCAAAGGTATTCGAAGCGTTACAGCATTAGGGATCAACAAAAGATGTACATCTCCGGCTCACCTGCTCCAACTGCTGTTCATTTCTCCCGAGTGAACTACATTTATATAATCACCACTATTTATTAGCTGACACGCCCACCACACCAGTGTAAACAAAATCAATTGCTGTGAAATGGACGGACAGTTTTGGCACCCACAGCTGCAATGACAGCTTGAAAGCCATTTCCTTTTTGTAAACATTGTTACATTTAGCTTATTAAAATCAAGTCGTTGCTATGTTTATGTAAAAGTTATTTATATCAGTACAATTACATCTCAGGGAACAATCTTGCATTTTTCCTTCTTTACCACTGTGCTTGGCCATTAATATTAATGCTATTACACTACTCACAGTTAGGGATATTGTTATTTACATGAGTTCTTTCCTTATTTGTTCGGAATTTTACATAAAAGTTCCCTTTGATATGATCTGTAACACGCAGAGGGAGAAAAATCACAAAAAATTACATTTTCCTTTTTGTTTATTTGACTATGGAAGTTTTTCTGTTCCATCAGATTCTGAATATTTTTAACCCTTGAATTTTCCCTCTGAATATTTTTTAACTTTGAATATTTATTCTGAATTTTTTTAACCTTTGAATTTTTATTCTGAATTTTTTTTTTACTTTGAATTTTCATTCGGAATATTATTAACCTTTGAATATTCATTCGGAATGTTTTTTAACCCTAAGATTTTGATGGCCCAGAAAGTCAAAGTAAAAAATTTCGAAGGAGAAGACGCTGCGTTAAGTGTTTCATCAGAACAACTAATCGATCTAAGAACACATCGATATCCAGCCAATGAAATCAGGACAACGACGTGACGTCGCGTTTGTTACGTTTTACACAAGGCAAACATGGATGCACTCGGCAGGCGGTTCATCGGTGAGAATTTAATGCTTTATATCTCTCTATTATCGTCTCATTGATGTCGTTTATAGAGCGCAAAATGTGCATCTTTTGTTGTTATACCATTATGAAGATAGTCTCCTGCAGCTTCGCGCTGACTGAGTGTTTTTGGTCCACCAGCAAACGTTTAGCATGGAGAAATCTGCTATCTGTGATGGGGCTCCAGCTGTCATCGAACAGCAAATTCTGCAGATAAGCTGCAGATCAAGGTGTAAATATCTCTGAATTACATCAGTCTTTATTTTGTTCTGGACACCACTGGAAACACAAATTCATATGATGGTTTCTCAGATCGCAGCAGCATTTCTGCCTTCAGCGATCATCAGAGCTTCGCGCTCCGCTATGCGGAGGCAGCTGGCGGTCCGCAGAACAAAGCTTGTCCACGGTGCGTCCAAAGGAGGACCGCAGAAGGCGGACATGCTGCTATGTAAACTCTTCAGAAGTTCACAACCAACTCAAAGCCGTCTTCTCAGCCGCTAACACAGTCTCCTCGTGGTGTGTTTGCCTGTGTCTCTCAACGGCCGGACACACACGACGAAAGCAGTGACGTCATCGCCCCGCCTCACCTCTGGAAATGCTTTTTCTAAATGAATATTGAGACAAGTCTCCCAGGGTGGATGTGAACATGCAAATGCAATCCCCTCTTTGCATTTTCGTTTTAATTATGACACAGAATAAGCGGTTTTAAGTATAAAATGAAAAAGCATTTTGAAGTTTTGCTTTTTCATTTTAATTTTGAGTCATTTGATGCAGCTACATTTTGAAAATTAAAAAGCATTTCTGTTAATCCATTTTAATTGTCAAATTAGACATTTCTAAATGAATTTTGATACACATTTACCAGATAACTTTTTGAAAATTAAACGTCAAATACCATTTTCATTATCATTTTAATTAAGTGACAGAATAACCTGTGTTGAATTATAAAATGAAAAAGGATTTTGAAGTATTGCTTTTTCTTTTTAATTTTGAGTCAAAAAATGCAGCTTCATTTTGAAAATGAAAAAGAATTTCTGTTAATCCATTTTAAATGTCAAATTAGACATTTCTGAATGAATTATGCTACACATTTACCAGAGAACAATTTGAAAATGAAATGTCAAATACCATTTTCATTTTAATTTTAATTAAGTGACAGAATAAGCTGTGTTGAGGAAGGAAATTAAAAAGCATTTTGGTGGATTGCTTTTTCATTTTAATTTTGAGTCAAAAAATGCAGCTTCATTTCGATAATGAAAAAGCATTTCTGGTTTTGCCTTTTCTTTTTAATTATGCTCCACAAATGCTTCCATATAAAGACACTTGTTTTCGAGTTTGAAATAAATGGCTCTTAGATCTCTTCAAGTGCAACGATGTTCACTTTTAGTCTGTTACCATTCACGTCCCGACTGGGTTTCTGACCATGATAGAGCAATATAATTTTTTGTTTTTGATTATGTTTTTGTTTATATACTAACCTTTTCCCATGATATTATGGATCACATGTGCATGTTTAATTGTTCATTTAAAACACAGTTTTTGCAATTTCCTACTAAATACTTTTAATTGAATACTCTATTTACTGAATCACTGTTTTTATAATGACCCAGGATTAAGCGGCTCTGGAGAGATCTGTAGGTTGCTGTGACCAGCGCGCGCTATGGTGACCTTCATCACCCTGAAGAAGAGGGCTTCCTCAGCATTGCCAGTGCAGCACCTCTTCTTTCCTCTTGATTTGCAGTTCTTGTTCCTCCAGAGCATGTCTTTGTTTTAGTGCAGCCATACGAGCAATCAATGCAGCTTTGTCTGCTTGAGCTTTAATTCTTGAAGATGATGTTCCACTGAATTTACTTCTTAGACTATGCTTACTTTCAACATTAGAAATACTGTCTTTTGGACCAATGTCATCTTCAGCATTCTCATTTTTAAACACATTCTCCTCATTCATAGAAATCCATGTTTTACCCTCAGAAATACATTCATTATTGAACAACATTTTGGCTTTAAACCATGTTTCATGTTTTTCACATTCATCAGATGGCAATAAACCCAACAAAGATTCATGCATACATGTGGAATCATTACAAATCTTAACAAGTTTATCAAGCGCTATTTGAACCTTTGTTTTATCACCTTGAACCATTAAACTTTGCAGTGATTTCCTAATATTGCTTGCTTTATTTAATTTCAGTTTTCTGTTATTTTGTAGCCTGTCCAGTTTATCAGCTAGAGCTTTTGCAGTCAGTCTAACCACCCGTTTTTCAGCTTGTATTTCACCGCCAGTCAAACTATTAGCTCTGCTCGTGGTGCACGCTGCAGTTCCGATTGTTACGTCTGATGTTGCGTCGCGCGTCTCCATGCCAACGTCCTCTTTTATTCAACAAGCTTATTGAGCAGTCTGTCGATCAGTCAACCAATGCATTGGATTTTATGTTCAGTTATGTGTGCACACTTTTTAAATGGCCATTGAAGGTGTAGCACTACTCATACCTCTGGGTTTTAGAAGTGTTGGGCGCCGAAAGCAGAGCTGAACTTCACGGACCGCTTCAGTTGTCGGCTCTTCCTTGTCCAAATCCACAAATTATTCCAAATGTCTGCACCAATATCCCGATCGGATTCCAACAGAATCGAAGGTTGCGCTGGGTATTGCGGATCTTCTCGCTGTCACTGGGTCCAGCTGATTCGATCACTCAAAACAATCCACCGATGCTCCGAACTGGCTTCCGAATCCCGAGATTTCCATCAATCCATCCAAAGAAAGGAGAGGTTTTTGACTAATAAGTGTAGGAGCTAAAGGCCTAGAAACTATTTAGCTAAGTTCTAGCTCCTTTGATACACTGAGATGTGTGACGCCAGATTTGATTGACGCGCCAAGCGGGCTGTCGTTTCCCTATACGAAGAAGAAAAATGAGTCTTTCACTCCGATCAACTTTGCATTACTTTGTCTCTTTTATTATTTACATTACTGAGCGGATTGGACTACTCTTTTGCTTCATTTCCCGCACAAGCGCTCAAAAACCATTTCTCCATCTGGCTCATGCACACCTGTGTGTGGTCAGGTGATAAATCAATTTATAATGGACAGCAAAATATGAAAACAGCGACACCAACAGGACATATTTCTCAATAGGGCTCCTACACCCGTTGTTAAAGTAAAATATGTCCAACACAAGAGGCCTTCAGCTCTCATCTGTCTGCCCAGCTGTTGGACAGGACAAGTTTAAAAAAATAATAAAATAAAATAAAATAAAATCAAGACAGCTGACAGAGGCCCAAAGAAGTGCAATGAAAAACCAAGTGCCTAAGAGATACAGCCAGATGCCCATACCTGAAGAACTGGAAACTGCCAAACAAAGGCTCCTAGCTAATTTGTTTGTGTTTTGTTTCTGGTTGTTGATCCCTGAGTAAACTGATGTCTTAAAAATCAAATGTTTTAGTAGTGACAGCGTAATGTGCCACACTAAATCAAGAGGGGAAAAGGGGTCTACAGAGAATCTATGAAAGTGGACATCTTTAGTTCAGCTGAAAAATCTCTTATCCCCTCTTCTTAAGATCATAGTGTGGACTTCAAAAGTGTTGCTGCATTAGAAAGTGAAGGATTTTGTCTGGGGATTTGAGAGCTAGAATTTGAATGAATGAAAAATAAAGAAATCTAAAGAAATGCTCTGCTGACAAAACTGAACATGTTTTCTGCTCCTGTCAAAGAAGGATGTGAAGTAAAGTGAAGCCTGAAAATCAGATATCCAGCCTTCCATTTAATGATGGTTCAGTGTGAATGATGGCTCTGGTCCATTTAAGGTAAAGGCTGGATCTGATCCTTCAGCAGAATCCCTGCTGCACCAGGACTCCTGACAAGCTCCTATAAACACAGGCGTTTATGTTTGTCTGAGCTATTGGTGATGCCATGAAATATGGATGGCAGATAAAAGAGATATGCTGTGAGAACAGAGATGTAAAGTTATATTTAGTTTTGCTGTCTCCCTGAGATCTGAGAGGGAGTATTTTTGTCTGATTGGAGAGAGAGGGCAGCTTTTGTTGTTGGGTTTTGAATGATGTTACGATACGCAGCTGTCTGCATGCTGCATGCCTTCATCTTCCTCCTCAATCCAGTGGGGCTATTTTTAGAAGGCTAATGTTTTTTGGAGCAACGGAACTGACTTTAAAAATGACACAACTATTTTTAAAAGCATGTCTTTATGTTTTTATTCTTACTAATCATATATAAAAAAACAGTTATACAGCAGATCCCTGGAAAGACCTCAGACATCTCAGTCCAGAAAAATGTAGTGCTGGGAATAGCTAAGATACTTCAGGACCCTCAAGTTCCTTGCCCTGTGGTAGAGGACCCAAGCTCGGAGGAGAAACCACCGGCGGAGGGTGACATTTAAACCCAGACATTCAAATAAGGGGAGGATGACTACAGTAACCTAATTGAAGAGAGCTGTTTAATCTGGTTAGACTGAGACAGGAGGAAAACACAATAAACCCCACCCTCTTAATTAACGAATCTCCATATAATTCAAAATGAATAGAAAAAATAAAAAGTGGCAAAAAAGCAGACGCAGAGAAATTAATATTTCAGCTCTGAAATTGTAAAATAACTAAATGCAATTATCTATATTAATTATATTTTTAATTACATCTTCTTCTCCAGCTGTGTCTTCATCTTTTTAAGGTGACAAATTCTAATTTGACATCCTGTATTATGTTGATAATCTATTTTTAGCCTGACGTGCGCTTGGTTGGCTAAAGATGTTGGTTTTTTGGGTTCCCTGAGTGTGCAAGCTATCATGTTACAACGAGCCGTGCAATGAGAACTAGGAGAAAGCACACATGTTTCTGTACAAATAAAGGGAACATGACCATGCAACACTAACATCATGCAAACATCACTTCTCAGTAAAACACGTTTTTTTTAGAGTTTGCCCATGCAGCTCATGATTTTCCTTTTGTTTATCTTCAATTAGAGCAGGCTTCATAAAACTGCACATTATCAGACACCAAACCCAACTGGTTTCAAGAGGAGCTGATTGGGATTTATGAAAGAAGGCCACCCTCCTTACTGCTGAGGAGCAACCTCTCATTTCCTTATTACCTGGCTCCCTTTCCCTTTACACTTACCAAGTCACATGTTTGGGCTGTCAGGAAGAAGAAAAAAGGAAAATAGTGCTGTCACTGATGAAAGGAAAAATATACAGAGAAGAGGCTGAATACTGCAGAATACTTAATCACACAAGATGAGCCAGTATGGAAGACATAGAAAGAGGTCCTTAAATGCTGTGTGGCTAATTGCTAAAGTGCAGGCAGTTGTTACTGCTCCACAGATCCACAGGTGAATGGGTAGAGTCATAGCCAACCTGCACAGAAACCCAAGACAAAATGAAAAACAAAATAATATTCAAACAAGCAAATCACGACTGTGTTATAACCTCTCAGTCTACTGGGCATTGGACTCTCCACCCAATCCTCCGGGAGGCGAGGAATTGACGGACCATGCAGACTGAGCTGCTGTCTACAAAACGTGGTGGAGAGGGACCGCCAGACACGGGCTGAAAGTCACAGTCTTTTGCCAGGTTAATCTTTTTGACATGAAAGACAGGATGTCTCAGAGTAGCAGAAATGTCCTGCTTGACCTCAATAGGGTTCATGATTTTGGTGATAGAACAGGCCTCACATGTAATGAGGTTGCAGCTTCTTAGACCACCCTTTCAGGGGCACAACTATGTAAAAAAGCCACACTCTGCCTCCCACCTTGTACTGTGGGGCAGCAACCTGTTGGCAGTTAGCCAGTTTTGGCTCCACAGCAATTGTTCACATAAAGTTCTCCAGGTATGTCAGCAGAACCTTATAAAAGCTGTGTGACTAGATGTGGAAGCCAACTGCTCTTGGTGGGGAGGGGAGAGGTGGCTGGTATCCAGGAAAGGGGAAAAACCTGTCAAGTTGGAATGGAGGTACTCCGCATACGTCAGTTGTAAAGACCACGTGGTGGGAGCACATGGCTTGCAGAGTGGTCTCCAAATCCTGATTATAGTGCTCTACCTGGCCATGTCTGAGGTTGAAACCCTGAACTCAAACTGACCATGATCCCAATGAATTTGAAGAACTCCTTCCAGAAAGCTGCTACAAACTGGGGTCCCCAATCCAATGTGATCTTTTATAGGAACTCTGTGTAGATAAAAGACATGCTGAGATAACTGCAGCTAATTCTCTGGGAGATGGAAGCTTAGGCAAGGGGAAAGCATGAAGCAACTTATAGAATCTGTCTACAGTCACCAAACTAACGGTTTTAACCCTGTATCTGGCGAGTCAGTTTAAAAGTCCATAGCTATGAGGGACCTAGGTCTGGAAGTTCTAGGTAGAGGCTGTAGGAGTTCAGCTGTAGGGGTTCGATGCACCTATACCGGGCATGAGGTCATAAAAGCTGTTACATCTAAGGACATAGTTGGGCACCAAAAACCCTAAATCGCAAGGAAAGCAGTCCAACTAATTTCAGCGAGAAGAGTTTCCCCACTTTAACACCTGGACAATGAGACTAGGAGGGACAACAGACATCCAGACCTTAGGCTCCTAGGTCCAATGAGTGGTACCCAGCACCATCCTGTGAGGCATGATTGTTGACTCCCCTCAGAAATCCTTAACCTCCTTTTTTTGTCTGGTGCTGACGAGACAGAACATCTGGCTGACTGTCTCAAAAGCATGATGTTGTCTTTATTGGTGTTGCGGGGGGGGGGGGGGGGGGGGGGCTGATTTTTGTCAGAGCAACTGAAAAATGTTTCAATCTTTCTATTCTTTTTTCTCTCCATTGTCATCAGTTATTGGCAATCCTGGTGTTCCTTACTGTTGGAGTTGTTGCTATTGCTCCTTAGTACTACTTACAGTTTTCCAGGCAGCTGCTTTATTTCACATTACTTGTCACCACAGAATTAAGCCGATGGGATGTGTGTGAGTCTTTTTTAATAATCCTTTCAGATGACTGTACTAGATTTTTACTCCTCTGAATCTCAGACACTCAGCCTCTTCTCTGTAGGCTCTGTCAGCCTTTGTACACATGGATATCATTCCTCACAAGGTTTTAATCCCAGGACTACTTCCTTTTGAGGAACATGGCCAGATTACAATTCTTTGCAGTGGATCCAGGTTTCCAGTCTGCTTAACAAAAACCTCAAATCTGGTGTTTGCAAAGCTAAAAGTAAGATTCCAGTTTGAAATACAAGTCCTAACTAATTGGGTTACTAGCTTCACACCTACAGAAAAAGATGAGGGCATTTCATGATGACACTCGGTAATATTTAAGTGATCGGTGTTGCTCCCCGGCATGTTGGCAGCATACTGAGATGAAGTGATGAGAAAATAAGTACAGGTTTTGCTTTGAAGGATAGAACACCACTGAGTGACAGATGAGAAACAGCAGATGGAAGGATGCATCTGCTCACGGGTCTCAGCTTCCAGCTGGGGTTGAGCTCCAAGTCTGCATTGAAAAAAGAGGTAGGAAGGTGTTGTGGATGTGACCATGCATTTCTGTGTGTGTGACAGGCAGCTCAGCTGGTGCCCCCGTTGTTAGTTGTGTGGTACCTAGTAAGTAAGTATGTAAATATTATTTATATAGCATCTTTCACAGACAGAAGTCACAAGGTGCTTCACAGGTTAAAATATATACAGTACAAACCAAAAGTTTGGAAACACCTTCCCATTCATTTGAATTAAAAGGTGTGTCCAAACCTTTGGTCTGTACTGTATCTGTAAAAAACATAAAAGGCAAAAGCATATACCATGTAAAACAATCATCCCAAGCCCAAATAAAAATAGTTTCAGTTAAAATGCTTTGCAAAAATAAAAAAATAAAAAGTCTCCTCTTGTCCGGAACCGTGTGCGAGGGACCATCATCAAGTTCTGATCCACAGACCTCAGTGCACAAGATGGTCTGTAGGGGGCGATCAAATCACAAACATATGGAGGAGCTTGACCGTGGAGTGCCCTAAAAGTCAGCACTAACATTTTTCATTGAAAGGGGTAAGCAACCAGGATCAAATAAAGAGCTGGAAGGATTGGGAAGATGTGATCTCTTCTCTTAGTGCAGGTCAAGACAGGAAAACAGACTGTTACAATAGTCTAGCCGTGAAGAAACAAAGGCATGAATAAGAAGTTCTAGATCTTCATAAGACACCATCTTATGTAGTTTAGAAATGTTCCTCAACTGGAAGAAACAGTTCTTGGTCAGCTGTTTGGAGTGCTGCTCCAGTGACATATCTTTGTCAAAAATGACATCCAAGTTTCTAAGGCTGGGTTTGACAGCCTGGCCAAGAGAACCCAAATGCTGCTTAATCCCTGGTATAGCATCATCAGGGGCAATAACTAGCATTTCTATTTCCCCTGAGTTTAGCTGCAGAGAGTTTTTACAGAGCCATTGTTTTATCTGCATCAGGCAGTTCATCAGAGAATCTAGCTTGTGTGTCTCAGAGGGTTTAAAAGGACAATATAGCTGGATATCATCAGCAAAGAAGTGGTAGGAGACATCGCTGAACTCCTATGATCTTTCGAAGGGGAATCAGGTACAGGAAAAACAGAACAGGGCCCAGAACAGAGCCCCGAGGAACCCCACACAGTAAGTCTGCTGACTGAGACATTATGTGGTTAGCTGAAATTCAGACCAGAATTTCAGCAGAGACCAGAAGAGGAAAATCCGTGAAGAACTGACGCTGACAAACCAATCAGGTCCTTCAATCTTTCCAATAAGACCTGGTGGTCAACCGTGTCAAAGGCTGATAAAGATTGATTAAAACTAGGACAGTGTATTTGCCAGAATCAGCAGACATCAAAATGTCACTGGACACTTTCAGCAGGGCTTTTTATGTGGAGTGATGTTTACGGAAAAACCTGACTCAAAGTATCATAGATGCTCCTATTATTTAAGAACTCTGATAATTGTTCAGAGACCAACCTTACCACCGCTTACCTCCAGAATTTTGGAAAGAAATTGAAGGTTTGAGATAGCTCTATAATTCTGAAAGACTAAGGGGTCCAAATTAGACTTTTTCAGCAAAGGCTCCACAATGGCATGTTTAAATGAGTTTGGGAACACACCAATGGAAAGGTTTATCATTTCAGTGAGACTTTGGCCAGTAACATCAAACACCTTTAGGAAGAGTTTGGAAGGAATCACATCAGATGGGCAAGTAGAAGGTTTAAACATGAGCCGCGTTTACACGGGCAAAAGTAATCGGAAAGAACGCCTGATCGGAAAGAAAATGCGTCATGTAAACGCGCCGTTCCGAATACTCTGCCCCGGTCAGACTCGTTTGGATCAAAATTTCTTTCCGATCGAGATAGGTTGGTTATACCGATCGTTTATCCGATCGTGGAGCATGTAAACGGTCATTCCGATCGTGTGTCACTTCTGCTCTGGTTTACGTCATTCATAGACGGTGTTTCGCTGAGAGAAAGCTTTGGAGCTCATACAGGACCGATCAGCTGCTCTGCGGCGGCCCCCTGAAAAGCGCCACTCCGCTCTCGCCCCGCTGGTTCTTCACCTCTCTTTCACCCCTCACAAAGGGGCTGTCGGGGAGGAGCGCTTCATGCCCACTGAGGTCTTGACCCGGCACCCGAGCTCTGCGTTCGGGCTCCAGTGGCAGTGGACCGAGTGAACCTCTCTGAGCAGAGCAGCGGAATTTATTGATACGTGTTTGGGGGGGTGCGTTGTTACGTGTGCGTTTTGTTGTTTTGTTATGTGTGAGAATTCGGACTGTGAGCCGACCCGCCGCTCTGGGTTAGCGGCTGCAGGACTCACGAGAACCGAGCAGAGCTCGAGCCGCCAGCACACACATTTGGGTCGGTGTGTGAGCTTCAAAGCAGAAATGCCGCTCAGTCCTTAGAAACTGTTCAAAAAATCACGTGGATTTGTGTTTCCAGTTGGGCCCCGACAAAATAAAGGCTGATGTTATTCCCACACATTTACGTGCAGCCAAGCTGCAGATTGCAGCTTTTCCCGCATGGTCCTGGATTTTGTGTCCATCAAAAGGCTAATGTTGTTAGCCCGTGTTGTTAGCCTCTCCTAACACTGGGTTCTTCGAGCTCCGTTTTTCCACAAAAAAATCAGTGACCACACGGATTAAATATAAAATGATGAGCGAACAGGCGCTTCATAATATTCATAAGATTAATAAAAGCCCGCTTGGAAGATCGCCTCGTATATTACCGAGCTGCTGCATAAATATAAATGACAGCAAAGGTTTGTTTACAACAGGACCTACTTCCTCATCTGGGCGTTTTTACACTACTGCGCATGCCCAAATGATTCATTCCGACCGAAAGTGTGAGCCATGGGAACGCTTGTTCTAATCGGAAAAAGGTGTTCTGTGCCCATTGACCATTGATCCGATCAAGATATTTTGCCCATGTAACCTATGGTCAACAGAGTAGATGTGTCCCCCAGTGTGACAGGCTTAAAAGTAGACCATTTGTGTGAAACAGGCGCCACCATAACAAAATCATCACAACAAGGAGGTGGGAGCTGGTCTTTGATCTTCTTAATCTTGTTTGCAAATAACTTGAGGTATTCATTGCTGTCAGCTTTGCAGGACAAAGGAGGTACTGGAGTTGCAGGACTAACAATAGAGTTTAAGGTGTCAAACAAAACTTTTGCGCTCTTATGATTTGAGGGTATTAGCTGTTGGAAGTAGTCAGATCTGGCATCTTTCACCATCACATTGTATGAGGACACGAGTCCCTAAGATGCAGCCTGTGGACCATGAGATTGGGGGATTTCAAACAACGCTCAGTTTGACGACACTGTCTCTTTTTGAGTGGTTTCATTAATCCAGGGACACACTTTTTTCTGTGATAAATTGAATTTGACAGGAGCCAGCTGATCCAGGATTGTGACACAGTGATCACTAAAAGATAAATCAGATTGTTAACATTTAAACATTCCTTAAACAAGCGGTGTCAAACAGCAGTGAAAAAAAATTAATCAGTGTTGGCGGTGATAATGCACCTTTGAGACAATATGCTTGAGGAAACAGGTTCAGGAGTGATGTTTAGCTCAAAGAAGACACCACTATGATCACTCATATTCACATCCTCTACACAAAGATTATTAATGCTCAGGCCAAGAGAAAAAACTATGTCCAAAGGGTTGCCCTTTTGATGGGTGGGGTCAGAGACGTGCTGCTTGAAATTAAAAGTTTCAGTCAAAAATAAAAATTCCATTGCCAGTCGGGATGAACAGTCATTTCCATGAAGGTTAAAATCCCCTAGTATTAAAACCTTTTACAGTTTTATAATGTGTAATGGGAGGCACCTGAGGGTGTAGCTAAACACACGGTTGAGAGGGTATAAAACAGGGGTGGGCTAACTACGGCCTGCGGGCTGGATCCGGCCCACCTCCATGTTTGGTCCGGCCCACTGAACAATATCAGAGACCCATGTTTTTCTTTTCTTTAATCTGGCCACACGATCAAGACGTGACATTTTATTCCCCCCTTCTGCAGTCTGTGTCCCGATCTGAAACCCTCTAAAAATCTCTGTCAAACAGAACAGAAGACAGTGTACGACGCAGTTCATCTTTCCCGGTTTAGCTAATTCTTTTAGAGCAATTGTGCAGCTTTTTTTAAACAGTGCACCCTGTTCTGTGCCCTGATTGGCTGGAGACCTTGTTAATCAATCTCCGTGCCATGTCTCGTGTACAGAAACGCGGAGCTCTTCAGATCAAATACTGTATTTTCTGGATTATAAGTCGCCCTTTTTTTCATAGTTTGGCAAGGGGTGCGACTTGTACTTCGGAGCGACTTATATTTGAAATAAATTTTAATAAATACATTGTTAAATAATTTCACATGTTCATTATTTTCACACTGACAACCGGAAGAGGGTGTTTCAGGCTCGGACTGGTACTAAGTGGTACTTTCATACCACTTAAAACAACTGAGGAGGGCTGAAAAATGCCACCAAAAGGAAAATCATATTCTGCAGATTACAAGCTGCAAGTAGTGAAATATGCAGCCGAGACTGGTAATCGAGCAGCAGAAAGAAAGTTTGGAGTGAGCGTGAAACTTGTGAGGGACTGGCGAAAAGCGGAAGTTACTCTTACTGGAATGAAGAAAACCAAAAAAGCTAATCGTGGGCTAAAGGCTAGGTGGCCACAGCTAGAGGAACAAGTTCGCTTATGGGTGCTTGAACAACGTGCCGCCGGGAGAGGCTTGTCAACAGTGCAGTTGCGTCTCCACGCCAAGGTGGTTGCCAAGGAGATGAATGTAAATGACTTTGGGGGATGACCTTCTTGGTGTTACCGCTTCATGCAACGCATTCGCCTCTCTATCAGAGCTAGGACAACGATGTGCCAGACACTGCCAGCAGACTTCCAAGCCAAGGTAGACAGTTTCCGTGAGTTTGTTGCAAAGCATGTAACTGAGCACAGCTTGACACCAGATCATATTATTAACATGGACGAGGTCCCCCTCACATTTGAAATTCCCATGGGCCGAAGTGTTGCAGAAAAAGGGCTAAAGAGTGTGAATATAGTAACACAGTGGTGCTGGCATGTTGTGGAGATGGATCAAAATTGCCACCGATGGTCATTTTTAAACGAAAAACAATGCTAAAAATCCAGTTCCCGTCAGTTACTGTCGCCGTGAATGAAAAAGGGTGGATGGATCAAGAAATGATGGAGTCATGGCTGATGAAGTGCTACAATAAGCATCCAGATGGCTTCTTTAAAACACGCAAAGCCCTGCTCGTGATGGACAGCATGCGAGCGCACATCACGCAACAGTTCAAAGATTAATTAAAAGTTTTCCACTCCATACCTGCCATCATCCCCGGTGGCTTAACCAAAATTCTCCAGCCACTTGACATCTTCGTGAACAGGAGCTTTAAGGCAGTATTGCGTAACTTGTGGGAGCAGTGGATGATGGATGGCAAGCACAGCTTCGCGGCAACCGGGAGAATGCGCCACGCAACTTTCCTGGAAGTCCTTGGATGGATCGACAAAGCATGGGCTTCAGTGACAACCGAAACCATCCTGTCCGGATTCAGAAAGGCTGGAATAATTGGAACTGCAACTGATGACAAGTCTGATGAAAGCGACACAAAAGAGGAAGCAGGGCTCCGTCTACCTCCCGAATTGGCGGAGTTGTTTAGAAGTGACACAGAGGATGAAGAATTCAATGGATTTTCTACTATGGAGTCAGACTAGTAGTTTGATAAACTTGGCAGGATGTTCATTATGTTATAGTTATCTGAATAACTGCTGATATTTTATGTTAATAAAGCAGGCAAGTACTCAGTTCGTTGTGCGTCATGTAGCTACGGTAACCCTATTTAGCCTGTTCTCTAACCCCCTGTTATTTTAAGTTGCCTTTTAAGATGAGATGTATGTTCTTGGTCTCAGATTTTGTCAAATAAATTTCCTGTCAAAATGTGACTTGTAGTCCAGTGCGACTTATCTGTTTTTTTTTCTACTTTATAATGCATTTTTGGGCTGGTGCGACTTATACTCCGCAGCGATTTATAGTCCGGTAAAGTACAGTATCTTTGATTGATCAGATCTTTGTTTTCATTCTTAGATCCTGGAACTAGTTTCTATGAAGGTTTGAGAATTTAAACAAGAGAAAAGGGTGAAAATGTTCATGTCTGTCTGAGAAAAGTGTAGAAAGTGTGCAGTGAGGTGTTTTACTGCCATAAACGTCTGTAATCAGACTCCGTGGATTTCACCAATCACGGGTTCTTTTTAGAACGTAATTCCTGCAATGAACAAGGGAACACTATACTGGTGAAAAGGTAACGCAGATCAGTGACGTGCGATGGGGTTTATGGCTGGTGAGGCACTGACGTCATCAGTCATATTTACAAACATATGAACCATACTGAGTAACTTATTCACCATTTGATTGACAACAATTAACGTGTTTTGTTTAAAATATCATTTCAACATGTTTTTTTTTTCCATATACAAACTACAGCATAGAAAAAAGCACAAACCTTATTATCATCTTACCTTTACTTGTAAATAAAGTCCATACACCGCTCCTTCTGAAGAAAATGACTTGCCGCTTGCTATCACTTCTTCTATTATTTTTTAGTGTCAGAATCTCAGGGCTCACCGGCGCCCCCTAACATGAGGCACGAGAACTGCTGGCCTCACCCAGCGGCTTTTTTGCCGGCGTTTAGCGCTCAGCACAAGAAACACGTCCCTCACATACAGTTATTTATAAAAACAAACACTGTACATCATATACATCTGCTAAATTATGTAAACTCAGCTCATATAGTACAAGTGATTGACCCGACATACAGAGAGACAGCAGTACCATCTGACTGCATAGGTATTGCGCAATCCAAGGTGAGGCTCAGCGGGCTGGTGCCTCATCGCACGTCACTTCTTAGGCCTCGTTCACACTGCAGGCTGAAACGACCCAATTCCGAATTTTTTGCCCCTAAGTGGCCCAATTCAGATCTTTTCATGACAGTCTGAACGACACAGATTCGCTCTTTTCAAATTACAAGGCCCCGTGGGTTTGCCGGCCTGATTCCGAAACGTATCCGATCTTTTCAATTGCGGCCGCCGTCTGACCGGCCAGGCGACTTGATTCTGAATTGTATGTCATCGACACGCAACAAACGTCATCATTTTGCGTTGAAGTAGGCGGGAACAGGAACATAAACAACAACCGTGGCAGACGATGCTGCTGAGATCAGTCAGTGGAAGGGAAGCAGATCACGGATTGGATTCATATTTGGGGTGATCGCTCTATTCAGGCCAAACTCCAGGGCTCTCATCGCAACTGGGCGGTTTTTAAAAAAAAATTTCCAGCTAAATGGCCGAGCGTGGTGTTGAACCTTTCCCGCGATGACTTTTTTTTCTTTCTCCCTTCCGACCGTGCTCAGAAGCGCGGGGGACCCGAGGCGGATCCTCCTCCTCCTCCCTGTTCTGATCCTTAGATTCTCCAGAACGGCTTAATAAAGAGTCCATAGCATTTATTCTGGGGGAAACCTTCGTTTTTTTTACCGTTCTCCTTCCTCTGTAACACACAACATGAATGCGCGCCCACACTGCGCCCCCCCCCTTTCTCTATCGCGGCACGCGCTACACACACGCGGGCGCGCGGCTCCAACGCACACACATTCCTATTCCACAACAGTGGGTACAGACGATCCCGACTCCATTGCCTTCTTAAAATGAGTAGATTGTAATTGTGCTGCTCCGTCATGAAAATAAATTTAATATTACAAAAAGAGCTCCGTTGTTGACAACACTGCTGTTGACATCCATGGTTAACGATGGCTCCGCAAACAACGAGTGGCGTCGTTCATTCACCGTTGAGTATTCTTCTGGCTTCTGCGCATGCAGGTCTTGTTTGGGTCGTGTCACGGTCACACTGGAGACCACAAAAGTTCGGATTTACTTGGAAATGTGAACGGTCTTGCAAAAAAATCGGATTTTTTCAAAAAATCCGAATTGAGCATTAAGCCCTGCAGTGTGAACGTAGCTTTAGTATCTGAACGGCAAATGCGGAAATTCAGCGATTTTGAAAAGAAAAAACACCCAAAAATGGTACATTTAAATGGAAAATGACTGCAAAGCACAAATTACTGATTAAATATAATAAATGAATTTACTTTTTCTCTTTTCTTCCCATAATGACAGGTGAGGCACAGCCTCACCTGCCTCTCCTGACTGCACGTCACTGACGCAGATATATGCGTAGCTGCAGCAGGAGACGGAGAAATGTGCTTTTTCATTATTACTGGATAAGAAACAGACGTGCAGGACACAGCGCAGCTGCCCAAACTGTGAGATAAGTGTGGAGCTGCAGCCCTCAAAGTCTCCGCGGAATTCATGACGGGAGAGGATCGACTATTTTTTTTAATGTATCAGTATATTTTTCCTGAATTGTTGTCTTTGAAAATCATAGAGAATGTTATTTGTCATTGTTTTTTTTATTTATTTTTTTTAACTTTATTTTCAGAAATTTTATGATACAAACTTAAACACATGAACATTCACAATAACCCTCCCACCCCACCCCAAAACATAATAATAATAATAAAAATAATAATAATGAATACAGTTAAAAAGAAAATAAATACGGTAAATAATAATTTAAAAAAAAGGGGAAAGAAAAGTGTACATCCTAGGGTTGTGCCGATGGACGATATCATCGTCCATCGTGATGGGTGACTGACATCCCGATGGAGAGACCACCATCGTGATGCCACGCCCCCGCCACGTTGCGAGTGGACCCCATAAGCCGCGGTTACATGTACAAAATATCTTGATGGGATCAATGGTCGGATTAGAATCCAACCGTGTACATGGGCCCAGAAAAAATGTTTTCAGAATATAAAAACGTTCACTAAGCTCACACTTTCCGTCGGAATAAATCATTCGCACATGCGCAGTAGGGTTTGAAAACCGGAAGGATATAAGTTCCGCCGAGCGGCTTTTTTTTATTCAAACTTTATTGAATGTAACAATTCAATACAAAACGATGTTAAACAGCGCCGACATTGACATGTCAGCCCCGTAATATACGAGACGATCTTCTAAACGTGCTTTTAATAATGTTACGGTTATTATGAAACACCTGTTCGCTCATCATTTGAATTTTAATCCGTGTGGTCAGTGCTTTTTCTGAACAAAGCCAGGATTAGCAGTATGCTAACACGGGCTAACAACATTAGCTTTGGGTGGCGCTGCATGCTGGCTGCACGTTAAACATGTAAGAATTACATCAGCGTTTATTAAGTCGGGACACGACTGGAAACACAAATCCACGTCATTGTTTGAATGTTTTCTAAGGACTGAGCGACATTTCTGCTTTGAAGCCCAAACCGCTGTGTCTGCTGACGTCGATCCGAGCTGTGCTCAGACACACACTTTTAGACCCGGTTCTGAGTTCGGTAGCTCGTACCCCTAGAGCTGCGGGACGGATCGCAGTCTTAAATCTCCCACACATACCGCTCATGTATCCCCCCCCTTCCCATCAAACACAAAGCTGTAAGTCCGCACTCCGCCGGTCCACTTCGCTAGTTAAGTGCGGGAGCGGACTACTCCTTTTCTATTTTGTTTGTTACTTTTTTTGTTGAAGTCACTTCCCTCAGTTTATACTGGATCATCGCGGATGAGTCATTAGTTGGGAAATAAAATGAAAAAAGCAAAATAACGAATAGGAGTTATATAAGACCGAAAAATGTAAAAATACCCCCCCCCCCCCCCCCCCCCCCCGACGATGTCATCGTCCATCCCGATGGTTGACAGCAAACATCGTCAACGGCCAATTTGGGGGACATCGCCCAACCCTAGTACATCCATGACAGAAATTTTCAAATGGTTTTCTCCATTTCTCCTATCTGTAGAAACACAAGTACATATTCAAACACTTACAGTCTTCATCTTAATCTACCTTTGTCATGGTAGGCATAACACGTCAATGTAAGGGTGGGGTCATAGGATAGCACTAGGGTTAAAACAGTTACTAAATACTTTAAAATACAAAATGTGAGCCTACTTTAATAGTATATCAGATAATTCTCAAGGAAGGTGATCCAGATAAGGGTGCCATGTCTTGAAGAAAATGTTGGAGTCACCCTTTAACGTGCACTGAGGCATTCCAGCCAGTGGTCTTGTGGTTAGAGTGCCTGCCCTGTAACTGGAAGGTCGTGGGTTCAAACTAACACCAAAAAAATAGGACCCAATGCCTCCCTGCTTGACACTCAGCATTAACGGGTGGATTGGTTAAGCCACCAAATGGTTCCTGTGTCTGCAGCTCACCACTCCCCCAGGGAAAATGCAGAAAACAAATTTGGCACACCTAGGTGTGTGACAGATAGTGGGACTTTAACTTAACTTTCCATTGGAAAAACTTTAAAAGTCTTTCTGTACTATTGCGTAACGGATAGAGGTCTCCTTTGCATCCAGTATACATCTCCTAGTCAGGAGTAAACGTTTTTGGAGCAACCTCATCTGTCCAGGTAACACAGGCAACCTCTCTGACTAGCCTAAAAGAAAAAAATTAGGATCCAGGGCAAAAGATCATAGAAAAATTGAGCTGAGCTCCGTAGCAACATTTTGCCAAAATCTGGAGATGAACTGACACTGCCAAATACAGTGGTAGTAAGCTCCAACAGCATTTTTACATTTTATACAGAGAGGTGAGTGCTGTGGTTGAATCCTATGTAAAACCTCTGGAGTATATCGAGTCCTGTTTAAAATTCGATACTGGTTTTCCCTGCATTTGTTACATGTAAATATTATTTGTGTAGACACAAAAGCGTTTGACCAAGTTTCGACATCAAGTTCAATCCCCAAATCTGCCTCCCAACGATACTTAGATTTCTTACTTCTGAGAGGGTTCGATGTCATTAATTGTGCAAAACAGAGAAAAAGGACTTTTGTCTTGGATTTGGCATTTTCATTAAATTTGAGAAGAAAACGTTCTACTGGGTGTAGGATTGGTTGGTCACCTGGGAAAGAGAGGGAGGTCTGAACAAAGTGTCTCACCCGTAGGAAACCTCAAAAATCTTTGTTTGATATTCTGAATCTATCTTGAATTAGTCCAAAACACAGAAAATCACCTTTTTCTAAAAAATTGCAGACAAGTTTTAAACCCTTATCATGCCATTTTTTAAATATCCCAAAATCTAAGCACAAGGAGAATGCTACATTTTAATAAGAGGATGCATGGCACTGGAAAAGTTTTTTCGACCCATTTGATTCCTGATGCTGCTCCAAACTCTAAGTGTAACAATAAGAATAGTGTTGTTCTTTATCCCCACTGGAACCTTAGTTAGATCTAAAGATAATAGGCTCAGTAGTGAGAAAGGCTCATAACACCAACTGTCAACATGCGGTTCAGATTGATGCAAAAAAGATGTAACCATCCTGATATAATGCGTCAATGACAGGCCCAGTAGTAGTACTGAAGGTTAAGCAATGCCTGACCACCCCTATCAACCGGAAGCTGCAAAACCCTCATCTTAAGCCTAGGTTTCTTTCCATGCCATATAAATTTGGACAAGAATCTTTCAATCTCAGCAAAAATGTTTTTGGTTATCTTAAATGGCAACATTTGCATGGGGTAGAGTAACCTGGGAAGGATGTTCATTTTTATCAAGCTTGTCCTGCCCGTGAACGACAGCAGGAGGTCAAACCACCTATTTAGATCACTCTTAGCTGATGACTGCAAGACCATCTTAAAGTTTAATTTATACATCTCTGGGGTATTTGCAGACATCCGTGAACCTAAGTATGAAAAACCTTCATATGACCACCTAAAAGGAAAATTAGCAGGAGGGTCCCGTAAGGTTTCAGATTTGTCCAGATTAATTTTGTTTCTCTTCTATTCTTTTCTAACAACAAACACCAAAATATCCAAGTTTGTGACCCTATTAACTGTCAACTTCTCTAATTCTCCCTCAGTTTTCTAAACATAATCAATCATTTGCTAATTTTGATTTTGTAAATGACAGCTATACCATTATAGAAATTTCATTCACACTATTGTATTAGGTTGTTGAAGTGAACAGAAAACAGCAGAAGCCTGTACTATTATTCGAGTTACAAGGCTTCATCTTTACCAGTCTGCGCAAAAATGTTTTGAAATGATTAGAAGATGAAGATAAAATCAAATAATCTGTAGGTTGGTCCCACTTTTGTTGCCTTGTCACTACTGGTCTCTCTAAGACAGGCGTGTCAAACATACGGCCCGCGGGCCGTATCCGGCCCGCCAGATGGTTTCAATCCGGCCGAGTCGTGAAGAGTAAAAATTATAAGTATGTTTAAAAAAAACGTTTCTAGTCCATTCCTGCGGCGAGTTATGGTATTTTAAAGAAATAACCGAAATGCGCAATTCCGCCACTAGGGGGAGCAAAGGAAAAGCAAAACAGGTGAAACAGCATATCTCTACATGTGCCAAAAGTTAAACCTAACAGCTCTGTGTCAGGGTAAGACGTAGTTTGGTTCCTTATGAGCTTAACCACTGTTACATTGCTATAAGAATGATCAGTAATGACACCCTAATGACCAAGATGTTGTCAAAAAGTGAAAAAGGTTGAAGTGAAGTGCTGAGCTTTCCAGGAAAAATTGAAAGAGTTTTATTTGTTCATGGAGCTGAATGCAATTCACAAGACCTACTTGCATGGTACATCATGATACCAAGCATGGTTGCAGTGCTCAATGAATATAGCATTTAGCACCACTATGAGAATCACCATAAAGCAGGGGTACTCACATTTTTTAGCTTGTTTTGAGTCTACAATGTCTTGAAGATCTACCTATATGTATATATATATATATATACACACAACCCCCCAAGAGAACCCCTTAACCCCTTGCCGTTTGATGCATCGCCGACGCCCGGGGGCCAGGCCAAGCGCCAAGCAACTGGACACGGGCTAAACACGAGCTGCGGGCAGCCGGCCCCAGGTTCCCAAGCCCTCCACCACAGCCCATGCCACGGCGACCAGCCACCCAGCATGGCACCCGGCCGCCACCGCCTACCCTGCGCCCAGAAGGCACTGACCCAGGATCCTGGGGGCATAAACTGACACCTGTGCAGAGAGTGTGAAAAGTGCGGATACATATCTGATTTAGTAGAGCCAGGGGGTGAGGTTTGGGTCGCGGTGGAGCTGTCCGTTTACGTAGAGCCGCTCCACAGAGATGACAGCGTGGGCCTCTTCACTCAGAAATTTCTTTCTGATGGGGAACAGGATCCTTCGACGCTCCAAGTCGGTCCCCCGGAGCTCCCTGCCACAGCACCTCACCTCTTCTTTCTCTTTGTGGAGCACGAGCTTGGCCACAATGGGTCTTGGCCTACCAATACCCTTCTGTGCATGTATTGATCCTTTTTTTTTTTAAATTTTCTGTACCGTTTTTCCCTTTCGGGGTCACGGGGCTGCTGGAGCCTATCCCGGCCACTTGTGGGCGAAGGCAGGGGATGCCCTGGACAGGTCGCCGCAGGGTAGAATGTCCTCAATTACATGTCCATTCACTCTCACAGTCATACCTATGGTCAATTTAGAGTTGCCAATCAATCTATGAAGCATGTTTTGGACGGTGGTAGGTAAGCCGGAGATCCAGGAGAGAACCCACGCATACACGGGGAGAACATGCAAGCTCCACACAGAAAGGTTGATGTTGTTTTTCATGTCCCCCAGCCTGGACTTGAACTAGGGGGCCTTCTTGTTGTGAGGCAAGAGCGCTAACCACTGCGCCACCGTGTATTGATGTATTGATCCATGTGCCTATTTATCTTTGTCGTAATGATGCTTGACATGAGCTTCCATGTTGTTGAGAGACAGGTTATTGGCCGGTAGTTGGATGGGACTTCACCCTTTGAGGGATCCTTTTGGATCAGGACAGTTCGCCCTTCCGTTAGCCATTCGGGATGAGTCCCATCTCTTAGCAGCTGCTTCATTTGTGCTGCCAGGAGGTCGTGGAGTGCGGTGAACTTCTTAAGCCTTCTTAAGCCCTTCTTTTTCATAGCTGAGACTCTTTCTCGGATGTCTGCCACCGTTATGGTTACTGGATTCTGTTCAGGGAGGTTCCTATGTTCTTTTCTCAGAGAGATCAGCCACTGGGCATTGCTGTGCTATGTGCTGTCTCTTTATGTGCTGTTCAGTTTCTCGCCTTGGTGGGTCTGATCGGCTGTTTTGACCCTGCCACTGAGCGTACACTTTTGCAGGCTGAGTTGCGAACAGCCTGTTTATCTGTCTAGCTTCATTGTCTCTTGTGTACCTCTTTAGGCGGTTATGAGGTAGGCAGTACCGTTAAGGGTCTTGCCCAAGGACCCTCACTGGGGGATGTTAATTGCTCACCATTACTACTGTACTGTCCTCGCTGAAACGTGACGTAGCTTTCAACTAGACAGCTAGCCAAACTTTGTTCCAAAAAACAAGACATGTCCTCTTTGAAGTTGGTTTAATTAACATTCTTGTAATCTGGGGTACAAAGTAAAACTGTAAAAAATACAGAAATAATCTGGGGTACAAAGTAAAACTGTAAAAAATCCAGAAATAAAAACAGTCAAATAGCAGTCAGTTTAAATAACATTAAACAAATGAATCAAGGATTTTAGCTGTCGTGAAATGCACACATTATGCCAACTGCGCACATTCAACAGCACAGCATTGTGATTAACTTTAAACTTATATGTCAAATTTAAAACATTGAAACTCCCTCTTTTAAACTATTTTTAAACTCACAGAAATACATACAGGTGTTGCTTCTGTAGGGAATCAACCAAAAGTTCGGTGGGTTTTGAATGCAAAGCAGGCTAGACATCAGCTCTCAGCATCAACCGGCGGTTTCTCCTCCACTAGCTTGCATTCCAGCACGTCCGGCTGATGTGACTTTGCCAAAATAAAAGCGGTGGTTTCACAATAAATGTCTCTGTACAAATTTACCTGTAAAACGTGCCTGAAAGGCAGAACAACTACTTAACTTGTTATTTTTAATGTGTACTTTCACTTCCACTTTCTATTATTACAATTTTATTCTTACTCAATGCTACTTGGGTTTTTTTTAACTGCTATGTTTCTTGTTTTGGCTGCTGTGACAACTGAATTTCCCTCTGGGGATCAATAAAGTCCTATCGTATCGTGTCTTGTCTTGAGTGTTTATAATTTTTGGTTGGGGATTTATTTAAATATTTGCAAAATTGTTATAATTTATTAATCAAGGCCTTTAATAAAATTTGGCTAAATGTTGAAATTTTGCTAGGTCTCTTTTTTCTTTGTAGAGGACACGTTTGATTTATAAGGTACACCTTTTTTGGTATTCGAACAGTTGACAGTATTTTGTAGAAAAGATTAAACTAAGCAACAACATTCAGCAAAGCGTTCTATGCATCATCATAGCGATCAAAGGTATTCGAAGCGTTACAGCATTAGGGATCAACAAAAGATGTACATCTCCGGCTCACCTGCTCCAACTGCTGTTCATTTCTCCCGAGTGAACTACATTTATATAATCACCACTATTTATTAGCTGACACGCCCACCACACCAGTGTAAACAAAATCAATTGCTGTGAAATGGACGGACAGTTTTGGCACCCACAGCTGCAATGACAGCTTGAAAGCCATTTCCTTTTTGTAAACATTGTTACATTTAGCTTATTAAAATCAAGTCGTTGCTATGTTTATGTAAAAGTTATTTATATCAGTACAATTACATCTCAGGGAACAATCTTGCATTTTTCCTTCTTTACCACTGTGCTTGGCCATTAATATTAATGCTATTACACTACTCACAGTTAGGGATATTGTTATTTACATGAGTTCTTTCCTTATTTGTTCGGAATTTTACATAAAAGTTCCCTTTGATATGATCTGTAACACGCAGAGGGAGAAAAATCACAAAAAATTACATTTTCCTTTTTGTTTATTTGACTATGGAAGTTTTTCTGTTCCATCAGATTCTGAATATTTTTAACCCTTGAATTTTCCCTCTGAATATTTTTTAACTTTGAATATTTATTCTGAATTTTTTTAACCTTTGAATTTTTATTCTGAATTTTTTTTTTACTTTGAATTTTCATTCGGAATATTATTAACCTTTGAATATTCATTCGGAATGTTTTTTAACCCTAAGATTTTGATGGCCCAGAAAGTCAAAGTAAAAAATTTCGAAGGAGAAGACGCTGCGTTAAGTGTTTCATCAGAACAACTAATCGATCTAAGAACACATCGATATCCAGCCAATGAAATCAGGACAACGACGTGACGTCGCGTTTGTTACGTTTTACACAAGGCAAACATGGATGCACTCGGCAGGCGGTTCATCGGTGAGAATTTAATGCTTTATATCTCTCTATTATCGTCTCATTGATGTCGTTTATAGAGCGCAAAATGTGCATCTTTTGTTGTTATACCATTATGAAGATAGTCTCCTGCAGCTTCGCGCTGACTGAGTGTTTTTGGTCCACCAGCAAACGTTTAGCATGGAGAAATCTGCTATCTGTGATGGGGCTCCAGCTGTCATCGAACAGCAAATTCTGCAGATAAGCTGCAGATCAAGGTGTAAATATCTCTGAATTACATCAGTCTTTATTTTGTTCTGGACACCACTGGAAACACAAATTCATATGATGGTTTCTCAGATCGCAGCAGCATTTCTGCCTTCAGCGATCATCAGAGCTTCGCGCTCCGCTATGCGGAGGCAGCTGGCGGTCCGCAGAACAAAGCTTGTCCACGGTGCGTCCAAAGGAGGACCGCAGAAGGCGGACATGCTGCTATGTAAACTCTTCAGAAGTTCACAACCAACTCAAAGCCGTCTTCTCAGCCGCTAACACAGTCTCCTCGTGGTGTGTTTGCCTGTGTCTCTCAACGGCCGGACACACACGACGAAAGCAGTGACGTCATCGCCCCGCCTCACCTCTGGAAATGCTTTTTCTAAATGAATATTGAGACAAGTCTCCCAGGGTGGATGTGAACATGCAAATGCAATCCCCTCTTTGCATTTTCGTTTTAATTATGACACAGAATAAGCGGTTTTAAGTATAAAATGAAAAAGCATTTTGAAGTTTTGCTTTTTCATTTTAATTTTGAGTCATTTGATGCAGCTACATTTTGAAAATTAAAAAGCATTTCTGTTAATCCATTTTAATTGTCAAATTAGACATTTCTAAATGAATTTTGATACACATTTACCAGATAACTTTTTGAAAATTAAACGTCAAATACCATTTTCATTATCATTTTAATTAAGTGACAGAATAACCTGTGTTGAATTATAAAATGAAAAAGGATTTTGAAGTATTGCTTTTTCTTTTTAATTTTGAGTCAAAAAATGCAGCTTCATTTTGAAAATGAAAAAGAATTTCTGTTAATCCATTTTAAATGTCAAATTAGACATTTCTGAATGAATTATGCTACACATTTACCAGAGAACAATTTGAAAATGAAATGTCAAATACCATTTTCATTTTAATTTTAATTAAGTGACAGAATAAGCTGTGTTGAGGAAGGAAATTAAAAAGCATTTTGGTGGATTGCTTTTTCATTTTAATTTTGAGTCAAAAAATGCAGCTTCATTTCGATAATGAAAAAGCATTTCTGGTTTTGCCTTTTCTTTTTAATTATGCTCCACAAATGCTTCCATATAAAGACACTTGTTTTCGAGTTTGAAATAAATGGCTCTTAGATCTCTTCAAGTGCAACGATGTTCACTTTTAGTCTGTTACCATTCACGTCCCGACTGGGTTTCTGACCATGATAGAGCAATATAATTTTTTGTTTTTGATTATGTTTTTGTTTATATACTAACCTTTTCCCATGATATTATGGATCACATGTGCATGTTTAATTGTTCATTTAAAACACAGTTTTTGCAATTTCCTACTAAATACTTTTAATTGAATACTCTATTTACTGAATCACTGTTTTTATAATGACCCAGGATTAAGCGGCTCTGGAGAGATCTGTAGGTTGCTGTGACCAGCGCGCGCTATGGTGACCTTCATCACCCTGAAGAAGAGGGCTTCCTCAGCATTGCCAGTGCAGCACCTCTTCTGCTGCCACTGTTTTTACCATGTCTGCAGGATGACCTGGACACTTTCTGTAGTGGTTGGGATAATCATTCTTTAAGAACAGAGAGTAACATGACTCCTAACCAGCCGTGGGTACTGGGTCGTGCATGTCATCCCATTCCTGAACCAGAGAGTACATGGAGAGTACTTTGTGATGTTGGTTTATTTGCTCTTTACTATTTATTTATGTCTGTGGTTTGCATACCTCAGGGCATAAAGATTCTGCATACTGAGTGGGAGGAGAGTGGACCTCCTCATCAGGACCATTTAAACGTCACTGTCCCAAACATCAACTGCCCACTGACAGATGAACAGATGGCAGCTTTAAGAAGTGCAGTTGACCCAAGAGCTGAACCAGACTCCTCTTGCTGGGATGTTTACATTGCAGCAGTTCAGTTTTGTGAACATTTTTTTCCACATCAAAGGAAAAAAGATCTGTTAAGAAGCCAGTGGGGAAAGCTAAGAAATTGTTTAAAAATGTGTCAAAACAATTAGATCAGTTAATTGGTCATTAGTGGGGTTTTTTCAGTCTCCAAAGTTTTGTCATACCAGAGTTTTAGATGAACACTAATGTGGGCAAATTCCTTACAAAAAAAACAACTACATTGTTACTACAAAACCATGTCGTTACCAAAAAATTAAAATACATCAATATTTTCTTGCATCAGTGGTTTATTTTAGAGCAAAAACTCAATGTTTTTTTTTTTTTTTAACAAAAACAGTAAAACAAGTGACATTCAATGCAGCAACAAACTTCCTGATATAACAAAACCTTTTTTATGAACATAAAAGAAACCAATAATTCTCAGGCGTCCAAATCCTGTATGACATGTCTCCATGAGATCACATCTGAAAGATGTGGAGTCTTTGTAATGACCTAGAAGGTCTCAAATCAGGTGGAGGCTGTGGAATAGCGGCTGGCCATGTCCACATTCAGGTTCTTCGGCAAAATCTCCCATCAGGTCCAGAATTTGGCTGGGTTAATAAGTTCAACTGCTGTTCCTGTGAGGATTAATGAAGCAAAATCCAGAATAAAGATTACGCTTCAGTTTATTAGTAAAAAAAAAAAAAGTTACTTTACAATTTTTATAGTCAGTGTAGCTTTAAGGCTAATTTGGACAAATATGTTTTTAACAGATGTATTAACACAACTGATAAGAGTACCATAATCATGTTTATGAATTAATGTTATTGTTTTCTTTCTGGAATTGAAGTTTTTCTTTTATAAATTGAATTCAATAGCAGCCAAATACAACTTTTGTAGCACTTCCATATATGAATCAAACTTACCATTTTTAGTAAACTCCCGACAATACCCAAAATGCGGCTTTTGGTTTCAGAAAACCAATCATCATCTTCATCTTCCTCCTCCTTTGGCCAACTGATGCGATGAAGAAATATCAGTAATAGGATGAAAATGTTAAACATGTTAGGACAATTTTAACTTCAATACACATCATTCCCCTTATTTGCAGGGGTTAGGGACCAGAGACTCCTGTAAATACGCCAAATTTGTGAATATCAAGAACCACCCCCCACCCCCGCGGACGAAAAAGTCCGTCTCCGATCCTTACTCAACAAAAACCCTTCTGATGCTTTGTGAAATATCTATTAAAGAACACTGGAATATTGCTCAACGTAGAGCGCTTAATTTTGTATGTATTTAGAGCAATATACTGTACTTTAGTGTCCTTTAACACATTAGGGGTGTCTCTCTGTCACTTTGTGCCTGAAACCAGGAGCCCATTCTTCCTTCATCAGTTTAGTGCGAGAGGTCATTTTCTTCCAGAAGAGGCTGGTTTCATTCATGTTAACATCTGCCTTGGATGATCATTATTCTCCCCGGTTATCTTCCTTGGTATATTTTCCAGCTGCTTCTGAGTCATCTGATGCCATTCCTCCATGCAGGGGCACAAACGTGGGTTATAGCGATTCAGGAACCGCTGGCAGCAGCTGTAAAATATTCTTTAGCATCCGACGAGGACGCCTACGAGCCGGCTTGTATTAAGCAGCATAACGGTCTGAACCCGGAAGCTGAAAGGTAACACATAGTTCGCGGCAGGGAAAATTAAAAAAAATAATAAAACAACAGCAAAAGATGCACATTTTGCGCTCTATAAACGACGTCAGTGAGACGATAATACAGAGATATAAAGCATTAATTACTCACCGATGAACCGCCTGCCGAGTCTGCGCCCATGTTTGACTTCGGTAAAACGTATCAAACTCTGACGTTGCGTCGTTGTCCTGATTTCATTGGCTGGATATCAAAACAATGTTAAACAGTAAACAGGAACAACAAAGGAACAAGCAAGGGGGTTATTACATTTTACACAGATATATTGAAACTGACACACAGATCAAATGTTTTGATGGCTTTCTTAAACGCAGCGTCTTCTCCTTCGAATTTTTTTACTTTGAATTTCTGGGCCATCAAAATCTTAGGGTTAAAAAACATTCAGAATGAAAATTCAAAGGTTAAAAAATTCAGAATAAAAATTCAAAGGTTAAAAAAATTCAGAATAAAAATTCAAAGGTAAAAAAAAATTCAGAATAAAAATGCAAAGGTTGATAATATTCAGAGTGAAAATTCAAGGGTTAAAAATATTCAGAATCTGATGGAACAGAAAAACTTCCATATTTGACTTTCATCTCTGATGTTTTAAATTAAAATAACTTTTTCCAGACTACAGAAGCCTTAGATGACAGCTGTCCAGGGAATGATTTTTTTTAAATAACTTTATTTAACCAGCTGTTTTGATCGAATTTGTACTGTAAGACAAGTTCTAAAATTAGGTAAAATTCTAAAGAATGAGGAATAATGATTCTCACTTCTCAGGCCTCTTTTTGTTATTACACTTGATTAGCTGATAAGTCTTTAACAAACCTCATAAGAGGCAGTAATTTATTTTAATATGAATTTATTCTGATCTGGTTTAACGATGACACAAAAAAACTCAAAGACCAACTGGCAACAGTTACTTTCTTCTTGGCACTTGCTAAGACTTGAGCTAAGTCAGTACACTGTTCTGTGAATGTGTGGGTTGCCAACAACACCAGTGCAACAATGATAACTTGTCTACTTCAGCCTACATTTGTAGCCCTGAGAAGGAGAAGAACTACTGGTAAACCGGTACAGCTTTGGCCTCTCACTGCTCATATGATTTAAACTGCAACTTTTACTAGATTCAAGTGAGGACTAACAGGTCAGTAGGTCAGCGTGTTTAGGAGGTCTTAAGAGATTGGCATTTTCATCTTCTTCCGTTTATTCCCCATTGGGGTCACGGGCTGCCGGAGCCTATCCCGGCCACTGGTGGGCAAAGGCAGAGGGCAGGTCGCCAGTCTGTCGCAGGGTAGACTCTCACATTCACACCTAAGGACAATTTAGATTAACCAATTAACCTATGAATCATGTTTTTTGGACGGTGGGTGGAAGCCGGAGTCCCCGGAGAAAACCCACGCATGCACCAGGAGAATATGCTAACTCCAAACTTTTTTTTTCTTTTTTTTCAAATAAGATTGGCATTTTATTTTAAGAAAATAGTTATCAAAAATTAAAGGTGACCCTTTTTGCAGCAATGAGTAAGGAATGGAGGAATGAAGACACCAGAGTTTACAGTGAAATAAAGATGCTTGTGTGTTATTGTTTTGAAAAGTTGCAGAGGTAGAGCTCACACACAGCTGAGTGTAAGGCTGACCCATATTGGGGCAATGGAATTTTGAAAGTGTGTTTTTCATGCACTCCAAATATGAGTGAGAAACAACCTTTTTAGAACAAATTAGCCAGGATTTACCAGTGGATGCCAGGATGGTTAGAGGAAAGTTAAGGAGAAAGTAAGATATACGTGAAAATGTGACTTGGTGTGCTTCTTCATGTGTTTAGAATAGGAGTAGCATGACAAATTAACAATTTACTAATTTAGTTTTTTCTCTGTTCCTCTCTTGCAGTTTGTTGCCTTTGCATCCTTATTCTTCATCCTGGTCTCTATCACCACCTTCTGCTTGGAGACTCATGAGGCATTTAACACTATCATCAACAAGACAAACATGCGGAATAACAGCTGCCAAGACTTGGTTCCACAGTATGAGATAGAAACGGACCCTGCGCTTACCTATGTGGAGGGTGTTTGTGTTTTCTGGTTTACTATTGAGTTTTTGGTACGAGTGACCTTCTGCCCAGTAAAGTTGGAGTTTGTTAAAAATGTTCTCAATATCATTGACTTTGTGGCAATTTTGCCCTTTTACCTGGAAGTAGGGCTGAGTGGCCTATCTTCAAAGGCTGCCAAGGATGTGCTGGGCTTCCTCAGAGTTGTGCGTTTCGTTCGGATACTGCGTATCTTCAAATTGACACGCCACTTTGTGGGGTTAAGGGTGCTTGGTCATACATTGCGCGCCAGCACTAATGAATTTCTGCTGCTTATCATCTTCCTTGCATTGGGAGTTTTAATTTTTGCAACCATGATATATTATGCTGAACGTATTGGCGCTAAGGCCAACGACCCTACTGCTTCCCAACATACCAAATTTAAGAATATCCCCATTGGCTTTTGGTGGGCTGTTGTAACGATGACAACTCTTGGTTATGGGGATATGTACCCAGAGACCTGGTCAGGCATGGTAGTGGGTGCTTTATGTGCTTTAGCTGGTGTGCTAACAATAGCAATGCCTGTGCCTGTGATTGTCAATAACTTTGGCATGTACTACTCTCTGGCCATGGCCAAACAGAAGCTTCCCAAAAAAAGGAAGAAACACATCCCTCAGGTAGTGCAGGGAGGATCTCCAACCTACTCCAAAGCTGATCTAAACATGACCTGCAACAGCACTCAAGCCGACCTGTGCCATGTCAAAGGGAGTAGAGTACTGCAACGTAACCGATCAGGTAAGACCATGTTATGGCAAATGTAAGGAATTTTATTGAGAATTGAGAAAGTTGGAACAAACAATGAAAATTAGAATTTTCTGAAACTGCCATATTTTAGAGCAGGGGTGAGCAAACCTTTCGACTCGTAGGCCACAAAGGATTCTAAAATTTGATAGAACCCTTTGATAGTAGTGTTTTGGTAATCCACATTATAAGAAAAAGAAATAACACGGAATCTGGATGAAAACATTTTGACTGAAAATAATTTATCATTTAAAACAGAACATTTTTGAGTTTTTGTTTCAAAACTGTGGCTTTTGTTCTAATTTTAGAGCCAATTGTACCAATGGCTGGACCTCTTGTAAAACGCAAACTTAGAGAATTGCTGCGTTCATGTGGTGTTTGAATGATTGGAAGAATGAAAAACAACAAATCTTCCAACACCACATGGATGCTAGAGCAGTGGTCCCCAAACGTTTCTTGTGAGGGCCACATAACCTTTGTCCTCTCTGATTTGTCTAATTTTAAACTTCTTTAGTCTGTCTTTTACTATGAAGCACCTTGGTACCTTAAAGGAGTTGTAAAGTGCTATATAAATTAAGATTAATTCATTAATTCATTCATTCATTCATTCATTCTCCTTTAAATAAAACAAACAACTCTATTTATGAAATAAAAAGAAGCAAAAACTCTCTTTGTGATCTTCAAAGAAAAAAAGTCAGGAAAAATAATAATAATTAATTGCAAAAATAAAACCAATAAATACTCTATGATCTCCCATCTTAGTCCCATTGAGACTTTGGAGCACTACAGCTCCTTGGACATCTCATAGTTTGAGCTAAACTTCACAAAGAACACTGCGCAGATGTGATGTGTCCTGCATGTCTTTTTCTCATCCAGTGATAATGAAAAAAAGGGTCAAATTCTTATGTCTTCTGCTGCAGCTGGACATATATCTGCATTACCTTTTCACCAGTACAGTCTTCCCTCGTTTATTTCAGGAGTTATGTTCTAAAAATAACTGAACGATGAAATCCGCAGAGTAGGATTACAGACGTTTTATGGCAGTAAGACTCCTTACTACCCACTTTATACACAGTTCTCAGACAGACATTAACATTTTTACACTTCTATCTCTTGTTTAAATTCTTAAAGTTTAAACCTTCATAGTAATTAAGTCCAGAAGTATGGAATGAAAACTAAAGATATGATTGCGATCAAATATTTATGTGGATCTGAAGAGCTCTGCGCTTCTGTACAGGAGACACGACACTGAGGAGATTGATTGACAAGATCTCCAGCCAATCAGGACATAAAACAGGGTGCACTGTTTGAAAAAATAAGCAGCATAATCTTTCTAACAGCTCTGATATTGTTTAGTGGGCCAAACCAAAAATGGGGGTTTGGCCCACTGGCCGTAGTTTGTGCACCCCTGTTTTAGAGGAACGTCGTAAACAATTACCCTGAGAAATTAAACTAATTGTCCTAACCCTAATGGAATTAGTTAAGTTGATTTTTAATTAGACGTTAGGAGGATGTACTCTTGAGATTTATGAAGTTACAGCTAAAACAGGTAATAATAATAATTTTTTTAATTATATATTTTACACTTTCGTAGATTTTAATATTTATTTATTCATTTATTCATTTGTTTATTTAATATAAATCTCAATTTCAACAATAATTGTAATAATACTTGTAATAATAACTTTGTATAATTCAATATGAATGTCATTTTTAATGTCCTTTTTTGATGTTATATTATATAGATTATTTCTGAATGTCGTTTTTGCTGCCACAGATAAATGAAATCTATCCATCTATCTATCTATCTATCTATCTATCTATCTATCTAATTATAATATATAACACTTTTATTTCAGACTCAGATGTGGTCCATAGAAAAAAAAAGATACAAATAAAGCATACATAATAAAAAGTAAAAAGATAAAAATTAAAAAGAGTATAATCGCTGTATCCAGTGTTTCTTCAGGGCAGAAGTGCAGCAGCATGAGCTTCTTTTGGGATCAGTCAGAGACATAATAAATAAATAAATAAATAAATAATAAATAAATAAATAAAACACACTTCACTGAAATGGACAATGTTACCACAAATACAGGGAAATAATGCTTGTATAGGGCTTTTCTGCGTTCCTTGAAGGCCCAAAGCCCTTTAAAGTCACAGTCGCATTCACACACACTTTCACAAACTGAAACACTCTGCTGTCGAACACTGGCACCAACCTTCCACCGCAAGGTGGGGTTCCGTGTCTTGCCCAAGGACACTTAAACATATGGCGAGGCGGGAATCCAGCCCTTCTCATGCTACGTTTTTCCTTTTTCCCTAGGATTTAGTTTATGACTCAAGTTTTGGTTAACAGGCCACAATTTCTGCCTGCTCCCTTCACAGTATCTTCACCTGTGCACTGTGTCTGTTCATAGGATATTGATCTCTGCCAGGGGTGTCAAACTCGTTTTGGTTCGGGGGCCACATTCAACCTTTATGATCCCAAGTAGGCTGGACCAGTAACATAAAAGCAAAAAACAGCTTTTTTTTTTTTTTTTTTTTTTTTTTTTTTGGTAGCCTAATCATTTATTATTATTATTTATTATTTATTCAATTTTATACAGACTGAATATTTTACATCTAACACTGAAGCAATCCCAATAATAAACTCAAGAGGGGGCTACGTAAAAAATTAAACACCTGCCTAAAATGTAAATGTGCAATACAATGAAACATTAAACTAAATAACTCTTCCAAATATTAGTGAACATAAGAATTTGGAGTTAACCTCCCTTTCTCTCCTGAAACTTCACCCCGCCATCAATATAAGGATTTAAATCCTTTGCAGAAACACATTCTTGATGAGCGTAAAAAGATGGATGGATGGACCACGGCACCTTTGCTATTTGATGGAGAGCCCATTAGTTGCTGGACCTTCCTGCCTCAGTGTTCAGTCCAGTTTTTACTACAACCAACCTTTTTCCTGTCTGAAAAAGCTAAGGTTGTCAATGTTATTTCCCTTCTCACAGGCCAAGCAGAAAGAGGCTGCTCATCATCTCTCACCCCTATGTCAAGGTAACAGAACTGTTGACCAATATGCCATAGAGCAGGGCTGGACCATCTTTCTGCTGATTGGCTGACTTAAGTGATTTCACATTCTGATCAACTTAACACACCTGGTTTAGGAAGCATCAAGCAGTGTAGGGAGAGCTGCAAACAAGACAAGGTGCAGTCTCTCGAGGACCAGTGTTGGCCAGCTCTGCTATAGAGCTTCATAACCTGGCAGCAGACATGTTGGATTGAGCCCATATTTCATGATTTGTTCAATCATGGTCTCTCTGATCATATTAAAGATGAGCTGGATGTTGGGAACTTCCAGAGGACCCTAAGGGGTTGATTAACATACTAGCTCATATTGATAGATATATGTCTGTTAGGCTGAACAAGGTCACAAATCACACACATTTATGCCGGTTCCTAAAAGTTTTCCTGATACTTTCATGAAGGACGATGACCTGGATGTCCTGAGGAAAACATGTAGTTGAGCAGAGCCTGCAGGAACAGGAGAGATGCTATCAACGACAAGTGTCTTTCTACTGTTCTGCAGCAGGTCACCAAGATAAGGACTATTAAGATAAGGACTTAAAACTTAAAAAAAGAATGTGGTCAGTACGGATTGGAAGGCTACAACTGAGCCACTCCACTATTTATCCTAGGTACCCCCTTCACAATATTGTGGTTTTCCACATTTTCTCACAACCATTGAAGACTTCTACCTTTGTTGACTTGGGGACAGATGCTGATTTCATGAATCAACAGTTTATTGATTCATGATTACAATTTGTAGTAATACACCTGACACCAGGTGTATTACTACAAATTGTAACATGTCATTTACCGGTTTTTGGAGATATGTTGCTAAGCAAAACAAAACAAAAATGAATAACTGTGTTTCTTGCAATAAAAACAGAATATTTCCTCTTTCACACTCTAGTAAAAGAGGCTGTGCTCTGGGGAGGGATATACAGTACAGTACATTCAGTTTCTCTTTTTAGCTAAGAGATATTTGTCAGACAGCAGCATTAGAGGTCTTCAGAAGCTTAATTCATTCATGCGTGCTGCGATCCTGTCAGACAAACAACTCTTATACTCTTCCAAAAGCAAGAGGTGGCAGAGTTTTTTTTTTTTTAAGTTGTAGGACCGACTGACAGACATCAAAAGAGAAGATTTTCCTCTTCCTAACCAAATTCCACATAAGTATGGTTATCCTTTTTCCTGATTTTTCTGAAAATTTGTCTACTTGCCTCAGACAAAAGCACATATGCGTGCAGTACTGCAGCCTTCACTGGCTGGCAGATCCCCTACTTCCCCATTAAAGATGTTTTGCAGCAGCCAAGTTTTTGTTTTATTCAGGTTTGTGGTTTTGACAAAGGATCATTTATATCTAAATTAAGGGATTCTACATGTCCCTGTTGCTTATTTGTTTTATTTAATCTGTGGTTTGTACTTTTAGATCAGGGGTGTCAAACACATTTTGGTTCGGGGGCCACATTCAACCCGTCTGATCTCAAGTGGGCCGGACCAGTGACATAAAAGCAAAATAACCTATGGTCAGCTTGTTATCTGTAGCTTTGTTTTTGTTTTTTTATCAGTTGGAAAAAAATGCCTCAACCAACATAGTAGTCTAATCACTTATTATTACACATTCATTCACAGAGGCCAATGGATCTAAAATAAAATGCATTTCACTTTAAAAAAAATTAGTTTATTTAATTTTATACAGACTGAATCATTTACATCGGACACTGAAGCAATCCCAATAGTAAACTCAAGAGGGGGCTATACGGATTTTTTTTTTAACACTGCCTAAAATGCAAATGTGCAAATCAATGGAAAATTATACAAAATTAAACTTGCAAACATTTCTGAACATAACAAGAATTTGGAGTTAACCTCTCTTTCTGTCCTGAAACTTCACTCGGCCATCAATATCAGGATTTAAATCCTGTGCAGCAACACATTTTACTGTCATTCAAGTGTGCAAAACAAAATGAAATGTCCAAGAATCTTTTCTGGGTTTGCTGCCTGAACTTTGTGGCAACACCTGCCTTCTTCCTGACCTTTGATGGGGCGCCATCAGCGGCCAGACTGACATCACTTGACCAGTTTATGCCAACATTGTCCAGCGCAGTAACTAGAGAGCTGACTATGTCATCAGCTGCTGTGTCCATCATAGGAACCTACTCAAAAAACTCTCATCAACACCTCCATTGATATGCACATTTGTGCAATATATGAGATGTTGGTTCCTTCATCAATATTGACAGAAAATGTAATGAATGACAGGATTCCTTCATTTGTTTGGCCAAGTCTCCTCAGAGATGTTGAATTTGCAATCATAATCCTTGACAGACTTCTCTTAGCAAAGGTCATCTGCTTTTTGGGGCACAAGACTTCTGAAGCCTTCAGCATGCATTTTTTCATAAGTTCACCATCTGAAAATGGATTGGATGTGTAGCCAGTTAACTAGAATCCACAAGACTCTAGTTCAGGGGTCGGGAACCTATGGCTCTTTTGAGGGTCACATGTGGCTCGCAGACAAATCTTTAATTATCCTTTTTTCTTTTTTTTCATTAGACCAGTCCTTCTCGTGCATGATGCGATGCCAGAGGGGCGCGCAGTAGTAGCAGTGCTTGGAGAGAAAAATCTGCACCAGCTCTATGAATTTACTATTATCTATTGTTTCACAGAGTTTATTCCAGCCGGAAACCTGTGAATTGCCGTGCCTAAAACTGCGCGCTCCCGTCTCTGAGAAAGAGCGCGCAGTTGCGGGGACGGGATGTGAGAAAGAAAGCATAGGGGGGCGGGGGGACAGGCAGCAGGTGAATCGTGCAGGGATTGTAAAAACGTAAAACACGCTGCCCGTCACTCACTGCAGTGTGTGAGTGTGTGTTTGTCTCCACGTCTGCATGTGAGTCTTTGTCACATCTACAGAACATTCAGACCTACCATCACGTTTAAAGTCTCAACGCCTGCATGAAGCTGAAACTCACCACGGATCAACCAGACTAGACCATCAGCAAAACCACCACGAGAAATACTCATCATTTATTAGCAACAGCATAACCATGTTATTAAAAAGAATCCACAGACTTATTGTACTTTAAAAATGTTGAAATTAAGTGCTCACATTCACTTGTATATTTAGTTTTAAACATATTGTCGAGGACTGAGTTGGGTCCGCTGTTGGGCCGCGTTAAAAGTTCCGGAGTTCATTGAACGCATCAAGCAGAGATCTGATTGGCTCTCAGTTCTGTCGCTCAGCCTGTTGTTAGGTAGTTTGGACCAATGGGGTTCAGCTATGGGCCGAATAAGGGAAATAGGAGGACTGGAGCGGGAACATGGAATATAAAGTGGGAGAAGCGCTCTCGTCTCAGCGGGAGGGAATCAGGAGTTGCTGAATTAATTGTACGGCGTTTGTTGCGGTCTACAGTAACCAGAATAAAAAACCTTAAAAGAGGTTAAGTCTCCATGCCTCAGTGTGGGAAAGGGAGACTACATTATTGTATGGCTCTTTCGAAATTACATTTAAATATATGTGGCGTTTATGGCTCTCTTGGCCAAAAAGGTTCCCGACCCCTGCTCTAGTTGAAGCTAGTTATAAGGGCCAAAGTTCGTCTCAGAGGAAGTGCTAATGATGACAAGCTACATTAAGATGCAGTAAGTGTATATATATTCATATTTGATTTACAACAGAAAATAAACAAAGCAAAAACACATGAATCAGTTCAATGCAGTGCATCTTCTGTCCATCCTCCAAGAGCAGCCCCCCCGCAATGTTGGAAGGGCCCAACACGGGGGGGGGGGGGGGGGGGGGTAATGAGAGGACATCTCCTGATTACTCACAGTGATTTCCAAACTCCCTACCCCACCAAGGGGCCCTAAATGTCTAAGGTGAAAGTTAAAATTGGCAGGTAGGGCACTGACAGGACATCTGCTGCTTGCTGGCAGTGTAGGGGGGGCGCTTTTGTTTTTGACAACACTTTGGTAACTATGGTGTCACTACTGATCATTCCCTTACCCAGACGCAGAGCTGTTATGTTTCGCTGTGATGAAGTAGCGTCACAGGTTGCAGGACAGAGCCTGAACATGAGCCTTAACTGTTTGTTTTTTTCTCTTTTCTCCCAGCCCAGTAACAGTTTATATTTTTGTGGGACAAATCATTCCCATTTCATGTTTTGTTTAATTCTAAGGGTGCACACTTGGTTTAAAACAGAATCTCAATTCTTTGTCTGATTATTTTTGTTTTGGGGATCAATAAAATCCCATTTTTGAATTTTTGAGTCTGCTGGCTTGCCCATCTTATTTCCGAGTTATTTATTTTTCTTGCTGCTGAGAAGAACCCCGTCACATTCGCTTTTGGCATGCACGGTTTAGCAATCCGTGGGCATGGATTAATAAACCGTGCGCACGGTTCATCAGATTTTTTTTTTTACCACTGGCACCTGGACGGCTCAGTACAAAGATATGCTGTTTCACCTGTTTTGTTTTACCCTTATTGGCAGAACTCAAACATGACAGAACAAGAAATAAAGGAAAAACCAATGCAAAAGAAACCCAAACCATGACAGACTAAGCCTTTTAAGTGAATGTGGTAGTGTATCTCCGGGGTCTTGCTTGCTTTGATGGGGGGGATCCAATGGTAATGCCCTCTGTGATCATAATTGGGGTGGTCACTGGTGGGGAAAAATCCATCCATCCATCCATTTTTGGAAAAAAGGGTGAGGGTTGCTGGTTGAAATCAGGCTACACCCCGAAAAAGGTTGTAAGTCTACCGCAGGGCCTGTGGAGAAATCTCCATAGTAAAATGTTCTTACTTCAACATCAAGCCACTTTTCTATTCCTATTCTTTTTACATATAATTTTATGCTCCCCATTGTGAGGGGTATGGGGTTTAGGGCATTTTTTTTAAATAGGCCGAGATGCCAAACATCTCCACATTTGGGCAAAAAAATTGATTTTAAGATTACTTATATGAGGTCAGATTTGTATCAGCGTAAAGTGAATCAAACACCAGATTGTAAATTTGAAAAAAAAATTGTTTGAAAATTTGAAAAACAAAAAAGTAAATACAAAAATAATATTGTAAACATGAAAGAAATATTAAAAATGAGAAGTGGTGTAAATTTAAAAAATAGTGTGATATAAAAAAATCTAAAACTGTTACAGAATAAAAAAATTAATATGTATTTGTATTTTTAACTTTTTTTCTGTTTACAAATGAAGAGGATTACCTCTTTGCTTTCAGTTCTCTGTTTTCAATCCAGTTTTCAATTTTTTTACTGCTGATCCTATTTTTACAAGAGGGAGGGGGGGTGCTTTGAGCTTCCCTACCATGTCAATTATTAGGTCACGATGGACAAGTGCGGCCACAATTGATTAAATTAGAAAAAATGTTAAATGAACATAAATTAAAAAAACTTTAAAGTGTTGCTTGAATCAAACAGAATTAATTGTAATACCATAGGATTACTCTTTCTACTATTTCTATTGTCACAGTTCTGTCAGCAGACTGCAGCAGTGACTTCCCCATGTCACGAGAGGAGAGTGCTCCAATGCGAAGGTCCAGCACTCAGGAACAGGACCATTACCCTGCAGGAACGTGTTTTCTCCTCGCTGCAGGTGATTACACCTGCCCAGGTGACGGAGGCATCAGAAAAGCAGGTGAGATCAAAGGAAAATTCTATCTCAGTAGAATATTTCCCAACTATTTATAAAGTAGATAGCTCTAAGATAGCATGCTGGTTTTTTATTTTTCTAGTACTAATAGAAAAGAGAGATGGAGGGTCCAAAAAACACATATATGGTCAAAAAACAAAATCTCATCAGCTGATCAACGTCTACTGCGACTTTTGTTCAGGCCTAATCAGTTTAGGTAAACTAATCTGCTGGCATGACACGTCTCAACTTGCCACTGAAGATCCTTTTGCTTTTCTAAATTAGCTGTGTGTCCGTGCAGCTGACTTAGAGCTGTTGCTTATGTACTATCTTTTCAGATTTTCTGGTTGCCTGGAAACACTTGAATAAATGTCTCACTCTGGGTCTCAGTGTTTTTGGCCGTTGATACATACGTTGCCTATCTTTGGCTCCAATATGAACTGCTCGCTATCATCTGCCAGGGAGGCAGTTATGCACCAGAACATATTGGACTGGCAGACGAATTAAAATCAAACATTTCCATCTGGTCCAATCAATTTGATTGGATCTTTATGAACAACATTAAACCACATTTTTGTGTAAAGGTTACATTTATTTTATTTCTAGTTGATTCAGGTGCATATTCCCATTCATCTTTCTTTTAAGAGGCTACACACAAAAGATAACAAAACACCTAACAAATGTATAATGTCCAACATTGTCATGATCTAAATTGGTAAAAAAAAAAAAATAGAGAACTGGGATTAATTAATGACCTTCAATAATTGTGTGAGTTGGTCAACATTTCAAATATACATGACGTAACTCATAATGTTTGACGTAAAATATATATAAATATATATATAAAAATATTGAGTTGCTGTCACTTTATCAGGCACACCTATCCAACTGCTAGTTATTGCTAATTTCTTATTAGCCAATCACATGGCAGCAGCTCAATGCATTTAGGCATGTAGACATGGTCAAGACAATCTGCTGCAGTTCAAACCGAGCATCAGAATGAGGAAGAAAGGTGATTGAAATGACTATGAACGTGGCATGGATTTGGTGCCAGATGGGCTGGTCTGAGGATTTCAGAAACTGGTCTACTGATCTACTGAAAATGTTTAACCACAACCATCTCTAGAGTTTACAGAGAATGGTCCAAAAAAGAGAAAATATACAGTGAGCAGCAGCTCAAATGGCAGAAATGCCTTATTGACAGGATGGTGAATGCAAACCAACCAGACATTGCAGTGGCGGATAAAGAAAAGAGGAAAGCCGTTGTGGATGTGGAACTACCAAGCAATGGAAACATCAAAAAGAAGGAACATGACAAACTCGAGAAATACCAGGGACTCAGAGAAGAACTGAAGAAAGCATGGAAAGTAAAAGTGACAGTGGTGGCCGTGGTGATCAGAGCACTCAGGACAGTAACCCCCAAACTGAAGGATGAAGGCCTGGCTACAGCAGATCCCTGGAAAGACCTCAGACATCTCAATCCAGAAAGGTTCAGTGCTAAGATTTGCTAAGATACTTTGTATATATAAAAGATATTTTGACTTTTGTACTGATCTGGGAAATTATCCGAACCGTGCCTGAAATCATGACACAATCTGAACAATAAGTTTTGTGATCCGTTGCAATCCCTAACTGTCACCTTCGCCTTCCAGGCCCTTTCCGGTTCTTTCCCTAGTCTCTGGTATTTCTATAGTTTCTCCTGTTCCTTCTTCCTCATGGTGACAAAAAAGACATGCAGAACTGCACTGAAAAAAATCCATAAAACAGCGGAAAGTGAACCGCAGTATAGCAAGGGAATACTACATTTTCATGAAGTTTACAAGTGAAAATGAGTTACATCCAGCAAGCATTCCATACAGTAGACATGAGGTCATTCTTCATATCTTTCCAGCTCTGGGTCATTATTGGTAGATTGGGGGTGTTAGGGCCTGTAAGCTAGCGAGAAAAAGTGTAAACAGATGGAGAATGTAAAGGAGGCAGGCTTCCTCTGTGTCAATGGCCCCGCCCATAACTCAGAGGTGAATTTCTGCATTGCTAGTGCTCTGCAGAAACTATACACTAGAAATGACACAGGTTTTTACATTTTTGGTAATAAAAATAAGGATTAAAAGACCTCTGAAAACGCTTTCACAATAGATCAAAAGATAATCGGAGTGGGAAACAGTCTATGTAAAAAAAAAAAAAAATCATGCATGGTGAAATCTAAAAATGCTAAATAGATACATGCCAGACTTGGTTTTAAAACTTCAGGTTAAGATGGTTAAATATTTTAAAAATGCTCATTTTGACTGCATCCTCACTGCAGATTGCATCTTCATTTTAAACATCTCAGCTAGTAGTTTTGCCTTGCACTCACCATCATGCTGATGCATAAAATTGTAGGCTTGTCTACCTGATGGAGCAGACTCTGAATGTTCTCTGTTTCACTCCCCCGGCTGGCAGTTTAATATGTACTCTTTCTTCCAGCAAGACAAAGAGATGGTGCATGCAGAAGAAGAAACCTTTCCATCAGATCCTCCTCTGAAGTGTTTATGTTAGTGCATCGGGCTGGTCCATTAATGATTTTCCTGCTTTGGCTTGCTTGTTTATTCTACCTAAAAAGCTATTTCAAATTCAGTCATTTTAGCTTATTTTTTGTCTGTACAGGCTCAAAGCAGAATGAATTTGCTAAAATATTTAGAAATATATCCCTCTCATCAGTGTGGGATTCATTACAAGCAGTAGAAACTGTTGTGTCTGGCAAAATATTAGCACTCTTCCTCGAATGGACAAACTTTTATGTTTGTTTTATATTTGTTATATCACCTTCAAACAAAAAATGGTGAAAAAAAAATACTGTTGATGATGTCATACAGTCAATGACTGCTAATGGCTTTTTGCAGTTTGAAAAAGCAGTGGAAGTGCTTCTGGCATAAACTGGCAGACTGGGAGGTTGAATTTCTAAAAGTCAGCGCTGCTGTGGAGATTTTAAAACAGGTTTAATGTTTGGAATGTTGTAAAATTTGATGTCATTTATCCCTTGTGCTATCCTAGGCACTTTAACATTGGGAGTTAGGTCAGCAAGACCCCACAAGGCAGTGCGCTGAACCTGTTTTCTTAAATGATTTGTGATCTTCACTGGTGTCCATCCTCAACCTCTTCACTTTTATCCACCTTTGTCATGGTAGGGAGAACACGTCAATGTAAGGGTGGGGTCATAGGATAGCACAAGGGTTAAATAATACAAAAGAGACAGCATGACAGCTAAAAATAGCAGTATGGTAAAACACCAAACAAGACAAACTATTCACAATAAGTGAGAGATATTGTGAAAAACTCAGTGTCAGTGTCAGACGTCAAATTCATGATGTTTGTTTCACTTCACATATTTTTGATATTGGAGTTTAAAAAAACTCTGAAAGAAAAGCCTTTTCAATGTTTCATCAATGTCAACATTCTGTTTGTATAAAAACCTGATTTAGTCAGTCAGGTCGTCATTCAAACAGTCATGAACACACGCCGCTCCATGGACGAGCAGCTCCACCTGGCCATAGCGCCTTCAGGTTGGTAGTAGAGAGTCAAGTGTTGCAGGTAAACTTGGTGAGTCTCAAAGTATCATCAGTAGACTTACACCAAGACACAGAGCTACAGTCAGAGTTTGATACAGACCCAGGAGTGGAGCCCCGCCAGTGACAGACCACAACTATGACTAGAACCTAAGGACCTCTGACCTCAGACGTGGTTTAGCAAATGCCACACAGCTGCAGGCCCATTTACCAGATGTGAAGGGTACTAGGGTTTCCAGACCAACCCTTCACAACCGGCTCCACTTTGACTGGAATGACAGTCGATGGCACCGATAACTTAAAGTCAACATGGTCCCCAGTGTTCTCTTTGGTGGAGGAGAATCAAAAGTCTGGACAGGCATCACCAGTCAGAGAAAAACCAATATCGTTAATGTAGATGGTCCAGTTGTTGCAGGTTCTTACCTCTGAGAAATCATAATCTCCCAGTTCCACTAGAACACCCCCAACTTTCTGTTCATGAAAAGTAATGTCACAGCTAGACTTTATGAAGTAGGAGTGGCCTGAATTGGTATAATCAGCAATGACCCCTGACCTGAACCCCATAGAGCAGCGGTCCCCAACCCCCGGCCGTGGGTCATTTGGTACCGGGCCGCACAGAAAGAATAAATAGCTTGCACAACTTCCATTTTATTTTTTTCGGAATCTGAAAGATGTATTATTTTGAAATATTGCCCGATTCTCTGTTACATCCATCTATGTCACTCTTGACGCAAAGCCAAGGCACTCTTCTCAGTCACGTGATAAATCCAGGAGCTAGCAAAATGAACAAACATCTTCAGAAAGTTTCTTTGCCAAGGGGAAAGGGCCCAACCAGGAGACAGAAGAGGAGCCTTCCACTCCCAAAAAAAAGAAAGCTACATTTAATAGACAGTACTTCCTTTCTTCTTTCCTTCTGTAACAGAGACCAGATGATCGGACCCCCAAGTGACCCGGCAGAACTGCATGTAGCACTTGTAGAAGAGTGAAATAGCATTAATATTAATGGTCAAGCACAGTGGTGAAGGAGGAGAAATGCAAGATTATTCCCTGAGATGTAATTGCACTAATAAAACCTTTACAGAAACACGTCGATGACTTGATTTTAATGAGCTAAATCCAACAATGTTTAAAAAAGAAACGGCTGCTTAGATTTCTAATTCTCAGGTGTCTCATTCTTCTAGTTCTAGTCATTCTGTCTAAGGTTGTTGAAAACAAATTTCCAGTTTCCCCCTTAGCTGTATCAGAAGCCTGAATTACCTGGGTTTATACTCAGAGAGGTCAAAGCTTCTTCTGAAGTACCTCCACCACACAACATGAGTTTTTGTCCCTTTTGGGTTGGAAAAAAACTGAGCCTGCACACATGATACAGTATGCTACTGCTTCCCATCTCACGGTTCTCTTCTGATTTGTCTCGGTTCAATCTGCTGGCCCGGACGCGGATCGTTGCCTGCCTGCTGGCCTGCATCCTGCCTGACTGTGTGTTCATGTGCCTGCACAACCTTCACATCCACCTCTACCTTTTGTCGCTCCTCATCTAAAGACTATGAGAAATCTAGGAGCTTGACCAACATAGCAAGCATGACTGGCATGACTGGTAATGCCCTGAGGTTCTCTCCAGTGAATTCGCCATACGGATCACCCTGCCCACTGCGTCGCTCTCGCTCTCCCATTCCCTCCATCTTGTGAAGCTTCAGGTATCACGTCTGAACTCAAAACCCAGACTAGCAGACAAGAACTTGTAGTTGATGTTAACAACGTGGACAATCTGTAAAGGCTGTCATGACATCACAGGAACATGTGTTTGGCTAACATCCTTCACTGATGTGTCTAATCCAATGCATCAATTTATATTCCCTTTTTTTTCAGATTGTTGTGCTTTGGAACTTAAAATAAAAATAAAAATAACTTGTAGCATCAGAAAAGTAGGAGCCATAAATGCATATTACTAATCAGGGATGGTAAATGTTTCTGTATTTGAAAACCTTGACTATGATGTGCTCTGACTGAAAATCTATCGGGAATTGAGTGAGAAAGGATACCAGTAACTTTAGAAGCTGTGTTCAGATTATCCACGGTACTTTACTACATCACATTTCACTTTAGTATGCACCAGTTAAGTGCTGGTGCACATCACAAATAAGCTTACACCAAAACCCAACATGATGAGAAGCAGAATTTAGAAGATTTTGCCATAGCTCAGTGAAAGATTGGAACTCAATTTGTTTTCACTGAGTATTAAAACCTTTTGTTAAAAAAAAAAAAGATTGAAATTACCTGCAAAAAAATTTCACTAAAACCAAACCGAGTCCCTGTTGCAGCTAGAAATGTTGTTCACATTTATTCTGCTTAATTGATGAAAATAAAAGAACTAAATTTTGCATATTCAGAGGGAAAGATTTCTTTCCGAGTTTAACAGTTTAAGTGTCACACTTTTTTTAAATGGGTTATAAAATCAAAATAAAAACTAAAAACTGTTAAAATAATACAGCATTTTTGTGGTTTGCTTAATGACACAGATGAATTAAAATAATATTAAGCACATTTTTTAGTTTGTTCTGCCCAAAATTTAGCCAATTTAGGCACACACATCTAACACAACATACCTGGTACACTCCACATCTGTTGGAGAAAACAAGCAGAACGCACGGCAGAGCGCTCTGCTTTAAGGTTGTGTCACATAGCCACTACTTATAATTTTCATATTAATGCACAGATGAAAACCAGTCATACGTGAATAGAGAAATAAAAAGAGAGAAAAGTTGTGGTCTTCACATTAAATATTCACAGATGTATCACTAATGAACCACGTTAAATCCACGGAAGAAGTACAAATAAACCACGCAAAGAACACGTAAACAAGCAAACAACAAGGAAGCGTGTGTCAGAATTCTGAGATTAAAGTCAGAATTTTCTTTGCCCTTTTTAAAATCTTTTTCCATGGCCCTAATCTTCTTCCGTAATGTTCAAATTACCCAATTGATGCAAAAATCACAAATGAATGGCATATAAACAGCTAGGGGTGTAACTATACACGTAGTTGAACGGAACCGTTTCGATAAGGCAGTTTCGGTTCGGTTCACTTCTATGCCCATTTTTTTTTTTCCATTGCCCTAATCCTCTTCCGTAGAACATGATATGAGCGCCATGTACCCAAAATAAAGGTTATACATCCGTGGTACATACATGTAAAGTCTGTTAGACATACGTGGAACGATCATTGAAAGACACAAATTTGTGTGCGCATATTGCAAGAATCACGCAAAATTGTGTAAGATTTACACAATAATTGCGTATAGACTAGGTAAAATAAAAGTATTGACAAAGCCTTTTGGATAAAAGGTGAAACGTCCAGATGACAGCCCCTAAACCTACACATACTAGGTAAAATAGGCCTAACTGCATAAACCTCAACCGACCAAAAATTTTGAACACCGAATTTAACTGAAGAACCGTCTGCCGAAACCGTTGACAAACATCTGCACACATCAACGAATGACAAACAAAAGAAACACTTATGGATTACATATCTCACATGTATCACAAAGACCAAAGTTTCATACGTAGAAAATGTACGTAGAAATGTATGACATTAGCATTTCCCAAAAGATGGTGAGTTTCTGGTCATAGATAGTTTTATTACAAAACTAAGCATTTTTTCTCTTTATGCTTGATCACAATGGTACTACTTCACTATAAACATAAAGCCAAGGCATTTACAGCTAAACTTAGCTTCATCTGTAATGCACATTAAACACATTTTTCTATCTTAAGTGCTTCTCAAGGTATTGGGCAGTTTGAACACAGCTCCAGTTTCAGAGATTTTTTTTCCAGTCTAAGTGCACAAGATGCTGGCCAAGTTTTCATTTTTTCTCTGCCATTTCAGATACGTTTTTGGTTTGTTGACACAGAAAAAGCAAAGAGGTCTTCTTTAGTGGTTTCACACAAGCAAGGAGCAGTATTTTATTTTAATGCCCTGATAGCATCAGAGGAGACGTAACAGTTTAAAATCTCTGCTTTTGTGCATTTGTACTAATACAGAAGTCACTCATTCATCTGTTTGTGGCACAAGTCTCTCAATCTCAACAATTATTATTATGGCTCATTCACATATAGCATTATATTAAGGGGTTAACTGCTGTGTTAATACTGTAATATAAACAGAAAAAAGTGTTACAATTTAAGACCAGTGTTTGGTTATATTTGCCCCAAATTGATTTTATTTGTTTGCTAAAAGAAAAATGGGGGGAAATCCACTTTAAAAAGCACTTTGTCTTTATAATCTATGAGTGTATTTGTTATTTATTTGAGTATTTTAGCATGGTAGGAAGAAATTGTCTTAACAGCAACAGTTGTGGACTGGCAGATACCCCCATGTAGCAGTGCGCCTCACCCATCTCTACAGTATGTCTATATCCTTAGCACAAGGTTGCTTAGCAACTGTCTCGAAGCTAGACGTATCTGGCACAAAGCTTGGCAAAAATAAAAAGAATCGCAGCCGAACAATGGCACTTAGGATGTTTTCCCCACGTCTCTGCACCAAACTGGGGAGTTACTCCCTTTTTTCCATCCAGAAGAAGTGAGACTTGTAGATGCGTGTGTAGAGGGCTGTAGTTTTGTGCTGCTCTCATGTTCTGCTTCACTGTATTAAACACGACATAATCTTCTGATGCAAAGCTTTGGTGCATTTCACATATTTAGAGAAATGTTTATGTTTCATTTAGATGATTCTGTTTGAATGACAGCAGGATAAGACTGTGATCCTGAGCAGAGGAACCCATTTGGAGCCAAAGACCCACTAGGACACTGCAGACAAAGACTTGAAGCTTTTGACCGTCAACCATACAGCTTCTTTCTGAAAGGACTTTGATAAGCCTTCATGATTTCGTCATCTCTGCAACTCCAGGAGAATGTCCTCAAGTGACATTTTCTGCTGGGCGGACTTAGTTCCTGTAAATATCACAGGGCGAAAGGAGAGAATGGATTGACAGGGTAGTTGGTTTGTTGAAAAGTAGTGTCATGATGCTCACCAACACCTTTTCTTGCCATGGTTACCCCCCTTTTGCAATATTGAGATGTGTTATTAGTGCACTTTGCATTTTTGAAATGGAATATATACATCAATGAAATTATTAAAAGTGTTAACAATGTAGAAGGACAAAAAGTTCGATATTGTAATGTGACATGATGAGTCATCTCCGCTTCTGTTTAAATCGGTCATTTCAATAGGCAAACTGCTCTGCTGTGTAGATGTGTGTGAATGTTTGTGTATCCTAAAAAACTCTGAGCTGAGATGAGGAGAAAAACCACATCAATGGAAACCTGGTGCTGACTCTTCCAGGAGTTAGTTTTAGCACAAGCCAGAACAACACAGGCTTCTCCTGTGATGCAGAAGCCAGCTCAAAAGTCTCTCTGTTCTGAATCAATTTGTACTAGTGCTGCAAACTCATTCATACCAAATTCCTCCAGCTTAAGCCTCATGGTGAAGAAAAATACAGCACATACTTGATTTTTCCCAACTTTCCCTCTTGTGTCGCAAAAAGCCGAATTTTCCCAACCGATTAAGAGAGACTTTTAGAATGGGGACATCTGCGCTGTAGCAATCAGACAAAACAATCAGATCCGATTTGCAATAAGCATTCAAAAACAAAAATCACCGATTCACACTGTGACTTTAGCAGCCCAGATAAGAAAGTGAAAAGAATGAAACACAGCTGCAGAACTCTCTTTTCTGTTGGTAGCAACCTGCACAGTTTTAGGCTAGCTGTTGGGGAATCACCCCAGTACCCACAGTTCTCCTTACCTAGTGAACATGCTGCTTTACCTCTTAACTTATAGAGTAACCAGTTTTGTGTGTTTTAATATAAAGTTTTATCTTTAAAATAAAAAAATATTTAAAAAATACATATATATATATATATATATATATATATATATATTTATTTTTTACTTTTGAAACATGTATATATGTGTGTTGTTGAGTACATTGCTCTGACCTGTAGAAATCATCGGATGTTGTGCTTCTCCATCATGTCCTCCGACCGGATCCCAATCACTGTTTCCTATGTTTTATTGTGAGGAGACTTTCTATTCTGGAGTCTGTATTTGTGGATGAAAAGATGACATACTGTATAATAAAACTGTAATACTGTAGAGAGTGAATATAAATGCCATGTGACTGATTCACATAAACTGGCTTTTCTTCTGGTCATTTCTTTTGTTTATGTTCTGCTGTCGCTTTAGACATTTTGAAGAAAATAGAATAAAGACTGTAGGTAGGCTATTGGTAAAAGATTATTCACCTGCAGTATTTTGGACTTAACTGTATCAACCAGTGACGTGCGGTGAGGTTGATGGCTGGTGAGGCACCGACTCCTCTGGAGTCAGATTAACAATTGCAATAACTGAATATTTCACCATTTATCCAACAGCAGTTAACAGCCTATAGGATACACACAAGAACATATTTGTCCTACAGAGAATATTTCTTTTATAGACATGGACATCGTTTTCAAATACTTACATTTTTTTCCACTTACTCCCATGTTATTGTAGCAGACTGAGTTTAAATGGGTGGCTGTTGGGTCGCTTTCTAGGTTCCGGGGTTCATTGAACACATCCGGCAGAGATGCTGGTTGGACCTCAGTTCTGTCACTCAGCCTGTTGTTGGGGGGTTTGGACCAATAGGGTTCATATATGGGCCGAATAAGGAAAAGAGGAGGGCAGGTGCGGGAGCGAGGGAATAAAAAGTTGGGGGGAACGCTCTTGGGGAGTTTTCATCTTTCACGGCTTCGCTGCTTCACTGATTTTTTTTTTTTTACAGTGCGGATATTTTTAAATTGCATTGCACTTCAGCGCACGGCACAAGAATGGGACCCTTTGATGAATCATTCATTGCAGTTCTCAAATATAATCGAGGTGGCATATCCGTTTATAAAAATCTTCTTGCTCAGAAAAAGAAAGAGCGCCAACAACTACCCATAACAATGGTCTTCTCTTGGAGAAAGACTCCTGCGCCTTCAGTAGAAACAGACGCTACAGTCAGGACGAAAGAGGCACAGCTGGGACTAAAATACGCAAGTGATGAAGAGATGTATGTTTTTGTCTTAGTTTTATTATTTGAAGTCTTAATTTTCAATGTGTCGTGACCGTGTTTTGAACTCTTTTGAACTTTTTTTCTCAGCTGCCTGCATCCTCAGACGCATGTAATTCGTGTGCACTTGCAGGCTTTTTAATTTGAGAATCCAGATATCTGTTTTAATATGTTTTAATCTGTTTTAGAACTTTTGTTAGGAAAATAAACTTTGTGTATCTTATCCTGTCGAATCCTGTGGTCTTCTGTCTCTCCTGGCTTTGAACACGCTTGGAAAAACTGCAAAGCGAACAGATTTTTTCCTACAGTGACAATGTTTCCAACCTTGTATTACTATATTAAAAGTATTGTTTTAAACAAATTTTGGGCTTTAAAACAGGTTTTCATTTTTGGTTTAATTCTATAGTTCGGTATTGGATTGTAAAATAAAAAAAAAATAAAGCTAACTTAAAGGATTTCACTTTTCGCATGTTATTTTTGGAACGCAACTCCCGTGATAAACAAGGGATCACTGTACTCAAATTCGGCAATTTTAAACTCAGAAACTGTGGAAACCATGTCGAGTCACCTAAAAAGGTATCTTTGTAATTTAGAGTTCTCAATTAACCTGCAAAGCAGACATTTGATAAACTTAGAAACTTCTATTTACTTATATATTTTGAAATGTTTATATTCTTGAAATGTGTCATTCAGTCTGACTTGTTGATTTTAACCAGACATAAAATATTTTTCCATTTTTTGGTTGCAATAATCAAACAAAAGAAAGCTTTGAAGAGACTGTATGTTTTAAAATCGTAAAGATTGAAGTTTTTACTCCTCTCAGTGTTTCTTTTCTCATTAACTATTTTACAGGCTTTTGACTTTTTAGAAGCTTTTCAACTCTAGAAGTAAAAACTGAAGTAGAAAGTGTATAAAATACGTTAACATTTTCATTGGGTTATACAGTACTTTGTACGGATATAACATAAGGTTTACATTACTAGATGGTGCCTGTGATGGCAGCATACCTGCCACATCTATAACAAAAGACTCCCGAAGGCGCTGTATGCCAGACTAAAAGAGCTGTATGACAAGTGGATTAAGCCTAAAGGTAAAACAAGCAAAGGAATTATGACGTTCCATGGTTACCATTAATTGAACAAGTGCAATGCTAACCGAGCGACCCCACATTTTACGACTGCACAGTTGCATCTTAACTGAGCGGCTCTCCTGTGCACTCACTAGGTTTGCGCGCAGTGTTAAGGGGGTGTGTTTGTCACTTGGCGGCTGTAATCTTTCTGGCCGATTTGATTGGCCAAAATTTGCATGTCAAATCTGGCAAGGCAGCGGGGCAGGACTTTCAATTTTTAGAGCAGGGGTGGCTAACACATGGCTCTTGAGCCTCATGATAAAGTTGACAAATTGGCCAATAAGCATGCCTCTTATCGTATTTTATACATACCGTACTTTCACAACTTTTTCTCCAAAATGTACTTAGCGCCCTATGGTGCGGTGCGTCTAATGTATTGTTGTCTGATTTCGGTAAAAAGGACGTAGGAGAGGACAGCATGAGAACGGTAAGGAGGGAAGTAAGGACGTGAAAGAAGGCACCCCCCCCCCAATAGTATGGTACAGGTATGTGAATGATGCAGAACAACATTGTTTTGGAAACCCTGAAAATGCCACCTGCAAAGAGACACACTTATGAAATGCAGGGACAGAGACCTCCCCCTTCTGGGAGGCAAACAGAGGGGGCTGGTAACCAAATGGCACTTGGAAGGGAGATAAGCCTATGGCAGACGAAGGATGTGTATTATGAGAATATTCTGCCCAGACCAGGTTACGGGACCATGAAGCCAGCTCTCGAGCACAGAGGAGAAAAAGACTGGTCTCTAACAGCTGGTTGAGCCATTGAGTCCTGTGGAAACCAGAGGACAGACTCACAGAGACACCAAGTAGGCAACGGAACTCTGCCCGGAACTTGGCCATAAACTGGGGACCCTGGTCTGAAACAATATCTCTGGGAATTCCGTGGATACGTATAACATCATTGAGAAGGATCTCAGCGGTCCCCTTAGCTGTGGAGAGTCTGGGAAGACCAATGAAATCTTAAAAAAATCGGTCCACTACAGTCAGGATTACCATCTTCCCGTCAGATGGGGAAAGCCCCGTGACAAATTCAAGTGAGACATGAGACCAGGGCCTCCTAGGAACTGGCAGAGGCTGTAGCAGCCCAGCAGGAAGAGAAGTAGATGCCTTGACCTGAGCACATTCCGGGCAAGCAGAGACGTATTCATTAATGTCCTCTCTCATCCTTGGCCACCAAAACCGCTGTCTGATAAAAGAAAATTATCTTCTTTGACCGAAGAATGGAACCATTGCATTACTCTAGCTCAGGGGTCGGGAACCTATGGCTCGCGAGCCATATATGGCTCTTTTGATGGTCACATGTGGCTCGCAGACAAATTTTTAATTATCCTTTTTTTTTTTTTTCATTAGACCAGTCCTTCTCGTGCGCGATGCGATGCCAGAGGGGCGCGCAGTAGTAGCGGTGCTTGGAGAGAAAAATCTGCACCAGCTCTATGAATTTACTATTATCTATTGTTTCACAGAGTTTATTCCAGCCGGAAACCTGTGAATTGCCGTGCCTAAAACTGCGCGCTCCCGTCTCTGAGAAAGAGCGCGCAGTTGCGGGGACGGGATGTGAGAAAGAAAGCATAGGGGGGCGGGGGGACAGGCAGCAGGTGAATCGTGCAGGGATTGTAAAAACGTAAAACACGCTGCCCGTCACTCACTGCAGTGTGTGAGTGTGTGTTTGTCTCCACGTCTGCATGTGAGTCTTTGTCACATCTACAGAACATTCAGACCTACCATCACGTTTAAAGTCTCAACGCCTGCATGAAGCTGAAACTCACCACGTATCAACCAGACTAGACCATCAGCAAAACCACCACGAGAAATACTCATCATTTATTAGCAACAGCATAACCATGCTATTAAAAAGAATCCACAGACTTATTGTACTTTAAAAATGTTGAAATTAAGTGCTCACATTCACTTGTATATTTAGTTTTAAACATATTGTCGCGGACTGAGTTGGGTCCGCTGTTGGGCCGTGTTAAAAGTTCTGGAGTTCATAAACGCATCAAGCAGAGATCTGATTGGCTCTCAGTTCTGTCGCTCAGCCTGTTGTTAGGTAGTTTGGACCAATGGGGTTCAGCTATGGGCCGAATAAGGGAAATGGGAGGACTGGAGCGGGAGGAGGGGAATATAAAGTGGGAGAAGCGCTCTCGTCTCAGCGGGAGAGATTCAGGAGTTGATTTTAATTGTACAACGTTGGTTGCAGTCTGCAGTAACCAGAATAAAGAACCTTAAAAGAGGTTAAATCTCCGTGCCTCAGTGTGGGAAAGGGACACTACATTATTGTATGGCTCTTTCGAAATTACATTTAAAAGTATGTGGCGTTTATGGCTCTCTTGGCCAAAAAGGTTCCCGACCCCTGCTCTACTCTAAGATAATTTGAAACATATAAACATTCTGTGGGACAGACTGATGGAGATTGGGAGTTTAGATTTGCTGACCATACCTCTTCTTCTATGTCGGTAATGATAACCGCTAATTGAGCCGAGGAGGGCAAGATGAATTCTGTAGATGCCTCCCCAATATGGACAGGAGGGAAGAATCAACCCTGATGAACAGCCGCTGCGAGGGCGGGGCAGCTGCTGTCATGACATATTAATTTCCTATGTCCTACAGATGAGAGAAAAACTGCAGAAGATGAGTGAGCTGGCTCAAGCCCACATGGCTTATGCTCAGTGGTACCAGAAGGCCTGGTATGACAGGTTCTTGTAATGTTCCCAACAAGCAACAGTAAACTGCTGGGCAAATGGCAAGGTCCTATTGTGGTCCATAAAAAACTTGGAGCCACAACATAGCAGGTGTCTACTCCAGGTTACACGTGCTCCAGCAGAGTGCTTTATGTCAATCTTTTAAAGGAATGGTTTACAAGAGCTGAGGAAGAGACCAATGTACTGCTTACTTAGAATGTAAAAGAGGAGGAGTAGTTTAAATTTCTGCCAACACCATTGGTCACCACTCTGTATTTCTTTTTTTTATAACTTTATTTTTATTAGTTTTTGTTACATGAACACAAATCTCAAACAACATCACAAAAAACAAGAAAGAAAAGAAAAAGGTCAAGTCTAGGTGTTTCACGTGTCTATCTGTTGTGCAGTGTCCATTTTTTCCACTTTCGGTGTAGTTGTGCCTCTTGCAGCTTCAGCCTGTACGTTATTAATTCCATTGAGTATATGTTGTTGATTGTTGAAGTCCATTGCTCCTTTGAAGGGATCTCCGTAGTGCCCCAGTTTCTGGTTATTGTTTTTTTGGCGGCTAGTGACATGACTTTAAATAAATATTTGTCACTTTGGTGGATTAAGTTTCCTGAAAACATGTACAGATAAAACAGTTCTGGCAACAAAGGAATTTTGTATCCCAGCACTTTGCATGTGAGATCGCCCACCATTTTCCAAAAACCTGTTACATTCTGACATTTCCAAAATACATGAGAGTGGTCAACATTTATTTCTCCACATCCGCGCCAACAGCTCTGATTTGTTTTCAAATGTTTGCTCTTCAGTTTTGGTGTTATGAAAAATCTAATAAGGTTCTTCCAGGCAAACTCTCTCCACGTTCGAGATCCAGTGGTGGTATGGTGGTGTCTCCACATATCTAACCAGTCCTGTTCAGTTATCCTTATGTTTAATTCTCTTTCCCAGTTTTCTTTTGCTTTCAAAGTTGTGTTTTCGTCGTATTCCATCAATGATTTATATAACATACTAATCAATTTAGTATTGTTGTCTTTATATGTCTTTGTTATTGTGTGAACTATCCCGCCTTCATCCCCAGAGGAGTCGCTCTGTATTGCTTTCCTATGGTAGTTTCTCATTTGTAAGTATCTGAAAAAATCCTGTTTTTCAAGGTGAAATTGTTTAGTCAAGTTCTCAAAACTCTCCAGCTGTCCGTCCTTTTCTAGCAAGCACCATGCTGTTATTCCTTTTGTAGTCCAATATTTAAAGGTCTGATCATATTCTGCTGGTTTAAATTGCCTGTCATATGCTACCCATTTTAATTTTTTTGCACTATTTAAGATTTTGTATTTTTGGAGTAGTTTGAACCATATAGTTAGTGTATGGTTTGTTATGGGATCTAAATGCCTTTTCTTTGTTTCATATAACTCTTTATCACCAATAATGTTTTGAATAGGTTCTTGTAATGTTTCACATTCAATATTTTTCCATTTTCCAGTATAATGGGGGTTACACCAACAGCATAAGTACCGTAATTGTGAGGCGATATAGTACTCTTTTAGCTTTGGTAAAGCCATACCTCCTTTGTTCTTTGGAAGCTGGAGGGTGCCATATTTTATTCTGGATCTTTTGTTGTCCCATATGAATCTGGATATTGTTTTGTCCCACGTTGCGAATTGAGTGTTGGAGACCTGTGCTGGTAGAGCTTGAAATAGAAATAAAAACCGCGGCAATATGTTCATTTTCACTATTTCGATTCTAGAGCTGAAATCTAGTGGGAGTGTTGACCATCTTTCTATGTCTTTTTTTATCTTGTCTTGTACTTCTGAATAATTTTTAACGTTTACATGTTGAAAGTCTTGTGTTATTTCTACTCCTAGGTATTTAATACTTTTCATATTCCAATTGAATTTAAAGTTGTTTCTGATGTATTCAGAGGGAACATAATTGAATGTTAGAGTCTGAGTTTTTGAAATATTAATTTTATATCCCGATAAATTTTCAAATGTTCCCAACAGTTTCATAAACTGTGGAATTGATGATTCTGGTTGTTCGAGGTACGCTATTAGGTCATCAGCAAACAATCCTATTTTATGTTCAACGCCATTCATTGAAACTCCTTTAATTTCAGGTTTTTCTCGGATTGCCTGTGCCAGAGGCTCAATAAAAAGAGCAAACAGAGTCGGGGAGAGTCCACAACCCTGCCTAGTGGATCTTTCCAATTTAAATGTTCCTGTTAAATTCCCGTTTATTTTAATTTTAGCTGTTGGTTGTGAATATATTGTTTTTATAATTTCAACCGATTTGTTATTAAATCCCATTTTTTCTAAGACTAAGAATAAAAATTCCCAATTAACGCGGTCAAAAGCTTTTTCCGCGTCAATACTTAAGAGAACTGTACTTATATGTTCTCTTTGGGCTCTTTCAGTTAAGTGTAAGGTTCTTCTAATGTTGTCGTGTGTCTGGCGACTTTTTATGAATCCCGTCTGGTCCTCATCAATAATGTCAGGTAAAAATGTGTTTATCCTTTTACAGATTATAGACGTGTAGATTTTGTAATCTATATTTAGTACTGAAATAGGCCTATAATTGGCGCACGACTGTTTGTTTTTTCCTGGTTTCAACAGAACTGAGATAATTGCTTCGGACCAGGAAATAGGCATTTTATTATTTTGTAGAGTCCAATTCAAAGATTTGTGTAATATTGGAGTCAGCTCCTCTTTAAATATTTTGTACCATTCAGCTGGAAACCCGTCGCTGCCTGGTGATTTATTGTTTTTCAAAGAGCTTATGGTTTTTAATATTTCCTCTGTAGTGATTTCAGCTGTAAGTAGTTTATTTTGATTTAATCCGATAAATGGCAGATCTATATTTTCCAGAAAGCTTCTTTTATCTTGTTCACAGGCTGAAGGAGGTTGTGAATATAGCTTTTTATAGTAATTAGTAAATATTCTCTCAATTTCCTCTGGATTATTTGTTATTTTATTGGTTTCGGGATCAAGGATTTCATAGATTGTATTCAGAGTTTGTTGTTTTTTAATTCTTTTGGCTAGTAATTTTGTTGATTTAGGCCCTACTTCCTGATAGCTTTGTTTGAAATAAATCATCTTTTTTTCTATTTCGTCCTCTAATATGTGGTTGATTTGTTTTTTTATATTTTGTATTTGTTGGTATATTTCTGTTGTATTTTTATTTATAAGCTGCTGTTCGAGTTCTTTTAATTTTACCGAGTATTCTTCATATTTTTGAATTCTCTTTTTCCGCAACCATGCTGTTTTCGCTATTAGTTTTCCTCTAATTACAGCTTTAAGAGCATCCCATAACACTGTAGGGTCTACTGCACCATTGTCATTGTCATCCATATATTGTTTTATGTCGGTTTTTATGTCCTTTATAATTGTTTCATTATTCAAAATCCCAACGTTCAGTCTCCATGTTGTTTGTTTCTTCCTATTTGATATATTTATTTTCATGTGCTGGGTATTATGGTCAGACACATCTGCACCCTCAATTTTACATTCTTCCACTCTATTAATATCTGATTTAAAAACAAAGAAATAGTCTATTCGTGAATGTACTTTGTGACTTGCAGAGTAATGTGTGTAATCTTTCTTACGGGGGTTTAAGCTTCTCCACACATCCAGCAATCCCAGTTCTTCCATGGATAATTTAACAAATTTGGCAATAGTCTTTTTATGTTTATGTTTACTAGTTGTGTCTAATTTAAAGTTTAAGGCTACATTGAAGTCTCCTCCGCAGATTAATATACCCTCGGCCTCTTCAGCAATAACGTTAAACAGGGATTTAAAAAACTGTTTATCACTTTCAGGTGGGGCATATACATTGACTATTGTCAAAACTGCATCTCCCATTCGTCCTTTAACAACGATGTACTGCCCGTCCTTCCCCTTTATGACTTTGTCAGTTTCAAATTGAGTTTTGTTTGATATCAGAATAGCGACTCCTCGTTTGCGGCTTTGTTTGTATGAACTGTAATATGTATTTCTGAATCCTAGTTTTTTAAGTTTCTCGTGTTCTTGATCATTTAAATGGGTTTCTTGCAATAGAGCTAATTGTATATTTTCTTTTTTTAATTTTTGCAGAATTATCCCCCTCTTTTTGGGTGTGGTTAACCCATTCACATTTAACGAGGCAATGGTCAAACTACACATTTTGTCTTGTAACAATCATATTTATGCACCTAGACCGTGACCCTGAAAACAAAAATTGTAAAACACTGTAAAACCTGAACACAAACGTAAGTTCTGACTTCCACATGGAGAAAGGATGATCCATCTCTCCTCTCTCGTCCCCGTTGGTGGGTGGGCAGGATGTCCTCATTCCAGATGGGAGCCTGCCTCTAGACATAAGTCTAGCTTTGTCCAACGTTCCTTCCTCCTCAGTCTGTGAGCTCCGTCTCGGCCTTTTTTGTTTGAATTGGCTCCATTTACGGATTCCCTGTGGTTATTTCCTCTGGTATTCCTGGAGCCTCTCTTGTGCACGCCGCGCTGTCCCTCCGACGCGCTGCCATCCCTCTGCTGCTGGGGTCCGGTCCGTTCCCCTGCTGTTTTCGCTGCTTGGAGTGTTGACATCGATCCCTCTCTTCTTAATGTCTTCCGCCGCTTCCATCGCGCTGTTGTAGCTTTGTACGCCTTCTTTCCAATGAACCCTCAGCCTTGTGTATGGGGTTTGAAAACGGATTCCCCGCTCCTTCAGAACTTTTTTAATGTCCGAGTATGAGCGCCTTTTTTGAACAATTTCTGCTGGGTAGTCGTGGTCAAACTGGATGAGCTGATCGTTCACTTTTATTTTCTTTTGCCATGCTTTCTTCAGGATCGTGTCTTTCGTTGCAAAACTTAAAAAATTGACCACGACATGCCTCGGGCGCTGGCCTGCTTTGGGTTTCATCGGGGGGGTTCTGTGCGCGCGCTGCATCTGGAGATCAAAGTCCGCCGGTATGAGAAGCTCTTTTTTTAACAAATCGTTTAGATAAGTTATAACTGAGCCCCCTTCAACTTCTTCTGGTAGCCCGAAGATTCTGATGTTATTTCTCCGGGCTCTGGCTTCAGATTCCGTAACCTTGTCCCGCAGAAGTTGCATCTGTTTTTGCATTGTTTTTAGCTCACCGTTCGCCTCCATGTTGCTCTCCTCCAAAGTTGCGATGCGAGTCTGGGCTTCGGCTAGATCTGCTTTCTGACTTTCCAGCGTGTTGTGGTGCTCTTTGAACTGTCGGTCCATATCTTGCCTGAGGGAAGATATTTCCTGTTTCAGTTCGTTCTTTGCCCCTCGCAGCTCTGTGTCCAAGTCATGGATCTGAGCGCTAATTTTTGCTAGCCCGTCTAGCATTAGCTTTGTGTCGCTGTGGCCTCGCTGGTTTTCGTTGTCCGAGCTAGCTTCGCTGGCCGCTTCTTCCATCTCGTGCTCGATATTTTCTGTTTCGGTCAGCTCGTTCACTTCTTTTTTTTTCCTTTGGCTTTTCCGCAGCGTGTTTCCTCCACTCATGTCTTCTTTTCTGTTGTTTTTTTCGAGTTTGTGGAGTTTTTAGTGAACCGAGTGCGGGAGCCTCAGACTGAGCGTGTCTCCTCTATGCCGGCATTCCGGAAGTCCACGTCACCACTCTGTATTTCAGTCATCTGCCTTCAAACCAGCAATCTCCGGTGAAAGCACAAACAAATCCTGAGATATTTCAGGAGTGCCCAGGATGCACCAGTCTCGTGGAACATGACATTGTGTTGAAGGACTATAGGGTGGATGAGCTACAGCATACCAGACCGTCACCTAGTTCGATTTAAAAAGGAGGTGAAGTTCATGCTGTCTCTTGGAGTTATCCAGCCTTCAAAAAGTGAGTGATGTAATCCAGGGGTTTTGGTTCCAAGGAAGGATGGTTCAATTAGAATTTGCATTGACTTTAGATACCTAATGCATTGTCAAAATTTGACTCGTATTCAACTCCTCACATTGACAATCTCAATAAGTGTCTGGGGAAAGCAAAGTACTAAAGCACTAAAAGTACTACCACTATTGACCTCTGCAAAGGTTTATGTCAGGTGTCCCTTCCTGCTCTGTTTTTACCTTCTCTGCCTTTATGAGTTTACTGTTCTTCCATTTGGATTACATGGTGTCACAAATTTCCAGAGACTCGTGGACCAGGTACTCAATGGACTTGATGGTTTTCCATGCGCATACCCAGATAATATTGTTGTTTACAACACAACATGGGATGATTGTATAGAACACCTAAAGAAAGTTCTGGAGTGTCTACATTCTGTAGGACTGACAGTCAATCCAGCTAAGTAAGTTCTTGCCCAAATTGATACCCGGGCTTTACTTTTGGAGGTGAGTTGATAAGACTGCAGGTTCAAGAAATTAAGTCCTGTCCTCTTCCCCAAACCAGGAAGCAGCAAAAGTCATTTCTTGGCATGGCAAGCTTTTACCACCAATTTATTCCAAACTTCTCAGCCCGAGGTGTTCCGCTGACAGACCTAACTGGTTCAGGTTCTCCAAATCAGATTCAATGGACCATGGAGGCCAAGTCGGCCTTCCGGGATATTCAGCATTCATTAAGTACCAACCTAGATACTTCACAGCCCAGACTTTGACAAATCTATTACTCTGCAAACTGATGCATCTTAGAGGGGCATTAGAGCTGTGCTTCTTCAGGGGGCTCCAGGGGACCAGCGTCCAGTGGCTAACATAAGTCAGAAGCTTTGAAACCATCCAGAAGAAAGCATTAGCAATCATGCGACCCATGGATCCTTTAAATATTACCTTTGAGGGAGAGAGTTTACCCTGGAGACTGACCACAAAGCGTTATCCTGGTCGGACAGGATGAAAGACATCAATGGACAAGATCGTTTTTGTTTTGTTTTTTGTTTTTTAAAGTTCTGTATATGGTGCGTGATTGGAACTATAATAGACACGTTCAACACAATCATCTTTGCTGATAATTTACTTTTTCTCCTAGTCCTGTGTTCAGACTTCAAGCGCTTCTGGAGGAAACCTTTTATTACTGTTCTCCTTCACTCCCTATCTCTCTCACTCCCTCTTGCGCTGCACGCGCTCCCTCTTCTTACACACATGTGGCGGTTTCAGCAGCACATACACATCCTCATTCTACAACAGAAGTTTTGGTCTCGCGAGGAAATACGACAAATTTACTTCATTCTAATTATTAATTTCCATTGTATTCATTTTTTTTTTTTTTTGCGATACTGTATTCATCCCTCAATGGGGAAATTCTTCTCTGCATTTGACCCATCCCCTGGGGGAGCATGATTGGAAGCAGTGAGCTGCAGCTGAACTGAATCGAACCCTGGATTCCTGCGTGGTAGCTTGTCACCTTACCAACCGAGCCACCCAGCCGCCATTTCCATTACAACATGCGTGCGTTCTTAAGTGCGCGACACGGCCACCCGGATTTTGTGTTGGGGGAAGGTTTATTACTGTTCTTCTTCACTCCGTAACACCAAACACGAATGCGCTCTGTTAGAGTGCAATGAATATCACTACATGTTTTGTTTGGGAACTATTTTGTGCAGCACAAAGTTATGTGTCTGTATAAATAGAGGCGGACCCTCCTGCCCCGCGTTCTTCATGGGTGTCGGGCTTCATGGCTACCAAAAAGGTAAAAAAGTGTCTGCAGTCTCGTTTATTGACAATAGTTAGTAGTTAGTTGTTACTGTTTTTTGTTAGTAAAAAATAATGCGTTGTAATTGTATTCATCTTATTAATTTGCAATGCAGCTGCCGGGGGATTTTGTTTTTGGCTCTAGAAGCAGTGCGTTTCCGCACTGCTTCTAGAAAAAAACTAAACTGTCTCACGGCGGTCTAATCCCAGCTCACGTTCCCTATTAGTGGGTGAACTGCTTCTAAAAAAAAAAAAGGAAAGAAAACACACAAACAGTGCAAACTCATGGGACGGAAGTGTCAAAAGAAGCAGCTGAAGCCTCAGTCCCACCCCTACAAGAACCCGGCCCCTGCACTTCAAGACTGGACCAGTGCTCTGCACAAGGACACCAATCACTGAGTCATCAGCTTCCCCATTGTCATCTAACTCACCATCCTCCTCCGCCACAGGGGCACCATCACAGGCCCACTCTGTACACTGGGACCACACAGCTGTAGCTCATTACGGTGTACGTTGTGAGGTGGCCCAGAGGAGTCGACAGACACAACAGAATACACAGGCGAATCCCAACCCGGACGCTCCATCACTTTATGGGGAACAGGAAGCCACACATTCTGAATTTTATGCCTTCCGGGAAACCCAGCAGCCCAGCAGCAGGGATGCATCACTCCCTACATGACCTGCATAAGCACGACGAGCTTCTGCCACTCGGCCCAGATTCTGGCCCGCCTGCTGATAAGCCCAATCCAATCGCTCCTGATGTTCCACCACCCAAGCATGCTCATCACTCTCAAAGTCTTCCCTATCCTGACCCAACCAAATATCAAAAGACCTAAGTGGGGCCCTCCCAAACATCAGGAAATATGGCGAGTAACCTGAGCTATTGTGTTAGGTGGTCTTATACACATACAGCAGCTCAGGAAGGTATTCAACCTATAGTTTCTTCTGATGCTGATGCAGTGTTCTCAATAGGTCATGTAGGGTCCTGTTAAAGTCCTCACACTGCCCGTTTCCCTGAGCATGATAGGGGGTAGTTCGGCTTTTCCTGATCCCGTATAATTTACACAAACCGTGCACCACGTCTGCTTCGAAGCACCTACCCTGGTCAGAGTGTATCCTAGAAGGAACACCATAGGGCTGGATCCAGTGCTTTACCAGGTCCTTAACAACAGTTACGGCACACTGATCATGGGTTGGTATTGCAACAGTAAACTTGGTGAAGACATCAGTCATGATAAGGTCATTCTCACGCTGGTCTGACAATGGCTCCAACACTGGGAAGTCCATAGCCACAACCTCCAATGGCCTGTAAATCAGCAAATGTCCTTGTGTTGCAACCACCTGCGGCTGAGGGTTCTTAGAAACAGTGCACCGCTCACAAGTCTTGCAAAAAGCCTCCACGTCTCTGTACATCCTACGCTAATAAACCCGACAAAAGGTTCGCTCTTCTCCTTGATGCCCAGCTGCAGTATGCATCTGAGTGAGTATCTCTTCCTTGAAAATGACTGACAGTATGATCTGCCTGATCTGCCCCTCACGCTGTCCCCAAGACTGCTGATAAAGCTCCCCATCAACCTAGACAATCCGCTTCCACTGTCTTAATAGCTCTACTGTCCCGGGACATAATTGACCGTCTCTGTCCGGCTTGGCCCCACAACCCGATCCCAAAACCTCCTAAAGGTAGAGATCAGACCATCACCAGACCGCAACTTCACCAGGGCCTTTACATCCAAAGTGGGAAAACTGGTAGTGGAGTTAGTGTTAGACACATCCATTAAACCTGTATGCACTCCTGTTGCCCCACATACTGCCGAGAAAGAGCATCGGCACCTGTGTTCTGCCTGCTGGGCCGATAGGAGATCTGATAATCGAACCGGGCCAGCTCAGAAACCCATCGTTGTTCCACAGCACAGAGTTTTGCACTGTTTAAATGAAAAGATGGTTGTTATCAGTCAGGACTGTGAACTTGTTACCAATCAAATAATCACAGAATTTTTCAGTAACTGCCCACTTCAAGCCCAATAACTCTAGTTTCATGGCACTGTAGTTCTCCACATTCCATTCTGAAGACCTAAGACCCCCACTGGCAAAAGCCACGGGTCGGAGTTGTCCATACACATCTTGTGATAAAACAGCCCAGAGTCCTTGGTGACTCGCATCTATATCCAGAATAAAAGGCTTGCTGAAGCGAGTTTTTTTTTTTCTTCAAACATTGAAAAGCCTACGGAATACCATAATTTGCGAAACACATTTGTGGGGCAACCACCCTTGCTTGCAGATAACAATGTGGCCAAGGCATGGAGAGGCGCTGCCATCTTGGCAAAATTCTTTACGAACCTCCTGTAAAAACTTGCGAAGCCCAAAAAGGACTTCAATTCTCTTGAACAGCTTGGCCTCTTCCACTCTACAACAGCTTTAATTTTGTCAGGATTTGTGGCTACCCCAGCAGCTGAAACCAAATGTCCAAGGTATGCCGCTGTCTCAAAAGCTCCCTAACCTTTTTGGTCTGTTCTAAGGTAAATCCCCTTGTGGTCAAGATTGCCCACCTCTGATCCCACAGTCAGCTGTTCAATCCTCACACCCACATGCTCCTGTACCACAATTCTTTCCTCTCCTGGGCTAACACGTTCAGACCTGATGCCAATTGTACCCAGTGGCAAAACATCCACACAGTGTAATGAGCAGAGCTGGCTTTGTGGCCAAATCTCCACATCTGAACATCCAACATTAAGCACTGAGATGGGCACATGGCCATTGTCTCCTAAAGCCTTGGAAACAAGCAGTTCCCCTGGCAAACCCCCTTCTTCCGCGCTAAGTGTCTCCACAAGGGCAAAAGCATCTGAGGAAGAGTGGCCAAATTGTAAAGATGCCGGAACAAAACACAGTACACCGGCTGGGCAGGTGAAAGAGCGCGGCAGGTGCCACTCCTACAAGCAGTAGCGGTTTTAGGCACGGGCGATACGGGCGGTGGTCAGGGGAGGAAAATGAACAGGGGCGCCGGCGTCTCAGCCCTTGTAAAAAATATATGCACCACTATTGGTTTACTTATGTCACAGAGTTTGTAACAGCCTGGAACCTGGCGGCGGCCCGCCCCGCCCCACAGCTGCGCTCCCTCCTGTCTTTGAGAAGTAGACGCAAATGTGTGTGAGAAGGAGAAGGGAGGGGGCGCGGGGTGAAGGGTGCAGGTTGAGAGGTGAGCACGGAGCGCAAAACACCTGTGCAAAACCTGGCCAGATCGTCTTCAAGGGGGTGATGGTCGCGGGCCGCGGCTCAGTGCTTGATGAAAGAATAAAAATAAAAACTGCGCCGCCATGTAGCGAATTGGCGCCCCTGGGTGCAGCTGCACGCGCTCCTGCTGGAAATGTGTGTCGAAAGGGGGGGGGGGGGGGGGCTGCGGGGCTCGCTTCCAAATGAAGTGGGCAGGTGGAGGAAAAGGGCGGGGGGGGGTAATCTACTTTATAAAACATTCTATAACCTTATAAGACATTCTATAACCTAAATTTTAATAAAGGTATAAAAAATCATGATTTTTGGGTTATTTTTTGCGTGAAATGTCCAAATAAAAAATGGGAACGCAAAACAATGTTGTCACTAAGGTGACAGTTGGTTTAGTCGACGGACTTGATCCCTTCGGGAGGACATTTATGCTAAATGCCAAAAACATCGGAAATATGGACAAAAAAGGTCTAAGCTATTGCCCAATTTAGAAAGAAAAGAAGAGAAGAAGAGGAGAAAAGAAAAGGGTTTGTCCTCACAGCTAGATGCATGTTTTCTAAATTCTAATGCTACCTGCCCTACAACAACAACGTTGTCGATGAAAACTTTATTTTGGTTGATGACTAAACTGAAGTAAGCCCAAATGTTGCAAATAACATAATTTTTAAGATTTTCTTCCTTAACTGTTGCTCTGCCTTAACTTGTAACATTAGTCATGATTCGTGTGTCTGTCTGCTCTGCTGTAAAGTTTTTGTTGTGTTTTGCTGTTGTATACTTAGTTCATAAATGAGCTGTGATGGTAGCATGCTGCTGCTGCTGAAGCTGCTGCTGCTGCTGCTGCCATAACATGCTAATGGAACAGATAACTGCAGAATGGCCGTTACTTACTTGATTAATAATCATTTGTGGAAGCCTAAACGTTTTCACAATGTTTTTTTTTTCTAAATAATTTAAATTACATTACAAAGAGGTCTAAAACTTCTAAATGTTTAGAAAATGTGGGTGGCTCAGTTGGTAAGGTGAGTGGCTACCACGCAGGGATCCAGGGTTCGATTCCCGGAGGGGAATAAACAATGGTACTGAGTACTGAGGCAATTACCATGTCAACTGAGCAATCTCCCAGTGAGGCAAGTCCCTTAGGCAAGGCCCTTAGCGCTACTGCCTCCCGAGCGCAGTCAGGCTGCAGCTCACCGCTCCCCCGGGGGATGGGTCAAATGCAGAGAAGAATTTCCCCATTGAGGGATCAATAAAGTACCAATAGAATAGAATATTATTACAAATTCTTTGTTATAATTTTTTTAATTGTAAGGATGTCCTGCAACTATGCATTTTTCATTAAAGTTTGAGCTTTTAAGACAGACTTCTCTTGTTGAAGAACAACAAATGGGCGATCCTGATCCAGAAGGATCCCTCAAAGGGTGCAGTCCCATCCAACTACCGGCCAATAACCTGTCTTTCCACAACATGGAAGCTCATGTCATTGCAACCAAGATAAATAGGCACATGGATCAATACATGAGCAACACACAGAAGGGCATTGGTAGAGACTCCAGAGAAGCCAAACACCAACTCCTGGTTGACAGAACAGTCGCTCAAGACTGGAAGTCATGACACACCAACCTGTGCACAGCCTGGATTGATTACAAGAAAGCCTATGACTCAATGCCACACACATGGATCACTGAATGCTTGTACAACATCAACAGGACTCTAAGAACCTTCATAGGAAACTCAATGAAGCTGTGGAAAACCACCCTTGAAGCCAATGGCAAGCCACTTGCACAAGTGTCCATCAAATGTGGGATATACCAAGGTGATGCTCTGTCCCCACTGGTGTTCTTCATAGGTCTGAACCCCCTCAGCCAAATAATTGGCAAGACTGGCTATGGATACCGACTCAGAAATGGGGCGAACATCAGTCACCTCCTCTACATGGATGACATCAAGCTATATGCTAAGAGTGAACGTGACATTGACTCCCTGATCCACCAGGATCCACAATTATCACAAAAATGCACGTGAGATTGCGGGCGGGGGGCTGTCGATCAATACAGACCATGAATTTCTGCTTTTTTTTGTTTTTTTTGGATGCTGGTGTGCCGCGGGATTTTTGTCAAGGTTAAAGTGTGCCGTGGCTCAAAAAAGGTTGAAAAACACTGGTCTAAGTGATTCATATTCACAATAAACACATTAGATACATTACATTTCAGTTGTGTGCAACTTAAATTAATTTTGACCTTCATTAGAATATCTTGCTTTAATATGTTTTTAAATTTAAAATTGAATGACTGACATTTGATTCAAAAGCAAATAATTTATTACAAATTAATACATTGCAATGAGTCAGTTCATACTAGTAATAATCCAAGTAGTAGTCCAACAAGTGCTGAGTAAAATTTAACTGGCTGCGTTATTCACGTCCCCTCCTTCCTGTTCACACTCATTCAGCCAAACGGCTTGCAAGTTAATTCTGCTAACAGTTACCTGTCTGATGGTTTGACACTGAAAATTCCCGACTTCCCATGACTCTTAGGGGCTGAAGGCGGGGCTAATCCCCAGGCCAGTTGTAGCCTCTCTGATCAGCTCCTTTATGTCAGTGTCGGTCAGAACGGACCGATGTCTGTTCTCCAAATTATAACAGGGCCGTCTTTCAAAGAGATTTCAGCTCATTTATTTCCGGTTCTCTCCCTGCCTCATCAGTGACAAGCAGGGATCTCAGGCAGTCAGTCTCTGCATTAAAGGATCCATGAGAAAAGTGATCTGCGGTCGTTTTTGTTCAGCAGCATCGTCACGTTCTGTGCTTTATTCATTCTGATTGCAGCTTTCTGCTGTGAGCTGCGCAAAGAAGGAACGTGGGATGATTGTCGTTTTGAATGTGCACTTAGAAAAGCTTCAACTTGTTAATAAAGGAGACAATTTGTGTCAGATGATCAGGAAGTTTTTAATTTTCTCCGGGATACGTTTTGTTCTTTTCTGCCATGACCTATGTTACTGCTTCCAAAAGCTCATAATGATAAACATCGTGACTTTCCATTCTGTTCAGTAAAAAGTAAGAATCTTCCCGTTCTTCCAGAAATGTCCTGTGTTTATCATATACTCTGAATTTCACCATTTTGACCATGAGGGTAACAGTCTGCACGCACATCAAATCTTTATCTATGTGTTCCGACAGTGGGTGTAACCTGCACATATGATTGGCGGTCACGTATGTGTCTGGAGCAGCATCAAACACACACACTGCCAAATTACTTTTATTATTAATTATTATTTATTTTCAATACCCTCTGATGGTTTGCATGTGGTTTAAGAGGGAAAAAAATATGAAATGAGGCAAAGTATATAGAAAATATGATGAGACGCAAAGAGCCGCACGCTCATTGGCCAAGAGCCGCATGCGGCTCGCGAGCCTCGTGTTCGCCACCCCTGTCCTAATGCAATTTAGTTTTAGTGTGCCTCTCCCCCTTAGTATGATCTGTGTTGTTATATCTTTAATATTTATTTTAATGTTTTGTAATGTATGTAGCCTTTTCTTAATCAATAGGTATTTTAAGTTATTTTAATTGATCACTCAACTACAAAAACCGTCAGGACACATTTCCCATAATGCATTGTTTTGTAGTCAGGTTTGCAGTCAGTGCAGTACTAAGTTTCCAGCTGCATTCGCTCAGGTTGCTCCGCCCCTTTCTGGTGATATTTTTGTGATGATTGACAGGTGATGTTGGAGCAAAAACAAAAATATATGTCTCACACCAGGTGATCTGTGCAGCGTTTTATCCACCTGGGTGATCTCAAACATGTGTGCATCTTGGCTGCACCTATTTGGTGTCATCAACATGAATTTCCATCAGTTTTTTATAAAAAATATAGGAGTGTCTGACCGGCTGCTCTACAATAACTACTGACCGGGGTTTAAATGTGTAAAAAGTCATAAGAAAGAAAATCCAAAAATGGTTACTGAATTTTGTTTCTCCTTTACTAATTTGTGTTTTAAAAGGTAAACTTAAAAAAAACATTCAACACAAATTCAAAATAGGGAGCACATCCTCTCTGACTTCTCCACCTTAAATTTCAATAAGTCCAAGTTCAGTCCATATTTACAGACAATCATCTTCATCCACACTGAGGGTCTCAGCTGTTTGGGAGGAAGTGCTGCCAAGTGTCCAGCAGTAAGAAGACAAGAGAATCGTGTTCAAAAGAACCATTGACGGAGGTTACAGAACTGTAGGAGTCTTCTTTAGTGTTTAATAGTTATAATTCATGGTTCATGGTTGGATCTCATCTGCATCTCATCTGGATCTCATCTGCACAACTGGCATCTTGGTTTACAATCTTTCCAGTCAAAATCTTCACATATCCGATCACCTAGCCATAAGTCTGGACATTGAATTTTCTCTGCCTGCACCTATAATCAAGCGTAAAATAACCTTTCGTAACCTCAAATCTGTCTCTCCTGATGCATTGTCAGCCTCCCTTGCTGCTAAATTGTCCGTCTCTCCTCCTCCCCTGTCTAACAATCCAACCGAACATGTAAACTTCTACAATAGCACCCTCTTCTCCTGTCTTGACCAGTTGGCTCCCACTAAAACAAAAAATGTCTCCTTCACCCACACAGCACCCTGGTACACCACTGAACTCCGCACCATGAAATCCCGCAAACGACAGCTTGAGAGACTGCATCACAAAACTGGACTAACTGTACATCTCCAGATTTACATGGATTTCACTCACCAGTACAAGAATGCCCTCAATACTGCCCGGTCATCCTATTTTTTTCATTTTTTTTAAGTCCTGTCTTTCCCTTCCTCCTGTGCTGGTCTATAGTTTGATGTTCCCCAGTTCCTGTGTCTTGTATTTCGAGTTTCGAGTTTGCCTGCCTGCTGCAGTGGTATTTTGTTTAGTTTTTGGACTCTTTAGTTATTAAAGACCTTTTGCCTGGAACCTCCTGGCTCCTCCTCTCTACACCTTGGTACTCCCTCATCCCCCGTCGTAACATTATAGACCAGCTAGACTTGTATCCAGCAAAGAGTGACTGGTCCCAGTTCCTCTCCTCGTTTTTCGCTGTGAGAGGGGGCCGTCGTTACCGCCGCTGCCTTTTTCAACGTCCCAGCTCGATTCCTGGGGAGGAGCCGGACGTACACCGGCAATAAGCCTTCCTAGACCCACTGGACCATGAAATGTGGGTTTGGGGGGCCTATTGCCAGGAGTAATAGAGGATTCACACATCTGACCGGTTCCAGCTCCCCGCCTCCGTTGTTAACCGCAGTTGTCTGTGAAGGGGAGCCACTTTCGCCGCCACCCTTCTCAACGTCATGCCCCTGCTCCCGAGGTGGTCCTCGATGCACCTTCACTCGCCCCTGCTTCTGGGGAGGTGCTGGAAGCCCCCCAGCCAACTCCAGTTCCGGAGGTGGTCCTGCACACACCCCAACCGTCCCTGCTTCTTGGGAGATGCCAGATGCACCCCAACTCACCACTGCTTTCTGGGAGGTGCTGGATGCATCCCAACTTGCCCCTGCTTCCTGGGGGGTGCCAGACGCACCCCAACTTGCCCCAGCTTCCCGGGGGGTTGCCGGATGCACCCCGATCCTTCCCTGCTTCCAGGGGGGGTTCCGGATGCACCCCGAACCATCCCTGCTTCCGGGGAGGTGCCAGACGTACCCTGGCCCGAGCCGCCAGTTCCAGACTCCTGGCCCGAGCCTCCAGTTCAAGACCCCAGGCCCAACCCTCCAGCAGCGGACTCAGAGCCCAACCTGCCTGTTCCAGGTTCCAAGCCCCACCCGCCAGCCAACTGCTGGTCCGACCTGCCTGTTCTAGGCTCTGAGCCTGACCCGCTTGACCCGACTGTCCCAGACTGCTGGCTTGACCCGCCAGTTCATGGAAAACCCAGACCATCCTCTCCACCCGGTTCTGGACAAACAGCGGAGTACCTTCTCTAAGAGGCTCAGACAGCTCTGCTCCAAAACTGTCCGGTACCAGAAATCCTTCATACCCAATACAATAACCCTGTACAATAATTCACAATGCAACAGATAACCTTTGCACATTTTTTTTTCTATTTTGCACATTTCTTTTGCATATATTTTACCTGCACTGTTTTGTAAATAGTTTTTTAAATTATACCACATTTTCTTTGTTCTTGTTTTTTATTTTTATTTTATACTATTCTTAGGCTTTTCTCCCCTCGGCTGTCAGTTGCTATGGTAATGAACAAATTTCCCAGGTGTGGGATCAATAAAATATCTCTGATTCTGATTCTGATTCTGATTCTGATTTTGATTCTGATTCTGATTGATTGCTGGTCTGTCCTGCCAGTTCCTGACTTCGAGCCCGTCCTGCCTGTTTCGGACTCTGAGTCAACCCGCCAGCCAGGGAGCACAGCCTTCTCTCGGACACGCCACGCAGTCCTGCTTTGCTGGACTGCGTGGCCGTCCTCCGGACCCGCCTCGCCGGACTGCACGGCCTCCAAGGCCCCCCTATGGACCCGCCTCACTGGACTGTGCAGTCTCCCGGCCGTCCTCCGGACCTTTGGTCTCTGTTTTGCCAGACTAAGCATTTTTGTCAGAACTGTATAATATTTGTCTGTGTAAAAAATCAAAAAGTTTTTTTATATTTTAGAGTCGACACAAAACAAATGGCCCAAGCATCTACATCAAAGTGTCCAGCAATCCCTTACAGCTCAGGAGGTGAAGAAAACTTTTAATAATTGCCAAACTGTTTTGGAAATGATCATCTTTAGAATCTCACCACTTCTGTTTTTGGCTTAAGCTGCTGGATAAGCTGTGGATTTCCTGAATACTTTTCAGAATTAAGTACCCTCTTACATTGGTGATTTGTTATGATTGCATAAATTGCATTAAAAAGGTGCATAAAACATGTTTCCTGTTGTTCAGTTTTACTCTCCTCTTTTCTGTTCATCTTTAGCGTTTACTTGTCGGACGTTCCTACAGAACAAAGCTGTTTTAATGGTGACAATGATGATGAAAGCCTAAGAAAAGCTTGCGATGTGGAGGGACTGATGTTCTGCTCATTCATGTGGAATTGTCAACTCTGCTCTTCCGACTCTGAATCTGTCACCAGGCAACCAACCTGTTGCTTAGATACAAAATATTGTTACTCATTTTCATTTGATCAGAGGAGATCAGACCTGATAAACATTTTTGGTCAGGTTGATGCAAACATCCGGTTTACTGTGTTGTGCACGTGCGTGTGTGTGTTATGTCAACAGGACTGCATATTTCCTTCTAACACAGTATTGTCATGAACTGCTTACCTCTGACGATGTTACAAATTATACCATCAGGGAACCCTGCTCAAAGCCCTTTGTTTTTCTTGAATGCCACAAAGCTGACATTAGGTTAGGGGAAGTTTACGTTTGTGGCTATGCTCCTGCTGACCTGCCACAGCTAATCTTGGAGACACTAAAAGACCTCTTCACCACAGTGTGCCAGAAGAAAAGCTGTGATCTTCTATTTTTTGATTTGAAATGGTTTATTTCAAGCAATCAAATAAGAATACAAAAAAACAATACAATCATTAGTTATACATTCATACAATTACTAATCAAACTTTGGATAATTATTAAATATTGCTTGAAAGGGAGTGGAAGGAAGCGAATTTATATAATCCCACCCCTGTTCTAACGTAACCATTTTATTACATGATTTATCAATATCCGGTTCATAACTTTATCAGACAGAATTAAGAATCTTGAAATACCAATAAAGCACATGACAGAGATGAATTACTTAAATTATTTTGCAAAAAATAACTTTCAGAAATCAACATGACAATGAAGTATCCAAAATATATACAGATTATGTTACTTAAAAAAGTCATTGATATGATTAAAAAATAATACAATATCAGTAAAATAGACATAACACTGTTTCAGGAATTTTCATAGCAAAATTTGATCAAGTATCAAAAGTTAAAAATATGTGTAACATATTACATTAGGAAAAATCATAAATCAATTTATCAATTTTTTTGGAGCAAGTGAAGTAATATCATTGATTAATCAATTATGGAAAATGGTTAAATTGATTGACTTTTATTTGTTTTATTATTTTTTTGTATTTTAATTATTTATTTATTATTCTTGGTATTTTTTATGATAAAGTAATGCTGTGAAGTAAAATAAGAAGGGTCCATATTTTGTCGAATGACCAAGGTTGATATTTCTTCTTCTGCTGATTAACAGCCGTTCTTCTGGGTTTAAACAGTTTATAGCTTGAATGTCTATTTGAATGTTTGTAATGTTTATTTATTTAGCAGCATGTGATCGAAAGGGGGTTAATAGCACCAGACAGTCTCTGAGATAATGCTGTTAGGTATCACTCTTATTCAGACAGAGGTTATGTAGCAAAGACAAGAACAGAGACAACTGAGCTCATGTATAAAACATCCGAGAGGAAAATGCCGGATTTGTCTCACATTCAGTTTGGTTCCTACGCAAATTGAAAATGGTTGAATAAAGTCATTGATATTGAGGTTTGTCAAAGAAAAACTGTTAAGGGCAGGGGTCTCAAACTCAATTTACCATGGGGTGTTACGGTTTTGGTTTCTTTGCTTTTGTGTTCTGGTTCTCTTTTGTTCAGTTTTTTTTTTTAGTTCAGTTTCCTGTTTTATTTTGAAAGGTTTCCTGTTTGTTGTTGTTTCAAGTTTTGCTATTGGTCCCCATCTGTCCTGAGTGTTTCCACCTGTGTCTCGATTGTCTGTATGTATTTACGTCCTGTCTTTCCCTTCCTCCTGTGCTGGTCCATAGTTTTGCTATTCCCCTTTTGAGTATTACAAGGTTTAAATTTGCTTTTTCCCAATTTCTAGCGTTTTGAGTTTGCTTGCCTGCTCAGCAGTGGTTTTGTTTGTTTATTTTGAGTATTAAAGAGCGTGTGTTTCTGGAACCTTCTGCCTCCTCTTCTCTGCGCCTGGGTGCTTCCCTCAACCGTACGCCGTAACATGGGGCCACTGAAGGCAGGGTCTAGCTGAGGCTGGGCCGAAACCTATTAACAATACTCTATTATTAACTGTTTTTGTACAAAATTTACTTATAAAACTGTCAAATAAAATCCAATACCTAAATAAAAAATCAATAAGTAAATAAAACAGTAATACATTTCTGTTTTAGTCTTCTACATCTACTGCTTTGAGATTTAAATGTCCTTCTTAAAACAGTTCAGGTAACACAGTTAAATTATAACTGTGTCCGCTGAGCGACGGCGTAGAGCAGTGTCGCGGGGAAAGGGTTGATCTAATCTAATATATTTTTTAAATGTTAATACATATGATTTATAATAAAGGTGCTCAATAGCCCTGGCTCTATTGTCCTGCTACAACAAAGATAATTTTCCTGTTGTCGGTCCGTTGGCAGCCATGTCTGCATTTTAAAGCACGTAGAGATCATTTCTCATTAAAATGCTGGAAAAAACATACTTTTTTCTTTAGAAATGCATTTGTAGTTCACTCTCAATACAAAATGACTGAGATACTCTGTCTCGTTTGAACTTTTATCAGAAGAGTTATTGAAGCAGGAAGTCAGAATCTGTGAAGACCTTTCTAAGTTTACCAAGTCCTCTGAGTGCAGCACTCTGATTGGTTGACTCCGCCTCCTCTAACCCTCCCTCCCCCCCTTGTTCCATTTTTGGACACAGATCAGTTTTGACACAAGTTTCTCGCAAGAAATGTGTCAGAATTCAGAGCGCAGTTGTAGCGCACTTATGATTTGCACCAGCAGATTCGAGCACACTCAGAAGCACATTTGAGCAACTGTAATCACAGATTTGAAGTTGCAATTCCAAATGAACACATGCAAATGGGAATTTGTCAGTTGTAATTTAGTCTGTCAAACTTTACAGCAGAAGATTTTTACACACAGATCCAGATTCTTGGTGTGCAAGTTCTCACATTCTATATTACAAGTTCTCAGATCAAATCTACAAGTGTGTTCTTTTTGGAGCATATTTACCTTCCTGCTCTCTCATACCTGATACCTACATACCTACAAAGTTTGACAGGTGACTCCGCCTCAGTCACAACTATCTGTGGGTGCGGCTCGTCTGCAGCTCACCGCTCCCCCAGGTCAAATGCGGAGAACAAAAAGGAGCACTTATTATTCCCTTTTTAATTTATGTAAAACAGAACACACCATGAACAGGTCACCAGTATATTTGCAGGGCACACACACTTGCTTGCTCACATGCACACCTAGGGGGGAATCACCAATTAACCTATCAAGCTATCACGCAAACTCCACACAGACAGAACCAAGCTGGGATTGGAACCAGGACCTGGTCAGCCGAGGGGGCTAGCAACTACTTTTTCTAAGAAAAAGTTAAACACTGAAAGATGCAGCACAAGGTGGAAGTGGAGAACACAAGGTATTATATATGAGAGCTTGTATGACAGATTGGACACAAAGGAGGGAGAGGTGGATCTGTATAGGAGAGACAGAGAAACAGAGATAGAAGGATATTCTGCAGGTTGGACGATGGACAGAGGTGGGAATATTATGACAGGTTCCACAAGTGTGATGGAAGGAAAGTAACAGAGTTAATGAAAGTTCTCATTTATCCAGGTAATGTCTTGAAATTGAATGACTGCATCTAGACTTCAGATCTCCTTCTAAAAAAAGTTTCACCACTTCTATAAGTGTCTTTGTCAATTCCATCCTCTTGGATGACCGGTGAGACATTTCAGGATAGAAAATTTGAAGTCTGGATGACTCAACTTCAGGACAAAGAATAATAAGGATGTAATAAGGAAGACACTGAAGAAGAAGAGGGGAAAGACAGTTGGTTCTGACAACATGCATGTGGAGGTCTGGAAGAGTTTAGGATAGAAAGCAGAAGAGTTTCTGACTGTTGAACAAGATCTTGGAGAATGAGAGGATGAGGAGGATTGAAGGAGAAGAGTTCTGGTTTTGAGGAAGAAGAAGAGAGACGTGCAGAGAAACTACAGAGGAATAAAACAGATTAGTGACAATAAAATTATGGGACAGAGGAGTGAAAGCTAGACTGAGGTCAAAGGTGAACATGTTGAGGCGACAGAATGGAAGTGAAGTATTCATGTGTTTGTTTTTGTACTTGTTGCTGCTTACAAGATAAGTGACAGGGAATGAGAGGTGGCAGCACAATTTAGAGAAGTGTGTAATAAGTTACCCTAATAATAACCAGGAATATCAGGAGCAGACAGATGGAAAACAATGCTGAGGAAGGACCACAAAAACAGAAACAAGCCTGGCTTGACAGAGTCTTAGGGGTTTTGTTTTGTCCCTGGTTGATACCAAACCTGAAACAGATGTAATCAAACTAGACATCATTCATCTTAAGGTACGCCCATATTTAAGCTGGCTGAGCTATCAGTGCTGATGTAAGCCATTCAGGTGTGTGATGGCAGCATTCCCTGCCACACCCACAACAAAATGGTGCTAACCTCTGCACACTCAGCACTGCACACTTTCTATTTCATTTTATTATTTCAGATTCTTTATTCTTAAATATACACACATTTATTTGAGTTAAAATATACATTTATTCCATTCATTATTTATTTGTAACACTTACATTTACTTTTGGTTTGTTTACTTAATGTCAACTGTTTTGAGTTGCCAGTGCTGAAGGGAGCGACTGGTCGCTACAGGTGTGGCTGAGGTTTTGCACCTGGAGCTGTGCTGTGAGGCCTGGCCAAAAGAGGACGTCAAGTCATTACAGCCTTTAAATGCTCCAGTCAGGCAATTGGGCAAGCGCCATCCACAGAAGCCACCAAGGAGAGAAGCCATTAACTTATTTAATGTGTATTTGCTTTGCTTCTGTTATTCATTTTGTTCTAATTTTGATGTTTTTTCTTTTCCACTAAGAGACCAAGTTTTGTGTTTGTAGTCTTTGTTAAATGTCAGTGTAGTCATGTTAGTCCCCGCCCCATGTTTCTCAGGTGGTCTGATCAGCTACTATATACAGTGAGGTCAATAAGTATCACCCTGTGATTTAGAAAGTTCTACCACTTAGAAAACATGGAGGGTGCTAAAATTTTCATCATAGGTGCATTTCCACAGTGAGAGACAGAATCTGAGGAAACATTCAGAAATCACGTTGTATGATTTTTTAAAACAATTTATTTGTATATTACTGTGACAAATAAGTATTTGATCACTTGAGTTAAACAACTTTAATATTTGGTACAGAAGCCTTTGTTAACAATTACAGAGGTCAAACGGTTCCTGTAGTTCTTCACTAGGTTTCTACACACTGCAGCAGGGATTTTGGCCCACTCCTCCATACAGATCTTCTCTAGATCTGTCAGGGTTCAGGGCTGTCGCTGAGCAACACAGAGTTTCCGCTCCCTCCAAGGATTCTCTATTGGATTTAGGTCTGGAGACTGGTTAGGCCACTCCAGAACCTTGATATGCTTCTTATGGAGCCACTCCTTGGTTTTCTTGCCTGTGTGCTTCGGGTCATTGTCATGCTGGAAGACCCAGCCACGACCCATCTTCAACGCTCTGACTGAGGTAAGGAGGTTTTTGCCCAATATCTCACAATACAGAGCCCCGTTCATCCTCTCCTTAATACAGTGCAGTTGTCCTGCCCCTGTGCAGAAAAACACCCCCAGAGCATGATGCTTCCACCCCCGTGCTTCACTGTAGGTGTGATGTTCTTGGGATGATGCTCCTCCTTCTTCCTCCAAACACGCCGAATGGAGTTAAGAGCAAAAAGTTCTATTTTGGTCTCATCTGACCACAAGACTTTCTCCCATGACTCCTCTGGATCATCAAGATGGTCATTGGCAAACTGCAGACAAGCCTTGACATGGGCTGACTTCAGCAGGGGAACCTTCCGTGCGATACATGATTTTAAACCATGACGTTTTAATGTATTACATATTGTAGCCTTGGAAACGGTGGTCCCAGCTCTCTTCAGGTCATTGACCAGCCCCTCCCGTGTAGTCCTGGGCTGATTCTTCACCTTCCTTAGCATCATCGATACCCCATGAGGTGAGATCTTGCGAGGGGCCCCAGTCCAAGGGTCATTGACAGTCATCATTAGCGTCTTCCATTTTCTGACAATTGCTCCAACAGTTGTTCTTTTCTCACCAAGCTGCTTGGCAATTGCCCCGTAGCCACTTCCAGCTTTGTGAAGGTCTACAATTTTGTCTCTTGTGTCTTTTGACAGCTCTTTGGTTTTGCCCATGTTGGTAGTTAGACTTCTGACTGATTGTGGGGTGTGCAGGTGCCTTTATGGACGCTACCGACCTCAAACAGGTGCCACTAATTTAGAATCATGAGCAGAGTGGAGTTGGACTATTTAAAAGCAGAACAGCAGGAAATCTGGTCAGAAATCTATCTGATAATCAAGTGATCAAATACTTATTTGTCACAGTAATATACAAATAAATTGTTTTAAAAAATTGTACAACGTGATTTCTGAATGTTTCTTCAGATTCTGTCTCTCACTGTGAAAAATGCACCTATGGTGAAAATTTTAGACCCCTCATGTTTTCTAAGTGGGAGAACTTGCTAAATCACAGGGTGATCAAATACTTATTGACCTCACTGTATGTGGCTCATCAGACCTGTTGTGTCTTTTTGGGTAGGTCAGTTTGTTGCTGTTGCTTGGTCTGTTCAGTTGGTTGAGTTAAAGTTAAGTTTGTTGCTTGAGTTAATTATGTTTCTGTTTACCTCTTTTTAGGGCCTAGTTTGAAAATTATTTAAAAAGAATTTGAGAAAAATTAAACTTTCATTTTTTGATGAACGTCTGTTGTCCTCTTAAGCCGCTCAATCCTTCACAAGGTGCCTTAAGCAAAATTTACAGTTAACATTAAAACCTGTAACTTATAGAATTGTGTTCAGTTTATGCAGGTCTGGTCATTTGACAGCATAGGATGGCGACACTCAAAAGCTGCTGAGATCTCTGACATCACACTGATTATTTAGTTATAATTTAATTTCAAATGTATTGTGAGACTGTGTTAACTTTTATCAATTTAAATTCAGTCTTTTTTTTAGGGATAACAGAGACCAATACTAAACTTGACAAGATTGTACACAGTTTAAATCATTGTCATCTTTTTTAAGCGTATTGTCATGATGTCTTCTCTAATCTTTTATATTCTGTCTATTTTTTTAGGGACAAACACAGAACAATGCTGGACAGGATCCCATCTTTGAGCCAGGGCTGGGGTTGTGGTGCTTTGAGATTTTGGTGCTGTTCAAGGGCAAAGAATCTACACCAGGACTGTCACCTGACTGAGTTGGAATGAGGCTGAGCTTGGGCGGGAGGCTGAATGGTACCTGCTTGAAATAGTTGGGCTCGTCTCACACACAGCTTTGAGCAGGTGTGCTTGACACCAGGACAGGGCCTTCTTATCTCAGTGATCTTAAAATAAGCCCTCGTGAACCCTGACGTCCTCCAGCGCTGGCCCTTTAGTAGTTCTAATAGTTCTAGTAGTTCTAGTTCTAGTTAGTTAATAGTAGTTCCAGTTGTCTACCCTTTTGTGTACCTTACTTTGCGTTTTTTAACATTTTCTTCCACCTTATTTGTGTTTTTTGTCTTTTACAACAATTAATACAGAGTTCTGCGACAAAGGACAGGGACATCATTACTTTTACTTTTTGTTTTATTAATTTTCTCAACTTTTTTAACTGACCTTGGGGGATTAGTTGGGAGGCAGCTCCATTGTTTACACTCGAAATCAGCTGTTAGCTCTTGGCTGAGCTGAGATTCTCCTCCCTGGAAACCCAGATATTCCAGCTGAAATACTGAGGAAACGACGAGGCTGCAGAGCTGGAGTTAAACGGAAGACGGAGGTACAAGCCATATTTACCATCCGTTATTATGGGAAACGTCCGCTCTCTCTCTAACAAGCTAGACGAGCTAACGGCGCTCATGTTGTTGCTTGTGAGTGCGTGCACAACACCGTGTCCCAGCTGCAGACACAACACCCACAGGCCCTGATCCTGATCTCTGGGGACTTTAACCATGCATGTGCCCCCCTCTCCGCCACCCTGTCCAACTTCACCCAGTATGTGAACTGTCATACAAGGGACAGGAAAACTCTGGACCTTTCATATGCTAATGTCAAGAATTCATATCTCCTCCCAGCTGCAGCTGTTATCACCTCAGCACCAAGCAGTGCACTCTGCCCTTCTTCCAACTGGAACAAAGGGACCTCCCCAACAACTCACAGCTCCAGACCAGCTCCACCCACCCAACCTCCCTCTGCCTCACCCTGAATCAGGTTAGGATGGAGTTAAGGAGAACTAAGGCCAGGAAGGCAACAGGTCCTGACAACATCACCTCCAGGCTCCTCAGGGAGTGTGCAGACCAGCTCTGTGAGGTGATGCTGTTCATATTTAATATGAGCCTCAGACTGGAGAAGGTACCAGTCCTCTGGAGGACTTCCTGCCTGGTTCCGGTTCCGAAGGTACCTCGTCCTACAGAACCGAACCACTTCAGACCTGTCACCTTAACTTCCCACCTGATGAAGGCCATGGAGAGCATCATCCTCAGCCCCCTTCGCACCCAGGTAAGCTCAGCACTGGACCCGCTGCAGTTTGCTTATCGACCAGGCATCAGGGTGGATGACGCCATCATCTACCTGCAGCATCGGGCCCTGTCTCATCTGGAGACCCCTGGGAGCACAGTGAGAGTCATGTTTTTGGATTTCTCCAGTGCTTTCAACACCATCCAGCCATCACTGCTGAGGAGGAAGCTGGAGGTTGCAGGTGTGGACCAACATCTGGTTGCTTGGACCATCAACTATCTCACAGACAGGCCACAGTTTGTGAGGATGCATGACTGTGTGTCTGATGTGGTGGTCTGCAGCACGGGGGCACCTCAGGGGACTGTGCTCTCCCCATTCCTGTTCACCCCGTACACATCTGACTTCACTTACATCTCCCACCACTGTCATCTGCAGAAGTTCTCAGATGACAGTGCCATTGTGGGCTGTGTCTCAAGGAGGGATGAGCAGGAGTACAGGGGGGTCATCTCTGACTTTGTTGGCTGGTGTGAAAACAACCAACTGCTGCTAAACACCAGCAAGACAAAGGAGATGGTCCTGGATTTCAGGAGGTCCTCACCATCACACTCACCGGTGAACATCCAGGGTTCAGACATTGAGGTTGTGGACACTTTTTAAATATCTGGGTGTTCACCTGAACAGCAGACTGGACTGGTCCAACAACACTGATGCTCTGTACAGGAGGGGCCAGAGTCGCCTGCACCTGCTGAGAAGACAGAGGTCTTTTGGCGTGAGCAGACAGCTGCTGAGGACCTTTTATGACACTGTGGTGGCCTCAGTGGTCCTTTATGGAGTTGTGTGCTGGGCAGGAGGCAGTGCAGGCAGAGAAATGAGGAGGCTTAACAAGCTGGTTAAGAAGGCTGGCTCTGTCCTGGGCTGCACACTTGAGTCCATCGAGGAGGTGGCGGACAGGAGGAATTTAGCTAAGCTAACATCCATCATGGATAACCCCTCCCACCCCCTGCACCAAACTGTAGAGGCGCTGACCAGCTCCTTCAGCACCAGACTGTTGCACCCACAGTGCAAGAAGGAGCGCTACTGCAGGTCATTCCTCCCCACAGCCATCAGACTGTACAACACTGTGTTACAGTGACACTCCACGGTCCCATGGGTGTTTTTACTTTCTCTCATTTATCTATTTACTTTTGTTGTAGTAGTTGTTGTTTTTCAAATGTTCTTGTTCCTAAACGATTGTTTGATTGGTGTGTACTTTTTTACTTATTTATTTTTGGATAGAAAAAAAAATTGTATCACGTTTGCAGTGGATTACATGCCCCTTATGTTGCTGTATTTATTTATAATGAGAATGTCATTTGCACTCATTTTTGATGTCCTTTTTTTGCTGTTATTTATTAATGTTGTTTTTGCTGCCACAGATACGTGAATTTCCCCATCGTGGGATGAATAAAGTCATCATCTATCTATTCCTAAGGTGAGGACCAAAACTTTATTCTGTCACTATGATCCTTGCCTCTGGAACAGCCTGCTAGAGCCTCTGAGACTTTAAGAAGAGGTTCACAACCCACCTTTTTCATTTTGTTTTTAGATAACCTTACCTGCCTTTTTAAAAAAAAAAATTCATTTACTTATATATTGTTTTCTTTTCAACATCTTCAATTATGAAAGACAGAATGTAAAAAAAACATTCCAGGAAACTACATTGCATGTAAATGTATGTCTTTTTACTTCACGACCATTAAAGTGCATTGCTTTTGCAAATGAAATAATTTACCATACCAGGAATTTTTTTATGACTTTTTAATTGTCTTTCACCCTTTTTTTTTTACTAAGCTTATAAATAAACAGATTTTAAAAATATATGTTTGAATTATTTTTGCAAGAGCTGACAGTTGGCATCTTATTAATTTCATCAGCACGTTGCTGCAGAGCGTCATTCAGCAGGAAATGTTACAAGTGTGACACCTAGTGGACAAACCTCACTAATCCTTCCAGAACAGGTTTACCTTTTATTTATTTGCAATATGGTAAAGGTGTGCCATGCATTTTACAAAAAATTCATATTAGGGCTGCATGATATGAAGAAAACTCGCGATATGCGATATTAGTAATCAATATTGCGATGACGATATAACTTGCAATAAATTAAGAAATAGCAAAACATCTCAACACATCATTTCTATTTTACTATAACTGTTTAATTTAAATAAGAGTCATAACACCTTAAATTATTCTCCAAATGACCCTCGTCTAATTAGGAGGGCAACATCTAACATAAAAGCTCCATCTGATTGGTCAAATGCATAAAGGGATTTATTCAATTCCTTAAATAGTTCAAGTTGCCATAGGATTGTTTTAGCACATTTAAGGTTTACCATTAATTGCGATTTTCGCTGACTTTTGCGATATGCGTATTGCACAGCTTAAAATCACGATAACGATAAATTTGCGATTACAGTTTTTCTCCATTGGTTTGGCTCATTTCTTGAAACAGAAATTACATTCTCAAAACAACATGGACAGATCTTCAAACCACTCTGCAATTGTTCACAACAGAATGGCATTTCTCATTAGTTTCATCAAATTGCAAATGTCTTAGTACATGTCTCAATGTCTCAGTACATCTTTCAAATGATTAAGTACAAGTAGCCTTCATTTAGCACAGATTCCAAGTGAATAGATCTTGTTGGTCTAAACTGATTGTTGATTCTCAGTCTAATGGTTGTTCACTCCAAAATGCGTCAGCATCATTTCATTGTGTAAGTCATCACATGCACAATAGTCTGTTCAATTGTCAAAATTAGTCATGAACATAATACCATGAATACGATATATGAATCCCTTGAAACATTTGATAAATGTATTACAGCAATTGAAAGTCAGGTGAAACTAGAACTTGACTAATCTAGGAGGATGTCCCAGGCCAGCGAGGGGGCAATATAACTATGTGTGCTGCCATATCTGAGAATGGTGTGGCCACTCACATCCCCAGTCTTGGCCCATGCAATACACAGAAGCTCCTCATCTTCTTGGACCGCCTTCATTTTGATTTGATCCCTGAAACTGAGAGAGGTCTCATAGGGCCTCACCTACCACTATATGTTATTGTATGGAACAATGTGAATTTCCACCGTGGCCCGCTCATCAGGGCCTGGTTCACTACTTATCCAAGGATGGTCATAGTGTTCCTACCACCTTACTCTCCTTTCCTCAATCCTATTGAGGAGTTTTTCTCCCCTTGGAGGTGGAGAGTGTATGAGCATCGGGCTCAAGTTCAAAGGTCCCTGCTCCATGCAATGGATGCTGCATGTGAGGATATTACAGGAGATCAGTGTAGGGGATGGTTGCGACATGCACAGCGCTTTTTCCCTCGTTGCATCACAAGGGAGAAAATACGCTGTGATATGGACGAGAATCTGTGGCCAAACAGACAGCAGCGTGTGGACGGGCAGCAGGGTGAGGACAATGGCCAGGAGAGGGAGGGTGAGGACAGCGACCAGTGAAGAACTGTTAGTGGTGAAACTCAAGCATTATTTACAGCAGTAGGCTGCGTATCATTTTCATTGTTTTTTGTTTATGTTTATATTATAAAGTTTATTATGCTGTAAACATTTTCTTTTTATTCTGATGTATGAAAGTTACTTTATGTGTGTGAATGATAATGGTTAGAATTTCCTTGGCAGTATGAGTCCAACGTGTGCTGGAAAACCTAAGAGGCTACTCTCACCCTAAAATCATTTTTCTTTTTTTCAGTTTTATACCAAATTGTATTCTGTTAGCTATACAAAAACAGTACAGTAACCATTGTCAATAAAGGACAGAGCTACGACTGAAAGGTGGACATGAGGGATATTTCAATGGTCCTTTGCTAGAGTGACAAAACATCTAATCATTTTGACTTGCAGTGTCTACACAATGCCAAAGGGATGAAGTATTTTGGGGGCACTGACTGTTGAGAAGAGAAGAAAATTTAGTTTTGACACATGAGTGAATTGTTTTGGGAGAGAAATGGCTTTTGCAGGTGAACCATGGTGTTGTGCTGAACCATCCATATCATTTTGACAAAAGCACAAAGAGTGTTGAGAATGTCCGGTCTGATCAAGAAATGAGCCAAAGCAATTGAGAAGGATCTTTGCCATTTTGGTAGCACTGACTCTTTACATGGGAAAGGAATTTAGTTTTGAAGCATGAATTAACAGTTTTGGGAGATATATTAGGTTTTGCAAGTGAATTTTTGTGTTGTGCTAAACTGTAAGACTGTTCTGCCAAATGATCTTAGAGTTTTGAGAATGTAATTTCTGTTTCAGGAGCAGTGCAATGTAGCACTACATTCATGTTAATAAATCTTACTTTTCTTTATTTTTTTATCATCAGAAAAATTCTACAAGATGTTAAAAACACCAAGAACACTATTTCCACTGGAGTGGGTCTTTAAGGTCAGTGCTTCTCAATTATTTTTGCGCCCCCCCCCCCCAGGAAAAGGAAACTCTGTGATTCTGTGACTCTTTAACAGACAATAGGAACCAAATAGAGGCGCAGATTTTATTCCAAGCACTGAGCCGCTGTCACCACTGCCCCCACGTTAAATTTGCGCGGACAATTGCCCGTGTTTCCTTTGCCTAAAACCGCCCCCACTATTGGAAAAGCACTGCTATAAAGGAACTGTTAATGACGACCAATGCAGCATTTCTTTTCCTGTTTAATAAATGTTCCAGCAGGTTTTTTATTGATTTGCCATAAACAACAAAATGCCTTACGTTAAGCTCAACATCAGTCATAATGGGAAAAAACAAAAAGAGCTTTACTGTATTTGAGAATCAAAAGACACGTTTTAATCAGAATGAAGGGTTATCAAAATCCACAGATACTTTATGAAACAGACATGCAAGCAGCGTTTTTCCCTCCAGAAACAAATTTTTTTTTAAAGAGTATATTAGCGTCTTTGTCCAGACTGTGCTCAGAAAACCTCCAGGTCTGCAGAGTTGTAGACAACCGGCGTCTCAGTTCCCACTGAAGCCTCCTCCGGACCCTCTTCCTCCTCTTCTACAGCCTCTTCCAAAGACTCCAAGGCCTCATTGGTATCACTCGCAAAGGTTTCTCTGGAGACGTCATCATGTTCCTGCAGGTTTAGAGAGCCAATAGCTTGTTTCATTCTCTTCGCCAGCACATGCCGCCTCCTCTTCTGGGCTGCTTTCTTGCTCTTGTAGTCCTTCTGCTGTTCCTCAAAGAAAATCTTTCGGATCTGGGACTTGGAGATGCTGGGCGTGTTCTTGAGTAAGTTCAGATAAACTCCTCCCGGTGTCCGGCGCCTGCTGCCATCCATGGTGTATACCCCGCCGCTTTCCTCCAGCGTGGCGGTTTCCCCCAGCAGCTCAATTGCCTTTTTCTTCCCTACAACTTTAACCACACGCTCAATCAGATCCTTTTTGGGCTCCTGCAGTCTGTAGGCAATCTCATCCACCACGCTGTCATCGGGGTCATCCTCCGAGATCTCATAACGACCCTTTATGTCCATCTCAGCTATTGGGCCCAGCCTCTCTTTAATCGGCCTTTTCCTCTTTGCATCCCCGCCTGCGCCCTCGTTTGATCCCTGACCTTTCATGTAGGCCTCCAGTTCGGCGTCCAACGTGTTCACTTTCCCCTCCTGCGTTATCAGCTTCTCCGCCTCCCTATCCTTCTCCATCATCTTCCGCGCCAGAATGAAGTTGTAGGTTTCCACGCTCCTGCTGGACGTGCTGACGCCCTCCATGCCGAAGACACCGAGTTCCGCGGTGACGGCGTCCTGGCACTGCTCCTGAACCACCGAGCCCCAGATGTTGTTCACTCTGCGGCTTCCCGCGCCGCCGGGGGTGGCCGTGGCGGGGACCGGGGGTGGCTGCGGAGCATCAGACACTTTCTGGCGCTTCCGGCGCCAAACAGCCGCCTCTTCGTCGGAGGACTCCTGGCCGCTGTCGCTTGAGTCTACGTCCCTGCTGGAGCTGCGGTACGCGGCCGCGGGAGGCGGCGGGGCGGCAGCTCTGCTCTGGAAAACCCGCCCGCTGAAGGCTGCGGGGATCTGCGGCGGTTCCACTGAAGAGGTCCCCATCTCTGCATCTGAACCGGACCCGGAGAGCTCTCCGTCTTCCAGCTCGCTGTCCATGAGATCTGCCATTGTTTTTGCTGAAGTTCCACTCCGCAGAGCCCGCGGCTTCAGACTCCAATATGGGTGTTTTTATACTTCAAACAAACCGAAGCCACCAAGAAAACAATCACGATGACGTTCAAGACGATATCTTTAAGATTTGTTTCATTCAGTAACCCTTCACACGGGTTGAATGCTTGTTTCCTAAAGGGTTTTAGTCATGCAATTGACAAGTGCGAGAGGGAAATTAGCGGCAGGTTGTAACTACTTCCGCTTTACAAATGCTAGACTTTCAAAATAAACCTCTTAGAAAGCGTTTGTTCTTGGGCCTTACTGCCCCCTGCTGCTTTGGATGGTGTATTGCAATGCGTTTGTTTGCCAGCACAATAAATAAATAAACAAATAAATAAAGCGAGCTCCATCATTAATTATTGTCATCGTTGCAACATTTCGGTCTTGAACCAGAAAAGCCTGATTTTGTGGCAATTGCAATGTTCTAAAGCACTAGTTCTAAACTGTTGAGGGGTTTTCCAATAACTTCTTTCAAACTTTTTTCACTTTTGTTTTATTCTTTGCCTTTAGACCCTTTCCTTTATCAGGGTTGCCACAACAATATTCACTGTTCTTCCTCTTGACGTGTCCAAACCGTCTCAATCTGCTTTCCTCCCTGAGCTGCTCCTCTGAAGGAGTCATTCCTAACTGTTGTTTCTAAAGAGAGCATCCTCATTTCTGCTACCTCCAGCTCTGTCTGTTTTAGCTTATTTTTTTTTACCTTTCAATCACATAAACATGTAGAGAGGTGGTGAGGTTTCCTAGCTGAATCGAACATTCCAGTGCAATATTTAATGTACAGTGCAATATATCAACAAATAAATCAAAGAAGGAAACTGATTAACAAAGCCTTATGTAGCGGATAAAGCCAAACAAAGTGTGCATTATCAAAAATTAATGGACGAGGAGGACGGTTGCTTCCATAAAGTTAGTTAATTTCTGATAATACACCTCGAAAATTATCCTGCTTATACCATGGTCACTTACGAAAGAAATATTAAATCAGTTATTAATTATTAGTACTTGTTATTTGTTATGTTTACATTGTTTTTCACAAGAAGTTGACTGTCTGATACGTGATGTGACATGTTGTCATGGTAACAGTTGCAGAGCCTGCGCTGTCTTCACTCTATAACAGTAGAGGACAGTGGTATATTCACTAAATGTCACGTTAAGTGAAGCAAAGCATTATTATAGAGGGAATGTTAACCAATCATTTAGCACTTGATAATGAAGTAACATTTTGTTCCCTGTCTAAATAATTAAATTCCTCCAGTATGTCTCATCTCCTCTTTCTTTTATTCTCTTGTCTCTGTCTCCTCTGCCGCAGTCTTCAAAATTATCAAATTTATCAGGTTAAAAGTAACTACAAAATCCCTCATGTATTTTTGTACTGTCTTCTTTTGTGAGAAACTGTGGAATCACACATACTGTGTTCCAAGTTTCTTTCGTTACTATTGCCAACTGGTGTTTAGGCCAACACAATAACATTCAGGCTATGTGACTGGAACTACTTTTTTAGGTGTCCATTATCACTTTTTAAGGACATTTTGCAGCCAATCAGAATCCAGTATTTACCTGGACCATGGTGTAAAAGGATAACCTACACAAGATGACACACTGAAATGAAAAACAATTAAATAAGACAGTATTCTGCTAATCAGAAATAATAAACCTGAAAATGTCATATAGTCTAAAGCTTATATATTTAAAATTTTTTATATAAAGTACAAATATATTTTAACCCTTGTGCTATCCTAGGCACTTTACCGTTGGGAGTTGGTTCATCTAGATTCACTAGACAGTGCTCTGAACCTTTTTTTTTTTTTTCAAATTTTTTTTTATCTTCACTGGTTCAATGGATGACATGAAATTTTTCCACCTTTATCCACCTTTGTCATGGTAGGGAGAACATGTCAAAGTAAGGGTGGGGTCATCTAAGATAGCACAAGGGTTAAGTCAGTTTCTTTAAAGTTAATTAGTACAAACACATTTCCTGACCATTTTCTCCAAGTGTTTTGATAAAATTTTGATTTTTTTGTTTAGTATATATCTTAGAGTGAAAAATTGAGTCACTCAAGGTAAATAACATCTTGTGTTTAGATAATATAACAGCGGTGTGTGTTTTAGTAGCATCTTTTTTTTTTTTAAGTTTGACATTATGACGTCACATGTTTAGCGGAAGTCGCGTCTTCGACCAGAAAGGCAAAACAAATATGGCCGTGTCCCTACGCCGCCTCACATCTGCGGGGAAAAGGCTACAGGAACATCTACTGCGGACGTCATATAACATACCTAGGGTAGGGCGGCGTGTTCAATGCCGAGTGGAACCATTGTGATTTTTTAGTGTGGCTGCGGTAAGAGGAACCGCATAAAAACATGATCGCCACGCGCCACAGCTTCGTTCGTGCTAGCTTAATGCGACACGGCTGATCATGACGTGTGTATTAAATGATTCCCGTCATTTAATTAACGCAGTGTAAACGGAGTTTATGGGTGTTACATAGAGTTCGATCAGCAAATGCAGGCGATCCACGTGGGTCGCTTTATCACTGGACAATCCCACAATATCAATAATATTAAATATCTCTATACACTCACACACACATCCACATAGGACTAGTATGAATCTTAATCATTATCGTCTTCTTACTTATCCATAAGGAGAAGCATGTCAAAAGAGTTGAATTATTTGCTTGTAAAAGAGCGGGAGGAAGCCAATTTATATAATCCCATCCCTACGATATACTACTTAATCATTTTAGTTGTTTTTCCTTTCACATAGTTCTTATATTCCTATTGGTACTCTCTACTTAAAGATATTACACAATTTCATGAATCATGATACGTATCAAAGGTCAAAAGATATTTTTCCTGCCAATATATTTAAATCATCTTAATGGCTTTCAGTTTGAAAAATTCCTTTGAGTATAAATAACTTTCACAAACAAGCACTTAGTCTTATGTTTGCTATCTGACTCATAAATATGATTTAATCTTTACAAATACCATTTTTGGAATAACAAAGCAATTTTCCTATAAAAGGAAATCACAGTTGTGTTAGTCCATGTCTTTGGCCAGTAACATGAAATCAGATTTTGAACATAAATGACCTGTTTAGAACGTCATCTGATTTATTTAGGGTTAGCCCGCAATTAGCTACATTATGGTTAAAGATTATGATGTTAAAATTCATGTACAATTAAATCCGTTTTTTCTAATTACTTCTGCAATAAGATAACATTTTTTTTGTATTGTGTCTAGAAACAAGCTGAATATTTGAGGGACAAAAACACATAAACATTAGTGCTGAAAGTCACTTTCCTGTTATGTTTGAATTTATATCTAACATTTGTAATTCAGTATGTATTAGTTTAGAGTTTTGAGAAATGAAACCTCCAAGCTAAAGAGACAAAATGTTCTTTTTTTTTACAAAATGGAGGAGAATTGAAGATGTCATTGGTCCATCACCAGTACATTTCTGTTTTCTTATGCATACACAACAAAGCATTCACATTTTTATTTAGGTCGATTTGACCTTCCATAATTCCTATTTTAGTTATCCATAGGTCTGTTTTTTTTACTAATGGTGTTTATTTAAATACTATCATGTTTGTGGCTGTTAAGAGCTCATTTAAAAGTAAAAATAAAATGAAAGTAATGAGACGTTAAATGTGGAGGATAAAAATGACTGTAGTGGTTGATTCCTGTCGTCTGTAGATTGTTTTTGGGTTGACATACAAAGCACATTTATCAACTTCATATCCCAGCAGAATCAGAATCCTTTTATTGTCATGCACAGCTTTTACACTGACATACGAAATTGTTCCAGTACAACCTGAACATAGACATACAACACATAGATCAGACATACAACACACACTTAGACACACAGAATGTGTCTTAGAAACATTAGAAGAGATTATTGGAGGTTAGAGAACAGCAACCCTGAATCTTCAGTCCTCTCTATGCAGATCCTTCCTGGACCCCAGAGATGGTTGGCGAGCCGGGCTGCTCAGCAGGTGCAGCTGAATGTTCCAGAAACCAAAGTGACCACGTTAGAAAACGGCCTCCGAGTGGCTTCAGAGGACTCGGGCCTCACAACCTGCACCGTAAGTTTGTACTCTAATAACCAGACAGGGCAAAACTTTCAAGAGTTTGGGTTTTTTTCTTCCTTTTTTTGTCTGCTAGTTTTTTCAAAAGAAATATTTGTCCATTTCTGATTAATTTTTCCTATTTATCAATGGTGTGTGTGTGTCTTCTTCCAGGTGGGACTCTGGATAGACGCTGGCAGTCGCTATGAGAACAAGAGGAACAACGGCACTGCACACTTCCTGGAGCACATGGCATTCAAGGTGAGAAGATGAGGACAAACTCGGTCTGTTCCGAGTCCATCTCTGACCATCTTTAGGAAAAACAAAGGCTTTTTGGTGACTGTAGGGCACCAGAAAACGCTCCCAGCTGGATCTGGAGTTGGAGATCGAAAACATGGGGGCTCATCTGAACGCTTACACGTCACGGGAGCAGACAGTGTACTACGCCAAAGCCTTCTCCAAAGATCTGCCTCGAGGTACATCCAAATCATGGACACCTTGATCCCACTAGGGAAAACACATCACTACAGTGCTTTCCGAGTCGTATCACAGTTCATCTTTCACGGTCTCACTGTTTCACAGATTTTTTCCAGTGCAATATTGATACACCTCATTGGGTTCTGCATCCTGATTGGCTGTAGACTATTGTAATCACTCCCTCTGAGCTGTGTCTCTACAGAAATTGTTCTAAGCAGATCACTGTTTCTCATTCTATAAAACTGGACTTCTTTTTCTATGAAGGTTTGAACTTTGAGAGTTTAGATGAGAGAAAAGCGTAAAACTGTTCCTGTCTGTCAGAGGAAAGGGTAGAAAGAGAGGGCTTTTACAGCCTTAAAACCTCTATAACAATTGTAAAATAAAAAAGTTTTTGCAGATTTCATCTACTTCTGGTTATCTTTAGAACAGAACTCCTGAGATGAACAAGGGTACCCTTTTTTTGTATCAACGCCTCTGTATTCTTTAGATCCCCTTTTTTGGTCTGGCACCACGATGATCATGTTTGTGTTTGTAAGCTGTGGAGATCCTGGCTGACATCATCCAGAACAGCACTCTGGGAGAGGCGGAGATCGAGAGAGAGCGAGGGGTGATCCTTCGAGAGATGCAGGAAGTGGAGACCAACTTACAGGAAGTGGTCTTTGATTACCTTCACGCCACAGCGTACCAGTCCACAGCGCTGGGTCGGACCATTCTGGGCCCCACTGAGAACATCAAGTGAGCGAGGAAAGGGTTTTTTCTTTTCCAGATCTCCTCTGTTCTCCGGGACTCAGTTTTGCGTTTGTGTTTCAGGACCATCAACAGGGGGGACCTGGTGGAGTACATCACCACTCACTACAAAGGACCCAGAATCGTGCTGGCTGCTGCTGGAGGTGAGAACGGGTGATACCCTGCTCTGTGCTAAAGAGGTCCACATCACTGTGAGTGTGATTTTTCTGATCAGGAGTCTGTCACAATGAGCTCATCAGTTTGGCCCGGTATCACTTTGGAAAACTTCCTGGCAGATATGAGGGTGAAGCCCCGGCGCTCCCCCCCTGTCACTTCACAGGAAGTGAGGTATGCTGAGAGCCACTCTCCAATCCAATGAAAACCTGCCGTATTGGAACAAAACACACTTGTATTTGTGTTATTTTTAGTCAGAGATTGTGTTCTTTGGTTTTAGATACGTGTGCGGGATGACAAGATGCCCCTGGCTCACATTGCAGTTGCTGTAGAGGCTGTTGGCTGGTCCCACCCGGACACCATCCCACTCATGGTGGCAAACACACTTGTTGGAAACTGGGACCGCTCATTTGGTGGAGGAGTGGTGAGTACTGAGTAGATGCTCATGGGAAGGAAGTTTAAGCTGGTCCCAGCGAGCGCTGAAGTGCAGCTTTAGAGGCACTTTTCAAAGCCGCAGCCTTGTGATTGGTCCAGAGATCCTCTGAAAACAAACCCAGCTCACTTTGGATAACATGATGACAACAAACTATTAGTGAAAGACAGACGAACAGATTTTGAGTTCGAACATTCTGAAGTTTTTCTTTTTCACTCGTATTTTAAAATATTTTTTCACATTTTCTGAATGTTTAAACTTGTTTCCTGTCTGTCACAGGACAAATGATCACTGCAAAAACGGAATCTTCAGAAAGTAAAAGGCGCTTATTTAAAAAAAAAGTCTTATTTTCTGGGTTGCAAGAAAACGTATCAGATTTTTTTTTTCAGTGGTGAAGTTTTTCGGTAGCAAAACAATCTCAGTTTGAAAAAATATGTTCTAGTGACTAGTTAAGTTTTTCTTAAAGTAAGAATTTTTGGTGAAACAATTTTTTGACCCCATTTTTTCTGCAGATTTGGTGAGAATTTTTTAACGTACTTCTAAAGGCCCGTAGACACCGGGACGAATTTCGCGCGCGATATTCGCTGACGTTTAACGCCTCTTGACTAAACAAAGGGCACCAATGTGAGTGTGCACACCGACGCGAAAAAACGCCACACGTCAAAGCGTCACTTTTTAAAAAACGCCTCGGGTTCGTTTTTTTGGTTTGACACGCCGCGTCACAAACTATACAACCAATGAGAATGGCGCTTTTGCTCACGTGTCTGGAGCTTCTGAAGTTACAGTAAAACACAACTTGGGGGCGCTCAAACACAACACTGCCTTTCTGAGCACACATACCAGCAAAGAAGATAGACGCCAAGTAGCGGCTACACTGCCGCAAAGAAATAATGACGGACATTCTAAAATATCCCTGAAAACGCTCATGAGACATTTTCAGCTCTTGTACCAGTCGATAAAACTCACCATGTTCTTCTATTCTCGTAACTATGGGATGTATCCAAAATCGGCGTCTTTTCTGGCGTCTTTCATCATTCAACAGAACAATAATTTCTTCATCATTGGAACTGGAGCTGGAGCTACTGGTGCTTGAAATATTTATGTTTTCTTTGTATGATTCTGACAAGCGCGTAAATACTGGCTCTCTTCTTCTGAGTGAAAAGCGACCACCTTGTGAACAGGAATATTTCTGTTTTACATTAAGCGCCATCTAATGTCAGGGAATGAAATTGCATGTTGGCTCGGCTCATCGTCAGCGAAAATCGCCTGGGTGTGAACACAAAAGACGTGGCGAAAAACGCTGGCGAATAACGCCAGGCGAATATTCGTCCCGGTGTGTACGGGCCTTAAGGGTCCTGTTTTTGCTGTATTATGCACTATGCTGGTGGACACAAGTAATTTTTCTTTTAAAAAATGGAACAGTATTCAGGTTGCAGATAATTTATTCCTGATTTCTCCTTGTCATCTGCATTTATTTCCAGCTCTGAGAAAGCTGGAGTCAGTGGCATCAGTGGACCAATTACAATGCTGTGTTTTTGAAAAGTTGCCTGAAAGCTGCACTTCAAAGATGCTAAATTAAGCTAATTTTGGAGCCAAAGTAGGTTGAAGGATATTAGCATCAATAGGCAAAATCCACTAACGAGGACAAAGTCCTTTGATGCGACATGTTGCCGCCAAAAGCTGGGGAAACGGATTCTGGATTTCATAATTAAAGCCTTCTTTGCATTTTCAGAATAAAACATTATCAAATTTTATTTTATTTTGATCATAACTGACGTTAACATCACAGATAACACCGCCAAGTTTAATTTTGGCAGTACAAAATTCATGACCCAAAACCTGCATTTTACTAGGACTCAGTGAGGAAGAAGAGGATATTGAACAGGGGTGGGCAATCTATGGCCCGCGGGCCGGATGCGGCCAGCCTCCATGTTTGGTCCGGCCCACTGAACAATATCAGAGACGCGTGATTTTTATTTATTTTTTATCTGGCCACATGATCAAGACCCGCATAGGCAGTGACATTTTAAACCCCCCTTCTGCAGTCTGTCCCCCGATCGGAATCCCTCTAAAATCCTTGTCAAACTGAACAGAAGGCTTTCCTACCTTTCTATGTTGTCGCAGTTCATCTTTCATTGTTTTAGAGCGATTATGTTTCTTTTTTTTTTCTAACAGCGCACACTGAAACAATGTTACTCCTGTACAGAAATGCAGAGCTCTTCAGAGCTACAGAAATCTTGGATCGCGATCCAATTTCATTCTAAGATCCTGGACTTAATTACAATGAAGGTTTGAACTTTGAGAATTTAAACAAGAGAAAAGGGCGAAAATGTTCATGTATGTCAGAGAAACATGGTTTGTAGTGTTGAACCTTTCCTGCTTTGTTCTTTGACCGTGGTCGAAAGACGCAGGGGAGATCTCATCCTGGGCCGAAGGCGGATCTTCCTTCGAGGTTCACTTCCCTGTTCGGACCCTCGGAGCCTCCAGAGCGGGTTAACAAAAGAACCTATCTCCCTTCTTTGTGGTGTAATTTTATTTATTACTGATTACTTACTGATCCATTACTCAGTCACAAAACCTTAATGCGCGCTCCACACACTCACTCTTGCTCCTGCCCCCCTTCTTCCTGCATATGCGCAAGTGCACACACATCAGCTTCAGCGCACACACACAGATCCCACAACACCAGTGAGGAGTTTTCCTTTGCAGATTTCACCAATCATGGGTTATTTTTAGAACGTAACTCCTGCAATAAATGTGGTAACTCTGCACTGGTGAAAAGGTAATGCAGATATATGCTTAGCTGCAGCAGAAGACATAGACATTTGCTTTTTTCCATTATTACTGGATGAGAAACAGACGTGCAGGACACGGCACAGCTGTTCGGTTTTAGCGCAAACTGAGATGTGTGAGGAGCTGCAGCCCTCAGTCTTAACGGGACTAAGATGGGAGAGAATCGACTTTTTTTTTAATTGTATCAGTATTTTTTTCCTGACTTTTTGTCTTTGAAAAACACAGAGAGATTTATTTGATCATTTTTTATTTCATAGTGTTTATTAAAAGGATCATGAATGAATGAAACTTTATTTGTATAGCACTTTACAACTCCCTTAAGGGGTTCACAATAAAAGAAAGACAAAAGAAGTTTAAAGTTTTAAAGAAAAAGAGTCATTGTGGTCCTCACAAGACAGTTTGGGGACCCCTACTCTAGCATTCATGTGGTGTTGGAAGATTTGTTGTTTTTCATTCTTCCCATCGTTCAGACACCACGTTTTACACGAGGTACATCAAGCCGTTGATGCAATTGGCTCTAAAATGAGAACAAACGTTTAAAACTAAAAACTCTAAAATGTTCTGTTTTAAAATATACGGTAATTTTCAATCCAAATGTTTTCATCCAGATTTCATGTTATTTCTTTCTCACTCCACGCATCTGCTCCTGGTCCGGCCCTTCTATCGAATTTTAGAACCCTATGTGGCCCGCGAGTCAAAAAGTTTGCCCACCCCTGGGTAGAGCGGGACAAACTACCCGACACGGGGGTGGCAGTACAAACCACTCCTCCGGGAGCCAGGGGGGATGGACGGACTGGAGACTGGAGATATACACTAACTGATGGTAGTGAGATGGACCCCCCCCCACCCAGCGCCACGGAAATTCACAGCAGATGGACCGCAAACGGACTGGTGGAAATTCGGGGTTAGATGATGAGAATTCATGCAGATTCTGGAAAAATAAAACATGAAAGCATAGATGTTCTTTACAGTCTTTAAGACGGTCTGATAGACTTCTCTGACTCTGAAATGTAGCTGCTTCAGGAAAATGTTCCGTTTTTGACTGAAATACTGCCGGTGGATCTGGATGTGTTCTTGAAGTGATGTCCGTCTGCATGTAATTTCTGAACCCAGAACCTGTCCAGTAAACTGGCTCAGATGGCCTGTCAGGGGAACCTGTGCCACAGCTTTCAGTCCTTCAACACCTGCTACACAGACACAGGCCTGTGGGGGCTCTACATGGTGTGTGAGCCTGGCACAGTGGAGGATATGATGCACTTCACCCAAAGGGAATGGTGAGTTGGTCCCAATCCCACAAGCTGCCGTCAGAATGACCTCTGGCTTAATAGCCTGTTCCTCTCAGGATGTCGCTCTGCACCAGCGTGACAGAATCTGAGGTGGCTCGTGCCAAGAACCTACTGAAGACCAACATGCTGCTGCACTTGGACGGTAAGATAAGCTGCCCCATCAGAAAGACAAACGTCCACATCAACCACTTATTTCTCCAGGATCCACCCCGATCTGTGAAGACATCGGCCGACAGATGCTGTGCTACAGTCGCAGGATTCCCCTACATGAACTGGAGGCCCGGATTGATGTGAGTGTACAGTTAGAGCTGGATAAATGATCGAAATAAAGTATCTTTCATGCAAACATAATATTTTTATCCATTCACAGGCCATTGATGCTGAGACCATTAAGGAAGTGTGCACCAAATACATTTACAACAGAGCTCCCGCCATAGCAGCTGTCGGTACGTCTTTCATCATCACCATTGTCCTGCAGAGAATGATCTCAGTTCAGGATTTTAGAAAAACATCTAACAATTTACATCCAGTCCTCCCCCAGAATGATCTGTTCCTCAGGAGGATGAAAACCCTCTTTATGCAGAACTCTTCTTCTGACTGAAAAGTGAAAATAGTTGCATATTTTCAGACAGATTTAGTCTATTGTCATATATCTAATGTTTTATAACAAAAATTTCAAAGCCAATAACATTTTGAAACCTCGTTATATTTTGAATGCAAACTATATAAATGGCTTGTCGACGTTTTTCCTATATCACTGAAAACAGATGACGTGGTTGGCCGGTGCACCGGTGTGTTCAGAGACTGCTAATGTAGACTGCTGGCGTAATGATCTAAAACCAAACCTTCCTGTAATCTGTGTCAGTTTAACCCTTGTGCTATCCTAGGCACTTTAATGTTGGGAGTGGGGTCATCTGGACCCCACTAGACAGTGCACTAAACTTTTTTTCTTCAATGATTTGTGATCTTCACTGGTGTCCATGGATTACATGAAATCCTCTCCACCTTTATCCACCTTTGTCATGGTAGGGATAACACGTCAATGTAAGGATGGGGTCATTTTGACCCTATAAGATAGCACAAGGGTTAAGCAGCTCCACCTCCTGTAAACGATGTCAGCTAAAGCAGGAGGTGGGGCTGCTTTGATTCTGCGTGTAACTTCCCACATTAGAACTACAGCTTCAGGGGGACACCATTTGTCCATTTGAAGAAAGTTCTGGCACCACCGAAGGCTGAGTTCCAAGCTCTAAGCTGCGGCAGAACTAACTGTTTTCTCTGTTGTTAACGCCAGGTCCAATCGAGCAGCTACCCGACTACAACCAGCTCCGTAGTGGAATGTTCTGGATGAAAGGCTGAGCAGAACCACCCAGCATCCACCAAAGAAAGACATATTTAAGTTTCTAGTATTTTTTATTATAAAATAAAGAACGACTCAATAACATTAAAATAAGGGATTATGGTTCTGGTCATTTTTTACTCTTGGCTGCCACTTGTTCCTGAGCAGCTTTCTTGGCTTTAACCATCTCCACCAGTTCCTGAGGAAGAAGCAAAGGAGCGGTTAGTTGAAATGGACCGAACTGAACCACACAATAGTTTGCAGTTTCCTGTGGCCACAGCGGCTGCAGAGTGGTAAACCTGTACGTGGGCTTAGATCTCATACCTTGTACCTCTTCATGCAGTCCTTCTTGGTTCGACCAGGAACTGCAGCAGCGATCTTCTCCCAGCGTTCAGGCGTGCTGACCGGGTACGTTTTCAGCGCCTGTTCCAGGAGCTTCTGTTCCTCTGTGGTCCAGGGCGCCAGATTCCCCTCACCGGAGGCTGAGGACCACAAACGGAGACTTCAGGAAGGAAGAGGGAAAAAACCAGCAGCTGATAGTCCTTTATGCAGGAAACATGGAAGCTCAACTTCTTCTAAAATAGATGAAAACATTTATTTTGCTGCTTAAAAATCCTTAAATACTTTAGCTCAGTTTGCTTCATTGAAAACAAAACAACCATGTAGATGTTTGCTGACGTAATAGGAGCATCACAAAAAAAAAAACAACAAAAAAAAAATCAAGCTAATTCTAAAATGAATTCCAGAATTAAAATATGTTCCAATCGCCTTTTTTGTTGTAACTTGTTAATAATATTGATTTAACGAATGCAGAAAGTTTTCAAATTCAGGCTAAGAGAAGTTTTATTTTGAAAAACCACCAGATTCTCTCCACATCAGTCACATGATGTGTTTTTAAAGCAGCGGCTCAAACTGAAACTTCCCAGCTATCAAGTCCCTTAGCGGAGAAAAGGCCCCAGGAGGAAACAGAAGAAAAGCCTTCGACATCAAAGCGAAGACGGAGTCTGGTCCACATAGCTGTCTGCATCTGTTCTGCAGAATATTCAGCAACCGACTAATGTTAAGAGGACGCTACTAATAAAGTTGCAGACAGTGAATTGACATTCATAACTATAAAAGAACTGACATTTTATCTAGTTGTGTTTTATCTGCAGCACACGAGTCGAATAAGGATGAAGGTTGTGTATGATTTTTAAGGGAAAATCTAGATCACATTTTAAACACTCCTAACATGAAATTTAGTGAACAAATAAAGTTAAAACCAGCTGCAGATATTTTACAGGATGAAGATCAACTAAAATAAACTTTCCAATATATGCAAGTTTTTTGTGATCTGTGAAAACTCAAAAGAGACATTTAACCCCTGAAGTCCTGAATTTATTTCAAAGCATTAAAAAAAGGTGTTTATGCTTTCAAGTAGAAGCTAAATTAAAGTTAATTTGGAGCTGAAGTGGTTTGATACGTATTTGATATTTGACACATATTTGCTTGAATAGGCATCAAGAATTTCCCTACAGTCGAGCTAAATTAGCAATGCTCCTGCAAAGAACCTGAATCGAGTCATCTCGATGCCAAAATGACATCTTACAACAACAAAAACTCGAATTTTGTCTTTGATAATTTTTTACTAAACTTTTACGAAGTTTACAAATATCTTCTGAAAAATGTCTACAAACATTTTTAAATTGAAATTCATAAAGGACCATTTTATTTTAAAAAATAGAATGTATGGCATTGTCTGACATTAAAATGCTCCATGGCATAAAAACAGATGGGAACTGTGGTTTAATAATAATAACAATGGATTAGATTTATCTGCGCTTTTCCAGACGCTCAAAGCGCTTACATTGTGTCCATTATTAATTCAATACTCATGAATACTTGGTGATGGTAGATGGTTTATATGACAACGCCCCGTGTTTGTGTGGATGAGCTGGTGGGCAGAGTAGAAACCGCACATATTCATCAAAGCATGTGGGAAATGCCATGAGGTTGGATGGGCTACAAAGGTCAAAAATGTTCCACGTGTGTCGTCGTTGCTTTCATCGTTTCCACTTCAGAGCAAACTGCTGCAGTGCTGCTGGCCAGGCCGGTCTTCAAAGCTAACAGCTCCGCCTTGATGGCTTCAAAGTCCTCTGTAAGCGCAGCCTTTAGTTCCTGCCTGAACATTGCGTCAATGTCCGCTTTCAGCGAGGAGAGAATTTCAGCCTTCAGAGCCGACGAGTCCATTTGGTCTCCAGGTTGTGAGGTGGTAGCTTTCGGTGGTGAACCCTCACAAGTCGACGTTTGAAGTAGAGCCCTGCGCGGGACTATTTTCTTCATCCCGCTCCCGCCCGCGCTCACCGAATTTCTGACCAATCCCACCCACTCCCGCACCGTATGCGTTACACTCCGGCCCGCATCCCGCAGTACCTATGTCCACTCCCGCCTGCACCGCAAAACTCTGAGAAATTACTCCCACACAATAATAGAGACGCATTGATTGTGTGTCTTCTCCCGTCCCGCAGGAATAAAAACACGTATTTGTATTGATATTATTAAAGAGCTCAGAGGGATGGGATTCTGCTTCTTGCTGTAAAATGCGACAGTCTTTAAAAATGATCCTCCCGTGTGTGCGCGCGTGTGTGTGCGCGCGTGTCTGCGCACAGACAGACATCCTGAAGCACTGAACCAGCTGGTAAAGATGCAGGTCAAAGTCATTTAAATTTATGGAGGGAAAAAACATTGTAATGATTCAACAGAGCTGAAAATCTATAAATTAATTCTTTCCTGACGGAAAAATACTTTTTTTTAGCTTCAGTCTTTTTCAGTTTTTGCTGTTTTGCGCCTCAGTGGGGCATCAGCACGCAGATCTGAACACCATGCGTGTCTCACGATGAACCTCGTTTGTGGTTCTTTTCTGCTTCATCAATTGACATCATTTCCCTGCCACATGATGTGAAGATTGAAAACTCGGTCATTTATCTAACAGTTTTATTTCAATGAAACTTTTTCGTCATGTGTTGTATATTTGTCGTCACCTCATTGGTTGCACGGGACCAGCTGACAGGTGACAGCCAGGTGACAGGGGGACACCTTTTTTTTGCCATGGGACGCGGGAGTGCGGGGGGAGAAATGCACAGCTGACAGAGACGCAGAAGCGCGGAGGAGCAAGCGATCTCTCACGGATTATCTTTCCCAGCTCATATTATTTTCCTACGGAGTAAATTTACCCAAAGAGCTCGGCTCGTCCGGTACGAGGATCTGTGCCAGCTCCATTGATGGGTGGAATTCGTTCCAGCGAGTAAGGGGGAACGGCCTCCCCCTTACGCACGTGACTGTCAAACACTCTTTTTTCCTCCAGAACATTTTTTTTGCTAGTAAAACTGCGGGACTTGGGTTTGAACTGTGGGTTTTTACACGGCTACACAAACAAACGATTATATGAGTTTTTTCCCTGGTTTATATTAGAGGGCAGATTGTCTTGACATTTAATGCCCCAGCTGCAGAACGGCGTTGTGACGTTCCCCTCGCTGAGTGGAGGGTGAATTGTTACAAGGTAGAGGAAAAGCAGGTGGAGAGGCGAGAGAGGGGCTTTGGCTTCAAACTCTGTCAGATGGAAACACGGGCGTCAGATTCAGACGCAGCTTTCCCTGCGGGAGTTGAAGCAGAGACTTTCTCTGGGAGGATTTTATGAACTCAAACATGGAAACATGATTACCAAGTAGAATTCTCCACAATAATAAACCTGATCTCTCCACATTCTCCGTGTCTACCATGCATTGATAAACACATCGCTCCATGCAGCGATCAGACGATTACTTTCGCCGGTAGCTCCGCCCACACGCGGCCGCGGTATCAAGCTTTAAAGAATCCAATTTCTAAGAGGAGGGGCGATGCACTCCCCCACCAACAGGTTAGATGACAGAGGCCAGTAGGCGTCTCTACCTGGTGCGTTCACGGACCTTCAGTAAATTGAACTCCAACAGCCACGCGGCTAAACGTGGTCCGCTATTATATATTCATGAGAAAACCTCCGAATGTGGCAACACTGATCCCGCGGGGTTTTCTTTTTGCCGCCCGCTCTCGCCCGCAGCACAGTTCATACCGCCCGGTCCCGCGAGATTTGCGTTTGGTCCCGCGGGACCCGGCGGGACCCAATCCCAATGCAGCCCTCTAGTTTGAAGCCGTAGTTGGCGCCGCTCCGGAGTATTTGAATTTTCAAAGATTACTGGCCATTTTTTCGATTTTAACTCATTAATATACAGTATTCTTAGAGATTAAGATGACGACAAGTAGAGTTCGGGTGTTTTTTCTGGCATAAACTGTCTGAATAAATTACTTTGATTTGTTTTTAACAGAGCTCGTCTTCTATGCTGCCTACTCCTTTGCCTGCTCCATAGCGCCCCCCTACTTTGATCTAACTTTTAATAACTTTTTTAATAACTTTCAATAAATGGATTCATTTGTCAAACCAAGTATTTTGTCATTCACTTCCTTATCAACCAACTCAGGGAAGCTAGCAGAGAGCTACCTCAAAAGTATCACCAAAATCTGGCATCTTTTCTGGGATGTTCTCAGCAAGCCCCCTCATCCTCCTGACGTGTTGTAAAGCAAAGGCCTACCATCGAAGCGCTCCGAGGGTGCAGCGTTGTCTATGGAGGGCGCCACTGACGTGTGCTCCTTCTTGAACTTTTCAAAGGCTTTCCTGTTGATCTCGCCTTTCTGCAGTGGATCTACGGTTGGAATGGGTATGCAGACACATTACGAAGCGTTTCCAACCATCACTGTGATGCTGTCACCTCTCCTCACCTAATCTCTGCAGGTTCTTGGCTTTGTTAATTACATCTTTGGCCGTCCTCTTCAAACCGCTGCTGGAGTGCAAGTTCATGTAGTTGGCAATAACTTCCCATCTGAAAGAAAAGCATTTCTCTGAAACACAGCTCACTGACATAACTATGTAAAACCATCTTCACGTATTGCAAACATTCTCCATCTTGCCAAGCATTCATGGATCTTAAACCTGGCATTGGTTCCAGCAGGGAAAAGGTTGACAGCTTTGATCAGGAGCTGCAGGTCGTCTTCATTCCAGCCCTTCCCACCACCTCCTCCTCCTCCTCCTCCTCCTCCTCCTCCGCTGCCCTGCTCAGCGCTGCGAGCCGCCTGCATCGCCTGCACCTCCGCCTCCCTCTCCCTTTGCAGTTGAGCATTCACCTCCTCCACCTGCAGAAATTTCCGGGTGGTTATAACTTAACAGTATTAACTGAACGTTTAAATCTGAAAACAGTAGATATAGAAGACTAAATAAACTAAATAAAAATTATTTTTTTTATTTAGGTATTTGATTTTATTTGATTGAGAGTTTTATAAGTACATTTTTTAAAGAAAACAGGTAATAATAGAGTAAAGTTAATAGTATAGTACACGCTCCATACATATTTACTACCAAAGACGGGATGTACCTGAGGAAGTTACACACTACTCGTTTACACCAGGGACCTTGGTTCATCTTATTTTGTGTTATAAAATAGAGTAAAAAGTCTGAGAAAATTGGATTGTTTTTTTTTTATTTCTGATTCAAACTGGCATTGGCTCTCAGACACTCAAAAGTTGCGCATTTGTGTGTGCGCGCTGAAGTGTCCGGGCCAGTCTCAGCCAGACCCCGCCTTCAGTGGCCCCAAGGTAAATTGAGTTTGAGACCCCTGCTCTAAACTATAAAACTTTTAAAAGGTTTTGGATTTTCATCCTATATCTGGCTGTTTTAATTTTTGAAAATTGTTATGATTTTTCCAAATTACTTAATATAATACTTAATAGACAAGAGTGCAGAATTATTAGGCAAATGAGTATTTTGACCACATCATCTTCTTTATGCATGTTGTCTAACTCCAAGCTGTATAGGCTCGAAAGGCTACTACCAATTAAGCATATTAGGTGATGTGCATCTCAGTAATGAGAAGGGGTGTGGTTTAATGACATCAACACCCTGTATCAGGTGTGCATAATTATTAGGCAACTTCCTTTCTTTTGACAAATTGGGTCAGAAGAAGGACTTGACAGGCTCCCAAAAGTCAAAAATAGTGAGATATCTTGCAGAGGGATGCAGCACTCTTAAAATTGCCAAGCTTCTGAAGTGTGATCATCCAACAATCAAGCGTTTCATTCAAAATTTTAAACTTAATTTTAACTAAATTTTTAACACTTTTTAATCTGTCAATTGAAACTCAAAAAATTCCTTTCATCTGGAAGTCAGCTTTTGTTACTCCCCACTTAAAAGGAGGTGACCCAGCAGTTTTAATCAACTACAGGCCAATCTCCAATTTGTGTGTCTTGTCAAAAATTCTTTGATTTCTTGTGTGCAAGCAACTCAGAGAGTTTTTATACTCAAATGAGCTTCTCTCAACATCACAGTCGGGCTTCAGAAAAAAGCACAGTACCATTACTGCTGCTACAAAGGTGATAAATGACATTCTTGTTGCTCTGGACAATAAGCAGTACTGTGCTGCACTCTTTATTGTTTTGTCAAAAGCATTTGACACTGTGGATCACATCGTGTTAAAACAAAGACTTATCAGTTTTGGCCTTTCAGATCATGCAGTTTCCTGGCTCACAAATTACTTGAAGAACAAAACCCAATGTGTTAGACATGACGGTTTGTGTTCTGCATTCTTAAATGTACACGAGGGGATGCCACAGGGTTCTGTATTAGGACCCCTCTTATTTGTCATGTATATCAATAATATAGATCAAAATGTGTCTCATGCAAATGTGCATTTTTATGCAGATGACAATTATTTATTGCTTTGACCCATCCCCTGCCACTGCTGTTAAGTCTCTGCAAAAAGCTTTTGACACGGTACAGCACACATTTCTCCAGCTAAAATTAATAGTTAATGCAGACAAAACCAAATTAATGCTGTTCTCAAACTCTAGAAAAACACCACAGAGTCTCCTTACAGTTTCCACTCTGGAAGGAAATGAAATTGAGTTGGTTCATGTGTACAAATATCTGGGATTCTTGATTGATGATGCACTCTCATTCAAGCCCCACATTGAAAATCTTGTTAGGAAACTAAAATTGAAACTGGGTTTTTTATTTCGAAACAAGTGTTGTTTTTCATTTGGGATTAAAAAACGACTTGTCACAGCAATTTTTTTTAATCAATTTTAGATTATGGAGACCTTTTATAAATGAATGCAACAGCTCAATGTTTGAGTAAGATTGATTCCGTGTATCACGTCGCTTTGAGGTTTGTGACAAACTACAAGGCCTCGACTCATCATTGTGAACTGTACTCTCGCGTGGGATGGTCTTCTCTGTCCACCTGGAGGTTCACACACTGCTGCATTTTTATTTACAAATCTCTTCTTGGACTTTTACCTTCCTACATTTGCAGCCTGATCAAGCTGAGGACTGTGGAATCATACGGACTGCGCTCAAATGACCATCTATCGCTCGCTGTTCCATTTGCTCGTACAGAACTGGGAAAAAAGGCTTTTGTCTTTTCTGCCCCCTCCACATGGAACACTCTACAAAAAAGATGGAAATTAAAAGAACTCATTCATCTGAATATTTTTAAATCCAAGATGAGATTGGAGGAGAAAGTCCCTTTTAACTGTACCTGTTTTACATAAGCTCTCATTTTTTATTTATGTTTTTAATGTTGACATTATTGTAAATGTAATTTATTGTTTCCCCCCTAGCCAGGACTCCCTCGAAAAAGATATTCTTAATCTCAATGGGACAATTCCTGGGTAAATAAAGTTCATTCATTCATTCATTTTCTTATCCGTTTTTTCCCTTTCGGGGTCACGGGGCTGCCGGAGCCTATCCCGGCCACTCATGAGCGAAGGCAGGGGACACCCTGAACAGGTCGCTAGTCTGTTACAGGGAAGGGGGGGGGGTAAATAAAGGTTAAATAAAATTAAAAAAAGAGTCAACAGGGTCGCAAGAAGCGTGTGGAAAAACCAAGGTGCAAAATAACTGCCCGTGAGTTTTTGGATTCATTGAGGACATGGTTGTTGTTCAATAATAAAATGAATCCTTAAAAACACGTTTCCCTTGCTCTGTTGGATCTAATGCATTTTTTCGTTGTTCCTAAAGCAAAAACACATTTAAACCTGACAACAGAAAACAAGAATAAAAAACAGAAGAGGAAAGCACAAAGAGGTGCTAGTTGCTAAGCTCTGTTATTGCTCCACAAATTTTGGCCAGAGACTATAGAGATGCAGAATAGTGTCTAGTTTCAAGATCTTATCTGGATTTCTCTGCCTCTGAATGTTGCAGCAGAAATAGAGACTCATCAGACCAGACAATATTTTTCCAATCTTCCATTGTCCAGTTTTGGTGAGTCTGTGTGAATTGTAGTCTCAATTTCCTGTTCTTAGCTGACAGGGGTCGGTGTGGTCTTCTGCTGCTGTAGTCCGTCTGCCTCAAGGTCGGACGTGTTGAGCGTTCAGAGATGCTCTTCCGCAGACCTCAGTTGGAACCAGTGATTCTTTGAGTTCCTGATGCTTTTCTATAAGCTGGAACCAGTCTGGCCATTCTCCTCTGACCTCTGTCATCAACAAGGCATTTCTGCCCATGGAACTGCTGCTTACTGTATATTTTTTCTTTCTAGGACCATTTTCTGTAAACCCTAGAGATGGTTGTGGTTGAAAATCCCAGTAGATTAGCATTTTATTAAATCACCAGTCCAGCCTGTCTGGCACCAACAACCATGTCACGTTCAAAGTCACTTCAATCACCTTTTTTCCTCATTCTGATGCTCGGTGTGAACTGCAGCAGGTCGTCTGGACCATGTCTACAGGCCTAAATGCATTGAGTTGCTGCCATGTGACTGGCTGATTAGAAATATGCATTAATGAACAGTTAGACAGCTGTGTCCAATACCGTGGCTGGTCAGTGTAGTCTTGGAAATATTGGTTACAAATCAAAAAGACAACCTGTCAGGTGTGGAAACCTTAGGATATCTTGGTATAACCACTTCACTGCATTTTCTTCCAGTTTGGAAATCCTCCACACTATCAGGTAGCTTGGTTTTGTGGAACCACAGCTTTAAGTTGCACTCCCAGTCCAAAGGGGTACTGTATGCACATTCATGGAGCAGACACTAGAGCGATTCGGCTCAGCTCAAAAATGTCAGCACAAACAACAAAATTTGACAAAAACTCACCTCTGCCACTTATCCCACAAAAACAAATTCCTCTGAAAATGTGTCACCAGCTAAAACAGGGTTTGCAAAACAATATTCAATGCCAAGAAGCCTTTTTGAAAGCCAAAGTAACAAACTACCAAAGACACATGTTCTTACATTTTCAGTTCAGAAAAACAGGGATGACTTAAACAACGGCTTTCGTGCTTTCTTTGAAAGAAACAGAACACCTTCTGATTGTAAATGACAGATGCTTTATGCCAAGAGGATTCGAGTTGGTCATCATTTTAGATCAATCTATTTTACAGGATACACTCTTTCAAATAGACAAGTGATGTCTGCAGTCTCAGGTCATAAAAATAACAATTAATTCAGAAAAAAAGCCAAAGTACCTGTCTCTCCACGGCTGCCTTGCATTCCTCTTTAGATCCTGAGGCCAAAGTTTCATTCAATGTCTGTAAACTAAGAAAAATCAGCCCTTTTTAGAGGTTTGATTGTTAACAAAGTGAAGATTAAACTTTGATTTTTTGCTCAAACTGAGGCATGTTAAAGAAAATAGAGAAGTAGAAAATAAGAGTGTTGGTGTAAATATTCATGGAAATATTTGTGATCCTGATGTCTAAATCCTGCTGGATCTGTACCTCATCAGCTCCAGACGCTCACACAGTTTCTCCACCTCCTCCATCATTTTCACTCCATCAGCTTCATTGTCAGCAAAGTAGCTCCAGTTCTGCAATAGAAGCAACCAACTGAATCTGACACTCACACATCCTCTAAACATGTAGCGCTTACAGAAAAGCCTTTGGGTTTACCTTGCAGAAGGTCCTGAGCTTCTGCCTTTCCTTCTTGATGGCCTTTTTTTGGATCTCCTTCTCCTTCTTTGCCTGCACAGCTGCCTGCCTGGCCTCCTCTTCCTCTTTTTCCTTTGCTAAGCGGGTTGCTTCCAGCTCTGCCTGCCGGGCCTGGTACCAGAACAGAGAAAGGGTCCGGACACATAAACAGACAGACTACAAGTTTCATAACATACAGTCCGGACAGTAGGGAGCGCTCTGCTCTTTTCAGATCTGTTTCTGGTTCCCTTTTTACTAAGAGAGTGCAGGACACAGGGCTGCATGGTGGAGTAGTAGTTGACACTCAGTCCAAAAACATGCTACATAGGTTAATTGATGACTAAGTTGTCCCTGGGTGTAAATAAGAGTGTGTGTTCGTGTAACAGACTGGTGACCTGTTCAGGGGGAACGCCACCTTCAACAAATACTAGCTGGGTTGGTTCCAGCAGTGGTTTTGAAGATGGACAGATGAATGAAACTTCCTAACCTACACAGCGTAATAAACATTTACCAACCGCTTTTTAAAAAAGTTGCGTCGCATTGCGTTAGTTAACTTTTTTCAGTAAATTATGACTTTTAAAAGCAGTAACAGTTATGTTCAAGTGAACAAAAGCAGCTGTCAAACCAAGCATAGCATTCTGTTTGCTTTGTGCTCATTACATCGATAACGAAGGATGTGACGGTATATCGCGAGCCTTCAAAGATAAACAAAAACATTTTTTTTATGTTAGTGAATCATCACCCTCTGATGTCACTTGATGGACATACAGAACAGCCAATCAAACATGCTCTTGAACACACATAACTGTGTTTCACTACGTACACTGAGTGCACCTCTGCCTTTCCTTCTTTTCCCAGTGGGGCTTCTGTCGGCTCGATGAGTGCTTAGTCTCAGACAGAGGACCACTCCGGCCCACCGAAGCTTTTATTATGGCCTGCAGCAGCAGTCACTGGCTGCAAGGACCATATTGTTTTCGCAGTTGGAACGACCTCGCCGCCTTTCAGCGAGAATGTGACCCCCGCCGCATGCTCGAAAAGTCACCAAAATGTGCACACACCTGGGATAAATTGCAAATGAATTTTCCACAAAGTCAACGTCACCCCCCCGAAGACGATGACATCACGGCCAGCGATCCCGTCAAAAAAATGAATGGGCCGAAAATCGCGTATGGGGCCGAATAAAATGTACTTCAGAATGCAGTTGCAAAACCAAAACACACGTGTTGGGGATATCCCAAAGAAGTTTTGAAATCATTATGGGACGGCCACACCACCTACGGCTTGGCGGCCATTTTGTGGCGAACTCTGAGAATTGGCGATTTTTGTGTTTTCCCACGATATGGGAAAACAACACTTTTGTTTGAGCGATTTTCACGCAATTGCACACACTTGCTGCCAGCTCCAGTCTACAAACACCACAGAAGTGTCGTTGACCTTTGACCTTGGGAAAAGGCCGCCATCTGTAATTTACTCAAAAAAGCACCTTTAGCACCAGATACAAACGAAAACTCGTCGTTGGAATTTTCCTCAATCGTCTCGTAACTTTTCGGGCATCAATGGCCAGCTACTCTGGACAAAATGTTGGAATTAGAAGTTGTAGATTTTGAACGGCGTGTGCGTGGCAAGCTAGCAACCGTTGCCATCTTAGCTAACAAGCACATTTTTTATCGGAATGTCGTGAAGAGGATATATGCGATTCCCTGGCCCGCGCTGAACAAAACAATGTCACGCACGACAAGATCGATAAAGGAATGTGGGCGTGGTAAGCAAAAAAACATAGCAAAAAAATGGCAAAAACGTCAACATTCGGAACTTTTTAAAAAAAAATTAACTAACGAAACCAATATACCCTTGTCCGCGTTATCCAAAGGAAGTTTGAAATCATTACGAGATGGCAACACCACCTACGGTTTGGCGGCCATTCTGCGCCAAAATCTGCAATCTCGCCATTTTAACCATTTTAACGTGTCACCAAACATGCATTCATGTTAGGACCTGAACACAATGAAAAACACTGGATATGGGCAATGTGGCGTGGTTAGCATAAAACTACTGTTGCTAAGGACAACAAAAAATTTACTTTTTCCAATTTGCCTGAAACTGTCGTCGATCTGTTCATCTGCCCGAGGTGACTAAAACATAAAATGGTTGCTATGGTGATAAAATCAACAGAAAAGCTGCCATTTTGAAAAAAGTGGGGTTTTACTTATGACATATAGCTCTCACCAATGGAGCAATGTGTTTTTCTGAGTCAGATGATGATGCTGATCACAATGCTAGCATATTTAGCAACATTAGCATAGCTACCATAGTTAGCATAATTAGCATGTTTAATAACATGTTTTGTCTGAGTCAGTTGATGATGCTGATTGAAATGCTAGCACTTTTAGCCACATTAGCATAGCTAGCATAGTTAGCATAATTAGCAAATACAGTTTTGACTAGCCTTTATCAAAAGTGGGCGGTGAGGGTGGTGAGGGCAGCGGTGGTGCGTAGAGTTGGGCGTGGAAGGCGGGTTGCGTCTGCGGGCCATACAACGCCACTTGCGGCTTTAATTTATTCATTTTTTTGACTGAGGATATAGTAGAAGTTGTCAACTTTGAAGTTGACTTAGGTGCAGAATTCCAGACCATGACTAGTCTATCTCAAAAGTATGTGAGCACATACCAAAAAAAGTGTGGGGCCCCCTGCTTTAAAACCAATGTTTCAGACTAAAAAATTTGATGCTCTCAGCTCAGGTGTCCCAATCCCAGTGAACAGATGATCCAGCACTTACTTTCTCCTTCTCTTCCTGCTCTCTCTTCTTGGCTTCAGCCTTTGCTTTCTTCTCGGATTCTTTCCTTGCCTTCTCCTCTTCCTTAAACTTCTTTATTCTTGGGTCACAGCTGTAGGCCATGTCTGTCGGTATCGGTTGTAAAAAAGTCAATATTGTGCATCACTAATCAACACCATTTATTGGCATTAAGTGAACTTTCATTGATTCTGTTGTGAAAAAATGAGTCCATACCAACTAGTGTTCTGATTCTGTTCATCTCCTCCTTCTTTCTTTGAGCCCTGGAAGCTCGGTTCTGCTTTTCAATCCACCTCCTCTCATCCCGACTACAGAGGACAGACAAATATTTTTCCCATCTGTCAGGCGTGCAATACTCTGGAAAATCACAGATGTGATCCAAATCTTACCATTCAGCCTTTTCCTTTTCTTCTTCATCCAAGTATGAAAATTCCCTCCACGAGTCAAAGTTATACCTTTAAACACAAGTTTGAAAAGAAAATCCAAGTTTCACCGTTTTATCTTTTCTTCCAAGTGGTTTTTCAACTTCTCCGAGTTGTAAAAACTATCTTAAAATACTCTGTTCTTACCAAAAAGAGTAAAAATTGTCCACCTCTTCAAAAGATGAGTCTGGGGTTCCAAGCTTGGGCACAGACTTTTTGGTAGACCATCGTTCATTTCTCTCAAAAACAGAAGAGAAGACCTCAAAAAAGTTCTCTTTGCCTTCACCTTTGGAAGGCACGCTGTTGTCGAAGGTGGGATCCACGCTGTCAAAGGCTCTCCTCTTCATTGGGTCAGACAGGGTTTCAATAGCTGAAACAGAGATGGCAGCAACACTGGGGTCACCACAGTCCATGACGGCACTCATGTGGGCCGCCAGCTCTGTTCCATACCTTTAGTTATGCAAGTGAAGTAGTCGTTGTCTCCCTCTTGGATCTGCTCTCCTGCAGCTTTCCTTTTGTCAGGATGATGTTTCAACACGATTGCTTTGTCTGAAAAATATTAATCAGAAAACACTTTGTTCCATTTGCGCGGGACGGGCCTGCAAAAGCTAGGAGGGTTACTTACGCGCAGCTTTGATCTGTCTTTGTGTGGCTTTGTATCGCAGATGTGGGAGCCCAAGGACGGCATAGTGATCCTGGTTCTGGCAGACAGGAAGACCAAAAGTCAAGGTTCGTTTTATTGCGTAGGTGTTGAGCAACAAGAGCAACACTTTAAATCAGATGGATAATTACCACCATGACTTTATGCATTAATGCAGACCAAATATAGACTAATGGTTGTTTGTAATGTTTAAATATTTGGCTTTAAGTCTCATAGGCAAACTTCCATGAGCTTTAGTTGTGCTGATTTCAAGTGCATCATAAACAATAAATTATGTTATAAAAGTAACTTTAAAAAAGATTTTAAAAATTTTTAGCGGCTGGGTAGCTCGGTTGGTAAGGTGGGAAGCTACCACGCAGGAAACCAGGGTTCGATTCCCGGAGGGGAATGAGCAATGGTACTGGGGGCAATTACCATATCAATGGCGAGCAATTAACATCACCCAGTGAGGGTCCTTAGGCAAGTCCCTTAACACTACCGCCTCCCGAGCGCGGTTTCGGTTGCAGCTCACCGCTCCCCAAGGGGATGGGTCAAATGCGGAGAAAGAATTTCCCCTCGTGGGATAAATACAGTGTACAAAAAAAAAAAAAAATAATAAAAAATAAATCACCTAACCCCTTTGACTAACATCTACATCTGACAGTAATAATGATGATGAACCTCCAGCAACTTGCTGCTTTGTGTTTCTAACCCTTCCTACTTCCTTAACCCTTTTTTTCCTTCTCTTTCTTTTGTACCCCCCCTCCCTCCGATATCCCCCTATCCCTTTTTTACCCCACCCCACCCCACCCAATCCGGTCCTTCAAGAAATGCATACCAACATAATTAATATGAATGAAGTTTAGCCTTAAATCCAAAAGGGGTTTATACTCCTCATGTGTCTGAAGAATAATGTAAGTAAAATGTGTCCAACACAAGAGGTCTTCAGCTCTGATCTGTCTGCTCAGCTGCTGAACAGGACAAGTTCAAAAATACAGAACTGCATTGCAGCTGAAAGAAAACTGAGCTGATGTACCAAAGCCATAGCCTTATTAGGCTACAAACTAGGAAGTAAAAAAGCTAGGATGGTTCACAAATAAAAACTAAGTGCAATAATTTGTAGATCACACCTTTTCTGCAAAGAAAAAATAAAAAGCTAAAATGAAACATTTTAGAGGTTCGTGTAATAAATACTGCATTTTCATTTTAAACTAGAAAAAGTCACATCAAAATGTTTAGGTTTAAGTAACGAAAGGCTGCAGGATTTCATGAGATGAAGAGAACTTATTAAAAAGAAAATACAGAAGTGCTTCAGACTAGCTGGGACCAAAAGTGTTTTCAAATGAATTGCGGTCAATTGGAAAACTGCTTACTGGTACTAAGATCAGACGGATCCTGTTTAAAACAAAGGATGGCCCTTTCACTTTCTACTAAAACTAGAGCCAGGTCAGTTCACCAGATTACCACTGGATGGTTTGTTACACACACAAAAATAAATCAGCATTATCAACAGTGTGAAATGAGACAGCTTCTCCAAAACACTAAAACTGTGTCTCCAAAACTTTATTTACTTGGTGAACAGTTCTAGGAATAGTTTTTCCTGAACATCTTTTTTGGGATCAAAATGCTGTTAAATGGTTTTGTCATGGACAGGTGAGTTGAGTGCTGTTAAATTGGGCATTTCCGAATCCTTGAAAGGTGTTTTTCTTTTAATCCATTTGCCAGAGTCAGAAAGGTAATTTTTTAGGGATCTATCATCTTATCTCAGCAAAACTGGTTTTTAATGAGCCTAAAAACCTCCTAGACCGGGGGTTGGCAACCCGCGGCTCAGGAGCAGCATGCGGCTCTTTAGCGCTGCCCTAGTGCCTCCCTGGAGCATTTTCAAAAATGTTTGAAAATGTAAAAAGATGGGAGAGAGAAATATATTTTTTGTTTTAATATGGTTTCTGTGGGAGGAAAAACAACACACACACATTTTTAACGTTTTCCAATGCTGTAGGAGTGTGTAGAATTAAAATTGTAACGCCCAGCAGGAATGTCACTTGCAGCGGGAAAACTGGAGCCAAGCTATAAGTTGAACATGTCAATGAACTGGCTGCACTGGGGATCAGTCTGCAGGGCTCCAGACTAACATTTTTCACTAGGAGCACAGTGGCCCCTAACTGAAAATTTTAGGGGCACAACCAGAAAATTTAGGGGCGCATACCGTAAACCAACATGCTAACCAAATCTACTAATTTCCACTGTATTACTAATAAATACTTTAATAATAGATGCAGAAATTACAATGAGCTGTTTCAAATTCAGTGTCACATTTTATCCTGCACTTTTGAAGATGCAACAACAAGGTAAACTGACAGTAACCATCGCTGTCATGACAATACAAATAGTAAAGAAAACAGATGGAAATGTATCTTTGTGACACCAAATATGTGCAGCCAAGATGCACAATAAGCGTGTTTGAGATCACCCAGGTGAACTCAACGCTGCGCAGATCACCTGGTGTGTGACATATATTTTTGTTTTTGCTCCAACATCAACTGTCAATCATCACAAAAATATCGCGAGAAAGGGGTGGGAGCAAGGGGCCAACCTACCCGGACACAGCTGGAAACTGAACTGACTGAAAGCTGCCCTACAGACTACAAATCAATGCATTATGGGACATGTGTCCTGATGGTTTTTGTAGTTGAGTGATCAATTAAAATAATTTAAAATACCAATTCATTAAAAAAAGGCTACATACATTACAAAACATTAAAATAATCATAAAATATATAATAACACAGATCACACTGAGGGGGAGAGGAATATTAAAACTAAATTTAATGTTAAGGACAACTCCAACTTAGACAAATATTGTTGTTACCCAACCCAGAGAAAAGTTCAGCACGGACTGCATGTATTTAGAAAATTACGAGCGAATAGATACGTTCTAAAAAGGAAAGTAAGGAACTCCTGGGGGCTGTCAGGTGTCCTGCTTTCAAGCCCTGTCATTGTCCCGCCCCTAAGAGTCATTGGTCCCCAACCTTTTTGTCACCGTGGACCGGTACAACGCCAGGCACGTTTACCGCGGACCGGGGGGGGGGTTGAGGTGCAACGCAAGACAGATTTAATGTAATTTAATTTAATTTTGGACCGGGGATGGTATTTTCTCTTTAGTAATGATAATAACAATAATAATTATCATTTTCCCCTTGTCAAAGCAACTTTCTAAAGAAGTTTGTTTTTTGCTCATTTTGGTTGTTTGGGTTTAATTTTAGTGGGGTGTATCACCTGATGTTTGGTGTTGCGACTTTGACGTGCGTTAAGTGTGACAGATGTAACAAAGTGAATCCGGTCACTTTTCAAAATAAAACGTTAAAATGGAAATTATTTTTTCTTTCTGTGCGTCCCGATGCAAAAATTCCCCGCGGCCTGGAACCGCTCCGCGGCCCGGTGCCAAGTGTCCCGCGGCCCGGTATCGGTCCGCGGCCCGGTATCGGATCTGCGGCCCGGTATCGGTCCGCGGCCCGGTATCGGTCCGCGGCCCGATGCCCGGTGGTTGGGGACCACTGATTTACCCCACTGTGATTGGTTGGTCAGCTCCGTGTACGACAATGAAAAAGTGTCATTCATTAAAACTGGCGGGCTGCAGTAACATTAAGCTTCCACATTAAGGCGGGGGCTGCAAAATATCATCTTGGAGACCGCAAATAGCCCGCGGGCCGCGAGTTTGAGACCCCTGCTGTAGTTCTGGCACTGGTACACTAGCCGCAGGTTGGAAGAATGAATCAGTAGTTCACTTACTCATAGCTCAGACGCACATATCAGGTTGTGATGATATTTGTCTCCGTTTCCTTCCCACAGATGTTAACGCGTGCTCGATTATCTCTAGGCCCCTCCCCCTCCACGCATTTTAGCCACTCACAGCAGCTTTCCGTATTCTTCTCACACGCAGTGGCCGCCTCACAGACGGGCATCACGCAAGTGTGTGCTCGCGTTTCATGAGTATGTGAGCGAGTGTGTGTGTCTGCCTGCGTGCGTGTGCGCTCGCGTCACATTGATTATTTGATTGATCATTGACGTGCCCCTTCCACGTTTAATGTATGAAAAATACGTAGGGTGGGGGAGGCAAATTTACTGGTCGCGCATGTGCGACTGGATGTAAAATTCAGTCGCACACTCTCAAATTTTGGTCGCAAAATGCGACCAATTGGTCGCAGTCTGGAGCCCTGGTCTGTGTCCCTAACATCGCATGACTCCACACAGTCTCAGAGAGGAGGAAGTAGGCAGGGAAGCTGAGAGCATAGTCCCCATTCCTTTTGAACATTGAACATTGCACAGGAGTCATCAACCTCTCCCACTTCCACACTTATGGTGCAACAAAAAGAAACAGACATAACAGGAAGATTAAACTAAGGTGGAACAACAAAACTGCCATTTGAAAAGAAACGTGGGCAAACAGAAACGCTCATACTGAGCCCTAATCAGATCAGGGGACTGCGTCCCACAATCCCCTGCTGCTAACAGACCTAAAATACACATGACCGCCACTACAATATTGTAGCGACCTAGGGGTTAGCCCCGCCTTCAGCTCCTAAGGTTCATGGGAAGTAGGGAGTTTTGGGGTAAAACCTTGAGTAAGAGTGTTGTGAACTGAAGTGAGGTCCATGCTGTTTGGGCTGTTTGTGTGTGGAATAAACTGACTTGTTACTTAAAAGAAGATTTTTCCTCTCTTGCTGTTAATTCGTCACTGAGCCTGCCTGGGGTTGTGTGGTGTATGAAGCACGGACAGCTCTCCAAAGATGCCTCTGGATCTGCGGTTTGGCTGCTGCTACCCCGCTTAAGTGGCAGCCCGGCTGGGTCATTACAATATTACATTTCAATATTTCTGTTAACGGAGATTAGCGTCATAGCTTACGACACACATTTCTACCAGCAGGGCTTTTTTTTTTAACTTTTAGCGGACCGCTAAACAGGTGGCTGATGTAAATGGAACCGCTGTCAGTTCCGTGCATTGCTTCACTGTAAACCCGAACGTTCAGAGTAATTAAATATAATGAGTAGCTAATACTCAAAGTTTTAAAAAAGCTCTTCTAACTCAATTAGGGTTGGGCGATGTCCCTTAAATTGGCAGTTGACGATGTTTGCAGTCAACCATCGGGATGGACGATGATATCGTCCGGGGGGGGGTAATTTTTCGTTATTATATAATTATTATTCGTTATTTTACTTTATTACTTTATTTATTTTATCTCTCAAATAATGACTCATCCGCGATGATCCAGTATAAACTGAGGGAAGTGACTTTAAAAAAAGTAAAACAAACAGAACAGAATAGAATAGAAGTGGTCCGCTCCTCCTGCTCTTGATTAGTCAGGTGGACCAGTGGAGCAGCGACCGCGTCTCTAGCAGAGCAGACGGACTTACAGCTGTGAGGGGAAGGGGGGGGGGTGTTTTGTTACGTATGGGAGACTTAGGACTGTGATCCGTCCCGCCGCTCTACGTGAGCAAGCTACCGATCTCAGGAGAACTGGGTCTCCCGGTAAAAGTGTGTGTCGGGGCTTGGAGCGCCAGCACACACACAGCGGCTGAGGAGCGCTGTTAGCTTCAAAGCAGAAATGTCGCTCAGTCCTTAAAAAACCGTTAAAACAATCACGTGGATTTGTGTCCAGTCATGTCTCGACAAAGTAAAGGCTGATGTTATTCCCACATATTCAGATGCAGATTGCAGCGTTTCCCGCATGGATTCATTTTATGTTCATGCTAATGTTGTTAGCCCGTGTTGTTAGCATACTGCTAATACGGACTTCTTTCCGGCTCCGTTCAACAGAACAAGCAGTGCCCACACGGATTACAATTATAATGAGCGAACAGGCGCTTCATAATAACCGTAACATTAATAAAAGCACGCTTAGAAGATCATCTAGTATATTACCGAGCTGCCATATCTATCTATGTAGCCGCTCGGCGGAACGAATCTTCTCTTCCGTTTGAAAACACTACTGCGCATGTGCGAATGATTTATTCCGACTGAAAGTATGACCCATGGGAACGTTTTTTATAATCTGAAAAAGTTTTTCTGGGCTCATGTACACGGTTGGATTCTAATCCGACCAATGATCCAATCAAGATATTTTGTTCATGTAACCACGGCTTATGGTGTCGACTCGCAGCGTGGCGGGGGCGTGGCATCACGATGGTGCCTCTCCATCGTGATGCACGTCACCCATCACGATGGACGATGGTATCGTCCATCGGCACAACCCTAAACTCAATCATATAAAGTTTGTTCAACACATCCTCTGTTTTGAGTATATGTAAATAATAATTTTTAATTTAAAATAAAATATGTTTAAAATAAGTAAATTAAACTTAAAAACATAATTCAAGTGTAATATATAGATGTAAGTATTGCAAACTGTAAACCCGAACGTTCAGAGTAAGTAAATATAATGAGCAGCTAATACTCAAAGTTTTCAAAAAAGCTCTTCTAACTCAATCATATAAAGCTTGTTTAACACATCCCATGTATGTAACTAATAATTTATAATTTAAAATAAAATATGTTTAAATTAAGTAAATTAAACTTAAAACATAATTAAAGTGTAATATATAGATTTAAATATTGCATCCTGGATTTCTTATCTCTCTTTCAGGTGGATTAAACAATTCCTTGTCCTGCATGCTCTCAAATTTTTATTTTTCTAAATATTGTAGCAACCTGCAGCCCCGCCTTCAGCCCCTAAGACTCATGGGAAGTGGGGAATCTTGTTGTGAAAACCATGAGTGAGAGGGCTGGAAGCAGAAGTGACATGCATGCTTTTAATAATATATTACTTGTAAGATTACAATCTAAATATGAATTTAAAAGTTTATTCCTTTTTTAAATTCATAAATATAGAGAAAAGTACTTTCAATAATTTTTTTTAGGCATTGCACGGAAAGGAATGAGTCAATTATATTGTTAGGCAGGTGTTTACAACGTTTTGCTGTGCAATCTAAAAAGAGTATTTGGGCTGTAGTTGGAAAGATGTACTTTTTTACGTTGTTCTAACTTAATTATTTGGTTTGGTGAAAATGAATCATTTTTTTGAGTTCCTTCAACTTAAAAATAACACGTAGTTGTCTGATGTAGTTATTTATTTTCAATCAACTTAATTGAATTAAGTTGGTGTAACTTTGGTGTAAATGCACCATGATGTCATAACGTAAGGCAGCGCAAGGAATTATGGGATACCACTTTCTTTGCCAATCTGGGCAGATTGGGGTTTAAGTGTGCGTTTTTGTTCATGGTTTTTGTTGTGTAGCTGTTTTACTCTGTTTTAACTAGTACATTAAACTATTATTTTTATTTCTTTCTGCACCATAAGTTAGAGTTTGGTAGAGGATGATGACCAACCCCGTAGAGCAGAAAGCATGGTATGTCCCATTATTAAAGACAGAGTTCGTGACACCTGAGCTCCTGTCTTAAACTATGAGACATTGCTGGGTCATTCATGTCTTTGATGTGACTAATTCAAGGTCCAGTAGTTGAAACTTTAGAAAAATGTGCCAATGTAACTTGTTAAAGCAAAATTTATAAGATATATTTTCAGTTAGACCAACTTATCAATTTGAGTTAAATAGCTATGAAAAACTAAGTTGCATAAACTCAATTCAATTAGGTGTTACCAACTGAAGTAATTCAATTAAGTTGGTTGGATCAACTTTTGTTCTTTTAAGAGTGTTTTAAGCTACCATTACTCTATTTTTTAGGCAATCATTTGCCTAAAGAAAAAAAGTTTCGAAAAGCATGGTTTTGAGTTTACTGACTCAAACAAATTGATTATTCCTGTACAAGAAGGTAACTAATAATTATCGAGTTCTGTTAAGATAAAATTGTTTTTTTCCCCTACTTTTTAAGTTATGCAAACTTATTCCTGTGGCTTTAAAACTCAAAACTGCGAGTCATAGTAACTGATGACAATTAAGTTGTCTTAATGTGTAAATGTAAGTTATATTTAATGCCAATATTTGACTTGCACGAATTGACACTTTTAATTTAACTGTTATAAAGAAATACAAGTAGCACACAATTAAATATTTTATGTTATGGAAAACTCAGACTTTTTAGTTAATCAACTCAAAAAAATTGTGGCAAATGATTGCCTTAATTTTTTAAGTTCTGGTAACTTTTTCGGGTTTACAGTGTTGATGAAGTTGAAAGCTATTATTCTGATCTTCTGCTACACATCAAAGTCCGATGGCTGTCCAGGAGTGACGTTTTGCGTTACTTTGTCGTCTGTGTAGAACACGTGAAAATATTCCTGAAAAGCAAAGACCGTTGTTGAACTACTGGAAGATGCTGAGTGGCTGGAAAAGCTGCATTTTTTGGTGGATGTGACTGTGAGGAGCCACCTGAAGGAGCTGAATGAAAGTCTGCAGGCGCCGCAAATGCTTGAAGCTGTTCTGTCATTGGAGCGCAGCTGACCGTCATGGGGCACGCACGTTCCATTTTATTGTTTTGTGTTCAAATCCTCAAAATAAAAATTATTTCAAAAATCGGATTTCTTTATTACATTTCTTTTATTTTATCAAAGCAATGAAACATAATTCATTGATATTGTAATGAAGTTAAACTTGCGCAACAGAGCAGTCACGTGACGCGTCGTTCTCCGCAGAATGCACTGCAGGGCAAGTAAACATTTAATCGTTAATGCTCATTATGTATTTGTAGCAACTTAGTCATTTTGATAGTAGGCTAATATAGCTAATATAGATATATATTGCATGTGTTGCCTTCATTATAGGGCTTAAATAGGGCTTTTAATATTTTGCGGCTCCAGACATTAGTTTTTTTTGTCCAATTTGGCTCTTTCAACATTTTGGGTTGCCGACCCCTGCACTAGGTTATGTGATCACAGGGAAACGAGCACAACTCTGAAATTACCTTTTGGGTCATTCTGCTCTCATCCAAATCTTCTCTGACAATATTTCACATTGTTCTCACTAATGTATAATGCTTCGGTTTAACTGCTAAGATTTTTAACTACATAAAAACATGTTTACAAACTTGTTTGGAGAGGACTTTCCTTTTGGACAAACCATGTTTGTCCAAAGGGACAAAGGCTTTTTTTTCTTGGTATGAAGCTGGGGCAAACCAAGTGGACTTCATCTAATAAGATAAACTGCTGAGGAAATGTAAATTCATTTCTAAACACATCACAGATACCTTCCAGTCTTTAGGGTCGAGCGTTCGCAGCATGGGGTGCTCCTCCAGCAGAAGCTCCTCATCTTCCGACTCCTCTGAAGACTCCTCTTCATCCTCCAACTCCTGGAAGGAAGCCGACACATTCCTGTTTCTTCTCCTTATATACGCTTCAAACCATCGACCCACCGGCTCCACCTGAACAAGGACAGAAGCTGTGGGCCGAAGGACAGCCGTTAATGCCCCGCATCACAGAGTGCAAACCGCTTTTTGACTTCACAGATGTACAAATAATTTCAGTCAAGAGAAAGACCACACATAGTATAAGAGACATCACCCCCCCACACACACTTGGCTTGCTCCAGGGGTGGGTGGTGTGGGGCCTCGGCGCTTTGGGGGATGGGACCCCTGGGCTGTGTAGACCTGGCTCTAATGCTCCCTGACTTATCCTCTACCTCAGTGTTTTTCAACCTTTTTTGAGCCACGGCACACTTTAACCTTGATAAAAATCCCGCGGCACACCAGCATCCAAAAAAGAAAAAAAGAAAAGTAAAAACTCAGTCTGTATTGATCTACAGCCCCTCTGCAATCTCACGTGCATTTTTGTGATGATTGTGGCAGAAAAAGCTGGACGCTCCAGTTGTTTTTTTCTAAAAGATGTATTAAAAGTTAAGTTAAAAGATTCAAAAACTGTTTGATGTGTGTTCGTTGTTTAAAGATGTTAAGAGGAGAGGCTCATTGTGCGCTAAGACAGACGCTTTCACCCAATGCATCATGGGAGATGTAGTGCCGAAAATCCGCGACCGCAGAAAGACCAGCGTCTCTAAGCTTCATTGTTTTGTTTACTTGTTCCACGGTCTGACACCGGATTCTGTGGAAAGCTACACCACTAAAGACGAGCTTTAGCTGGTACTTTTGTTAGAACTGAGCGACGTTTTGAGTTAAACCTAAACAAGGAAGTAAATACTTTAACCACTTCTGATTGGTCAGACTGATGACATGTGATCAAGCCTTCAAGAATGATTGGTGGAGACAGTTAAAGGTGCGGGATTTTTCCGCTAACAGTTATAGCTGCAGCTAAATCGGGTACCGTCATTCTTATCAAAATGTCTTTAATAGAATCAACACAAAGAAAAAATAATTGTATGTTTTATCAAACATAAAGCTATTGAGCTATTGTGTTTTATCAGGGCCTGTTTGGATGAACAAAGAGCTGATTTCCTGGAGATGGAAAATGTTTTTACATCAGTTAATTAATGAGGGCAATTTCCCACGGCACACTTGACCATCTCCCACGGCACACTAGTGTGCCGCGGCACACTGGTTGAAAAACACTGCTCTACCTTATATAATCACTTATTGGGGGGGGGGGGCTGTGAGATGAAGGCGAATCTGCAGCAAGACTGAAGGACAACAGGAAGTTGGAGTTGTCATTAACATTCAATTTAGTTTTAATATTCCTCTCCCCCTTAGTGTGATCTGTGTTATTATATATTTTATGATTATTTTAATGTTTTGTAATGTATGTAGCCTTTTTTAATGAATTGGTATTTTAAATTATTTTAATTAATTACTCAACTACAAAAACCATCAGGACACATGTCCCATAATGCATTGTTTTGTAGTCTGTAGGGCAGCTTTCAGTCAGTTCAGTACTAAATTTCCAGCTGTGTCCGGGTAGGTTTGCCCCTTGCTCCCACCCCTTTCTCGCGATATTTTTGTGATGATTGACAGTTGATGTTGGAGCAAAAACAAAAATATATTTCACACACCAGGTGATCTGCGCAGTGTTGAGTTCACCTGGGTGATCTCAAACACGCTTACTGTGCATCTTGGCTGCACTTATTTGGTGTCACAAAAATAAATTTCCATCCGTTTTCTTTACTATTTGTACTGTCATGACAGCGACGGTACTGTCAGTTTACCTGTTGTTGCATCTTCAAAAGTGCAGAATAAAATGTGACACTGAATTTGAAACAGCACATTGTAATTTCTGCATCTATTATTAAAGTATTTATTAGTAATACAGTGAAAATTAGTAGATGTGGTTAGCATGTTGATTGTGCGCCCCTAAATTTTCTGGTTGTGCCCCTAAAACTTTTCAGTTAGGGGCCACTGTGCTCCTGGTGAAAAAAGTTAGTCTGGAGCCCTGCCCACGTATTTTCAGTGTGTCTAAAACTAATGTTGTTTTTGCTTGAGTGTGTTTAATGTCCAAGCTCCCTTAGCTGTCACGCATGTGGTGTGGGACATTTATTCTCCTCAGCTGACCCGACTCCCGCGGGAGCGGTGTGCTGCCGTAACAGCCGTGCATAAACCCTTTTGATGCGCCGCCGTAACCGTAACCAAAACTTAACCTTCCTCCGGTTCTGTGTGACCCAGAGAAAAGTTCAGCACGGACTGCATGTATTTAGAAAATTACGAGCGAATAAATACGTTCTAAAAAGGAAAGTAAGGAACTCCTTAATGTGGTCTGGGGAGGGAGGGGGCTGTCAGGTTTCCTGCTTTCAAGCCCTGTCATTGTCCCGCCCCCAAGAGTCATATACCCCACTGTGATTGGTTGGTCAGCTTCGTGCACGACAATGAAAAAGTGTCATTCATTAAAACTGACGGGCTGCAGTAACATTAAACTTTCATATTAAGGCGGGGGCCGCAAAATATCATCTTGGAGACCGCAAATAGCCGCGAGTTTGAGACCCCTGCTGTAGTTCTGTCACTGGTACACTAGCCGCAGGTTGGAAGAACGAATCAATAGTTCACTTACTCATAGCTCAGACGCACATATCAGGTTGTGATGATATTTGTCTCCGTTTCCTTCCCACAGATGTTAACGCGCGCTCGGTTATCTCTAGGCCCCTCCCCCTCCACGCATTTTAGCCACTCACAGTGGCTTTCCCTATTCTTCTCACACACAGTGGCCGCCTCACAGATGGGCATCACGCAAGTGTGTGCTCGCGTTTCATGAGTATGTGCGCGAGTGTGTGTGTCTGCCTGCGTGAGTGTGCGCTCGCGTCTCATTGATTATTTAATTGATCATTCACGTGCCCCTTCCACGTTTAATGTATAAAAAAAATCCATGGTTTCCATATGGAAACACTCCCCCCCAGTTTTAATTGCACCTCAGACATGTAGGACCCTTGGTGGGGCGGGTGTTTGGACATCACTGTGAGTAATCATGAGATGTCCTCCCAGCGCCCTACCCGCCAATTTTAACTGCACCCCCTTAGTACACACCTTTTACCCCTCAAACTATACACTCCAACACACACACATATATGCATGCACACACACACCCTCACACATTTCACATGGAAGGTGGGAGCTTGGACCATCTGTCCCCTACCCCATCCCTGGAGGGGGGTACCAGGCCCTCTGTGACGGCGGCCGTGTTCCCTTGGGTGCTGGCTTCCTGGGCCGGCAGTCCTCTCTCTAGCAGGGAGAGGGATCCCTGAGCTTTCTGGCAAGACTAGGAGCCGGGGATCACATCTGAGCCTGGGGTGTCTGTGTCCCTGTGGGGTGGGTTCTGGTCCTTGCACTTGAGCGCTGGGCCTCGCCAAAATTCCAACTGCGGGTGAGCCTGGTTGGGCCATGTCTACAACACTCCTTGTGGACCCCCACTTCTCTTGGGCGTCCTCCTCCTGGGCGGGGGTGGCCGCCCCTGCCTTGCTCTCTCTTTGACAAAACCGTGGGCCGGGTGGGTGGCTGCCTGGAGCGCAGGCCCGGTCTCCCTTGGGGGGCCCTGGCTCGTGCCTGGGTTTAGGTCAGGTGGATGCCCAGAAATCCTGGGTGGTGGTGGGGTGCTCGTCTGGGGCGGGGCCCCGCGTTGGGCCCTCCCGGCGCGGGGGGGGCACTCTTCTGGTTGGGCTGGAGCTGCACTCTGTGTCCCCCTATGCCTCTCTGCTCTTGGGATTTGGGGACCCCCGTGGCAGTCCTACTGGCCCTGGCCTGGGTGGCGGATATGATTGCCTGGGGGGTGGTTATTCTCTATCTGCTGCCTTGCGAGTGTTGGGGGGTTCCTAGCTGTCGCTGCTGCTGTGGCGGGGGTCTTGGTGTGGGGATGACTGGACACTCCCCCTTCTTTTTACATTCCACCATCCATTTTAGTGGAACATAAACACTCACTTGAGCACAGGTGTTAGCTCACCTTTGCAAAAATAATTTGCGTGATTGAATAAAAATTTCCCACTAGTTGGTTTGAAAGTATAAGTATGTGTGTGTAAACATTATTTGTATTGTGTACATGTTGACATGTGGACATTATTGGAGCCAGCAGGTATGTTTATAACATTTGGGTGTGTGTGGACAGGCCCCGGCTCTTCTACATTTGTATTACATTTGAACCTAACCGTAATGATTATAACAATCTAGCAAGTAGTTGCTATGATGTTCCATGCTTCTCCTAATCCTTGTTGTTCATCTATCACTTTTTTGTGATATGGTACCACCTAGTTTTCTCTGTCCTCACCTGGATCCCATCAATGTCAAATCGGTTTTTCTACATTTCATGTTGATAAATAGTCAAGTTCTTGGCTATCTCATTCATTCATTCATCTTCTGAACCCATTGTGTCCCTTTCGGTGTCACAGGGCTGTCGGAGCCTATCCCAGCCACTCATGGACAAGGGCAGGAAAGTTTGCCAGTCTGTTGCAGGGCCACAAATCACGCACTATTGCACATTCCCACCTAGGGACAATTTAGAGTCCCTAGCCTCAATGAACCTAAGAAGCATGTTTTGGACAGTGGTAGGAAGCCAGAGTCCCCAGAGAAAACCCATGCATGCATGGGGAAAACATGCAAACTCCACACAGAAAGGTCCCCATTGATGTTCTGTTTCAGGACATAAAAATTCATGCTGAGGCAAGAGCCCCAACCACTACGCCACCATTTTTATTTTAGTGATGCTGTATAACAAAGATTAGAAGTAATGAAACGCTACATCAGTCCTTTAAAAAGTGCACTAATGCCTTTTTTTTACTTGATATTAATCTCTAACTTCAAATTTATTATTTGTAAAAGATTTTAATTCAATTGTGACAAGAACATCAAAAAAGTTATTCTGATTACAGTATCAAGTCCAACTGTGGTTCATTAGTGAAAAAAGTGTGATTCCAGAATCAGTAAGGTTTGCTATTATTATTGCAACTAATAGTCACAGCAGTCTGGTTTACACAGAGGATGTACTTTACATAATAAGAATTTTAATACCAAATGGGGCTTTACCATTTTAGAATTTGTCATTTTTTTAATCATTTAAAAACTGGGGTTAGCTAAAAAAAAATATATTACTTCAGAGGAAAATTGAATCTTGGATTAGGAATTCTATCCTTTACGGCTTTTTTTTTTTTTTTTTTTAATGTTTAGAGCCCGTGAACAGTGGGGTGACACTGGATTTGTGTGGGAGATGACACCAATACACCATCTAATAATCCAAAGGAGGCAAATATTTAGTTAGGAGGCTCACTTTCACAGAACCAGCGTGACCGTGAGCTGGAGGATCACAGACCCAACACACAATTTTATAGTTATTTAAATCACAACATTTACATTTTTTATGATTTCTTTAGCTTTTTGAACAACTGCGTAAGAGTAAGAGTAGGTCCAAATAGGACGATCTACCGGGAGCTCGTTAGCTGCGACCCGCCGGCCTCCACACACTACTTACCGGCAACCGCCTTTAGCACCGCGGTCTCCTCGGTATTCTTTGCTTCTAGCAGCATCTTCACAACATAACCGTTTCCAACATACACTTCCCAGCGTTAGTAAAGTAGTCTGAAGTGCTAAAGTTTGAGGGTCGCTCATTGAAGGACCACATGGGCCTCCTCCCGGTGTGCACGCAAATCCAAGGAGCTCAGTGACTTCTGAGTCGCTATTATAGTTCCGCTTTTTTGGTTCCGACACAACTTCTTTAAGTAGCCCCTTTATTTTTTTTTCATAAATACACATAATAACATTATATAGTGGAATTATTTTTAGAAGTATATATATCGTTTGAAACACCGAAGACTTTCTGAGAAAACTGTTTTTAGAGAGAGTGTCCCATCAAATCGAGTCCCTACTGGACTTCCGGGTAGCGGCGGAAGCGTGAAGTTGCTGTGTAATCGCTAGGTCTCGCAGTAGAAATAGCCCAGCATACGTGATAAAAGCGTTCGTTTGTATCAACTTTAAACATGCCTGATTATTTGGGAGAAGATCAACGGAAAACCAAGGAAGAAGAAAAAGATGACGCACCCATTCGAGGTTTATACAAAACCAATATTATAATCTCAATGACAATATACTACTGTCGTTCGTTGATGATGGTGTCGACAAACAAAGCTAATTGTGTCTTAGCTCTCGTTTTTTCTCTATTTTAAATCAACTTAATAGTTTTGAGGCTGTTCCAATGACTGTCCATTTTTTATTTTTAAACAAAAACAACGTATTTATAGTGAACAGATAAAAATGTTTCCCATTTTTAGCATGATCAGTGTTGTAGCGATGCTAACGGCCGGCTGAAACAAATAGCGAAGTCATTCCTGTTTTTATTTTTTCTGGTAGCTTTGGATGAAGGCGACATCGCCCTGCTGAAGACCTACGTAAGTTTTCCTCAAAGTGGTAAAATCTCAGAGTTTTTTCTTTCTTATTTATTTTTATTATTGTTGTTTTTATTATTGTTATTTTTAAGTTTATTCTAAAGGTCAAATATTGACCAAAGTTTGTCGTGGCTTTGCCAGGGTCAAAGCACCTACTCCAGACAGATCAAACAGGTAGAGGATGATATTCAGCAGCTTCTCAAGAAGATCAATGAGCTTACAGGTGGGTGAACGTGGAACCTGGCCAGTCCCAGGTGTTATACCAAATGTAGGACAGGAAATAAACTACCGGTACATCAATTTCTTTAGATATACCCAGTGATTACAGTTGATTTATTTTATGATCCAGTTAAGATATATCCTATTCTTCTTTTCCTTTCAACCACAGCCAACCAACTTCCTTTGTCCATCTCTGTCTTCTGCATCCTCTTCTCTAACACCAGCTACCTTCATGTCTTCCTTCCCTGCATCCAGAAACCTCCTCTTTGGTCTTCTTCTATACCTTTTACCTGTCAGCTATAGACTCAACATCGTTCTACCAATAGATTCACTGTCTCTCCTCTGGACATGTCCCAACCATCTCAGTCTGGCCTCTCTGACTTAAACTCCAAAACCTCTAACATGTCCTGTCCCTCTGATGTCCTCATTCCTAATCATATCCATCCTGGTCACTCTCAAGGAGACCCTCAACATCTTCATCTCTGCTACCTCCAGCTCTGCTTCCTGTCTTTTTCTCAGTGTCTCTAGGCCCAACAACATGGCTGCTCTCACCACAGTTTTCTACATCTTTCCTTTCATTCAGCCGAAACTCTACTATCACACCTGACACTTTTCTCCACCCATTCCAACCTGCCAGCACTCACTTCTTCACATCTTTTCCACAATCTCCATTCCTCTGGACTGTTGACACTACATACTTCCAATCCTCCACCTTCTTTACCTCCTATCCCTGTAACCTCACTCTTTCATTTAAGATATATATATAGATAGACAGATAGATAGATCTATTTTTTTTTACATTTCCATTAGAAAATGGTTTAAAATGAAATAAAGTTCTTATTTGATTTCAATTCAGTCACAGCAAACCACACGAAAGGTAAATTGATTTATTAATGATTAAAATCATTATTGTATTTTTTAAATGAAGATTTATTTAGTCCTTTAGTTGTGTACATCATTTTGTTATTTGTTGTGGTTATTGTACTTTAAAGTCTCATTTAATTAAAAAAAAAACAGAACATACAGGGGTTCCACCAGTCCTTGACATAAATGGACTTTGTCAACTTTAAACAAAAAATAATTTAAAACACATTAAACTAGTTTAGTAGATGCAAAAAAAGTTCAACCAGTAGTTAAGATAAAAGTGATTGAATATTTAAAGGAATAAAAATAAGAAAGAGAATGATCTCTCAATAAAAATATTGTATGATACTTTGGACATAACATGCAGTCTTGTGATTTTGAATTTGTCAGGCATCAAAGAGTCTGACACAGGCTTGGCTCCGCCGGCACTTTGGGATCTGGCTGCTGACAAACAGACTCTGCAGAGTGAGCAGCCTTTACAAGTGGCAAGGTAAAACCTTTTTAGTTTTAAAGACCATATGTCACTTTTTTTTTCATTTAGTCTTTCTTCCTATTCTAAAAGTCTTTATGATAAATGTGTTTTAGATGCACCAAGATCATCAACGCCGACTCTGAAGACCCTAAATATATCATCAATGTCAAACAGTTTGCTAAGTTTGTGGTGGATTTGAGTGACCAGGTGGCTCCAACTGACATTGAGGAAGGCATGAGAGTTGGGTGAGTCTCATATGATCATGACATGTCAATCACAAGCCGATGTATCTGTCTCTAGCACACATTTGTACTTGTTGTTGCAGGGTTGACAGGAACAAGTATCAGATCCATATTCCTTTACCTCCCAAGATTGACCCCACTGTAACTATGATGCAGGTATGCAAAGGCAGAGTTTGGATAAAAGCATGTGTGCGCTTGATTGTTGTTTTATTCATGTTCCCAGAGTGGCGGAATAGAAATACATGCAAAATATGGAACAAAATGCAAAGAACATTGGGGCATATTATACATGTTTTTCGAAATGTTTTGATACATTTGTTCTTAACGCTCCTCTGGAAAAATTGACATCATATTCCATATTCATGACCTGCTCTTTATTAGAGTTTTTGCATTGAAGGTAAAAGACACCAGAGTTGGGCACACCTTCATGTGACCCATCCTTTTTGTTATGGCATATTAGAAGCCAGTTAGCTACCTTTTTATAAACACATTTGCCACTTGTTGCAGCTATTGTAAAGCTAACAGTTGGACTAGCTAAATTGTTTCAAATTTAGCCCATTTCTGAATTTACATATGAGAATTAAATCAATAAAATATGAATCATTAGATGTTCAATCTACCCACCGGAGTGACAAAAATGGTTTGATCCAAAATGTAATTTATTTCTGTTGTCAAGGTGGTTTGTTTCATAAATAAGATAGACTTGATAGATAGGTACATTCTAAGCTCTTCCTATTTGTAAAGATTTTGTCCTTGAAAAAAAAAAATCAAAATAAAAAGTGCGAAATAATTTCCAAAAGCTTTAAAAAGTGTTTTAAAACGGTTTTGTTGGGAAACGAGGCTCGTCTGTAGATAAAAGTGTACAGATTCATGGTTTTTCCTAAAGTTCAAAGCAAAATGACTCATTTCTTAGTTTGTGCGGACTCTGTGGTGCAGGTGGAAGAGAAGCCTGATGTAACCTACAGTGATGTTGGTGGCTGCAAGGAGCAGATTGAGAAGCTGAGAGAAGTGGTTGAAACTCCACTGCTCCATGTGAGTTTTCAGAGGCTACACGTCCAGATCACCTGCACTGTTTGGGGAAAATGAACACAGCTTCAGTCCTTTGTTCTCTCTTTTTTTCTTACCAGCCTGAAAGGTTTGTCAGCCTGGGCATTGAGCCTCCTAAAGGTGTGCTTCTGTTCGGGCCACCCGGCACAGGGAAGACCCTGTGTGCCAGAGCCGTGGCCAACAGAACTGATGCCTGCTTCATTCGAGTCATCGGTTCTGAGTTGGTTCAAAAATATGTGGGAGAGGTGAGCTCGCTCGTGACAAAAGAGTATATTTTGTTTCCATCAACATTCACGTCATGTTGTCTGTAACCGCAGGGAGCCAGGATGGTTCGGGAGCTGTTTGAGATGGCAAGAACCAAAAAAGCTTGCCTGATCTTTTTTGATGAAATCGATGCCATTGGAGGTGAGATTGATGCGTTTCTGACCTCACTGAGACACCTCATGTCATGTGGTCGATGTGATTCACGCTTCTTAAGGATGCTGCTTGGTCAAAACCCTTAACTGGAGCACAGATAGAGAAACGTGACATGTCTTTTTTGATGGCACACGCTCAAACTTCAAGGAAATGAAACTGAAATGCATATATTTTAACATGATTACCCTGTGTGTTAACCAGCTGATGTCATGCAATGTTGTAGCAAAAAAAATTTGTTATGTGCAGAAATGCTGAGTGTCCAGAAAATTTCATTCAAAGGGAACATTTTAAAAAGGATCCACATTAGGGGCTAATAGTAGTCCTTCCCAAATTCTTTTTTGTTTCTTGTTTATTGCTCAAATAATCAAAAACTTTTTTGTAAATCCATAATTTTACTGTATTTATGTCGGAAAACAACCACATTCCTCACAGAGTGAGAAATCATTCTGGAAGAAGAGAATCTTTAAAATGATGTAAAGTGGCGTTTACCAAATAGATGTTATTTTAGAAACATTGCTTCTATGCAGGTCAAAGGTGAAGGTTGCTTTTGTCATCAGTCTTCCTGAAAGGAGAACAGCTTTGTTTCTTACTGGCCTTTTAGCAAAAAAAGAAAATATGAAATCTTTCTCCCAGGTGCTCGTTTTGATGATGGGGCTGGGGGGGACAATGAGGTCCAGAGGACCATGCTTGAGCTCATCAATCAGCTGGATGGCTTCGACCCACGAGGCAACATCAAAGTGCTCATGGCCACCAACAGACCGGACACTTTGGACCCGGCTCTGATGAGACCTGGGCGCCTGGATAGGAAGATCGAGTTCAGCCTTCCTGACCTGGAAGTGAGTTTTCCTCACAGGGATCCTCAGAAAAGTTGTTGGTAAAGTGCAATCACGGTCTGTTTTGTGCATCTTTCAGGGTCGCACGCACATTTTCAAGATCCACGCCCGCTCCATGAGTGTGGAAAGAGACATCCGCTTTGAGCTTCTGGCCCGTCTGTGCCCCAACAGCACAGGTAAGACCAAAGCTCCTTTATTTACTCCGTTTATGCCTTCATCATTCCTGAAACTATATTTGATGGGTTCCCCACTTCCTCATGGTTGTTTCTGTTGTAGGGTACAAACATAAAAAAGTGGATTTTTTTCTAGTTTGTTCACCAAAGCCGAACTGTGGCCACAAGATTACAATGTATTCAACACAATAGGCCTGTGTTGTTGGGAAAACTACTGGTAACTACTGGTTTTAAAAAGCAAATGGCATTCTCTCTGTTTAAAACAATCTTTTCCATCAGGTGCTGAGATCCGCAGTGTGTGCACAGAGGCCGGCATGTTTGCCATCAGAGCTCGCAGGAAGATCGCTACAGAGAAGGACTTCCTGGAGGCTGTAAACAAGGTCATCAAATCCTACGCAAAGTTCAGCGCCACCCCCAGATACATGACGTACAACTGAGGACTCCTGGTCTGCCGCTAAAGAAACAGTCAATGCTTTTGTTGTCACCGAAAAATAAAGTTTATTCCACATTTAGATATGAGTTCGTCAATAACATTTTCTCAAAAGGCATCTTGTGTTCTCCAGCAGCATTTTTAACAAAACTAAAATTAGTTTAGACAAATGTTTTGACAAAAATAAAGTTTCACTTCATGTAACCAAGATTACAAATGGAGCTGTTTTGATTGTCCAGCCTCAGAACACAACTGCATAGAACCTAGATGAAGACAATGGATCGTAGCAATGAGCAGGTACATTTCTTCCAGGGCCGGCTCTTTCAAAAGGAGCTTGAAGTTTCTGCAGGGCAGTGAGAACCTGGAGCTCCAGATGCAGATTCAAGTCTTCAGATTCCTCTTTCAGCACCCTGGTCCCCAGATTTCCAGTTTGATAAGGCTGCTGACTTTGGAAGAAGCATAATTTATAAGGGCTGCTGGTGCTTGCTGTTCAATATGAACACAAGTTGAGTTTCTCTGCTGTGGGCGAGCCCAATCACTGTCCAGGTTGAGGGGAAAGAGGTGGTGATGGGGGTGTCTGCTCTTAGGTGAGTTTCTTTGCAGCACCAGCTGGGCTGGACTTTGAGTGCTGGCAGCTCAGAACAGCATCGTGGATGGTGGGGAAGAACAGGTGAGGGGTCAGATCCTCTGAGAAGAACTGCAGCATGTCCAGGTCAGCCAGCGTGCTTCCTTCAGGAACAGAAAACCAGTACATTTACCTTGCAGTTACACTGACTGACCACTGCAATAAACTCATGGGACTAAGGCAGCAGATAGCCCTGTAGTGATTGGTACAGGCTTCATCCACAGGAAGCTTTTTCATGAAAGATCTGTGCAGTGTAGTGACCGCTATGCACCAGAGGGTTAAACCAGCCTCCTCACACTTAGATTGATAAAATGTGATTCTCTGGAAAATTCATTCCGCTAGTGTGGTCACAGACTTCACTCTTCTGTAATCAAGAAAGTGGTTTTGAAAATTTCCTAAACTGCACTGAAACCACAGCTTGAGATCTTTATGATTATTTTTATAATACACATCTGCCTCTAAGAACCAAGTTTGTTGCCCAGAGCCACTACTTTTTAGGTGTACGACCTTCAACAAGTTCTACGTCTTTTAAAAAAACGATTCTTCATGACCACTTACTGTTACAGCTGGCAATGACCACCCGAACGTCCACAGCTGCATACTCCCTAATGACCTGCAGACAGGGAGAGTCTTTGGAGTGCAATCGACCAAACAGGAATTATCAAAGTGCAAGTCATCATGATACCCCCGCCCCCTTTCAAAGAAAAGAGAAGAACCTGTTTGATGGCTTTAGCCCCCACAGAGTCTATGAAGCTGGTGGTGGTCCAGTCCAGGATGATGGAGTGGACGTCGCTGAGCGGCTCCAGGAAGACCACCACCTCCGAAGTTGTCTCGCTGTGCTCGTCTTCCAGCTGGCCATTGACACCCTCCTCCACATGACTGCTCTGAGGCAGAACCTCATGGATCACAGCCTCATCCTTGTACTGGAACCAACCAAAGACACGACATGGAGAGGAGCCTCCACTACAAACATGGAGTCAAATGCTTCCCGATGTGTCACTGAAAGAGTTCATTCTTTTACTTTGAGGAACAGAGCAGATATTTCCTCAGACTGAGATGACATGCTAAGCCTGACTGACCCACCGTAGCAGCAACTGTGAGTGGAGAGCTCTCCTTACTCTTCTTCTTTTGCTTTTCTCTGGCCTTCCGGGCTGCCTTTAACTTCTCAGGGTTGACCCCGGTCTGTGAAGACATGGTCAAAAGGCGGGTTTACCATCCGCAGGACCTTCTTCTTCAAAGGCTCTACAGGTAACCACATGCGGAGGAACACCTACAAAAATTCATCCTGGAACATCTGTTGCAAACACTTTTCATTCTTCAATGTTTAAATAATATTTTTTCTGCTTTATCAAGTTCAGCAGTTGAGTCATTTCAAAGTAAAAACTGGCTTTTATACACAGATGAGTATGAACAACGACTCTCAAAAACCATCAAAGCCTTTGTTTGTGTGGGCGTGTAGTTTAGGGTTTTTTGACAGTGAGAATTATTATTTCACCACTAACCCTGATAAAAAAAAAAAGAATTACAACTGTCATAACATTAAACACTTTTTAAGGATGATGCCTCTTCTACGTTCACACCATCGATTAATTTTCATGCAGTAGTTTGAGTTTAGTCTACTAACTCGTCTCCATGTTTGGGTTCATGACATCATTAGAGACTTTCCCAGTACGGTGAGCTTCACCATCTGTTCACACCATCCAACATGTCACGGGCCAAAGCGGAGCTCCTGATTGGTTGACACAAATTCTTCACCAAACAATATTTGAACTCTGGAAACATTGTGCACTGATGTGAAATCTTTTATTGTATTTTATCTTATTTTATTATAGTTACTGTTTTATTATATTTATTTAGTATATTTTATAAGAAAATTCTTAATTTTTAGTGATTTTAGTCTGGGAATTTGCTTATTAATGGGTTTCGGCCTGTTGGTAAACATGTCTGAATAAATAAATAATGTTCACTCCTGTTGTGCGTGTTTACTAAGGATTACCTTCTCCTTCAGGGTGTTCACATATAGATCACTGTTAGCAAAGTAGATGGAGAAGTTGGAAGAGAAAATCTTGATCCCCTCATATTCAGATGCCTGACAAAAACACAAATCGTCATTATGGGGCAAATCATGGTTTGCATGTCTGTGTTTTTCCTCACAGACTCACTTCTTCATATTCATCCACGTCATAATACAGGCCAGTGTTGGGAACATGGCCCAGAATGGAAGTTTTGGGGCTGAAAGGAAAGAAGTCAGCGTTGAAACATTTTCTCCATCCCAGCACTGAAGTCCATCTCCCCCCTAAAGTCAGGTGACAGAACTGTCGTGAAACAGTACCTCTGCGTCCTGTAGATGACTGTGAGCAGAGCCAAGGCAATGGCTGCCAGCAGACCGTAATCCAGACCCAACAGCACAGAAGCAACAAACGTCGCCAACCAAATGACCTGAGGATAGAGTCATGTTACCATTAAACGCTGCGGCTGGCAACCCAACAAAACCAACACTTCTACCTCAGAATACTAAACAGAGTAAAAGGAAAGTGGTCTCTGCTGGTCCTGCTGCTGAAGTTTCATTTACCACCAGCTAAAGGCAAATAGTTTGGAGGCTTTTATTTTGTAGGGGTTTTATTTTAAATTCAGCTTTCAAAAAACCCCAACTTTATCACTTTAAGTACTGCATTAGGCCCATCACCCCAAGCAATAGCAGACTGGAGCCCAAACTGCCCGAATGCCTTCAGTAGTTTTCTGGAGTTAATGTTTTTTATAGAAGCCCTCTAAGGTTGTGTCACAAAGCCACTACGTAGATTTTGCACATTTTCTGAAATAATGAAATTTCGGTCTTTCATGATACATGTATGATATACGTCATTCATAAGTGTTTCTTGAGTTTTTCATTATCGATGTGCGCAGATGTCCGTCGACTGATCTTTACGCAAATTCAGTTTTGAGCTGTTCAAAATTTTTGGTCAGTTGAAATTTACGCAGTTTATGCACATTTATTACGTAAATCTTACACCATAGTGCACGATTTTTGCCAGATGCATTCATTCATTCATTCATTCATTTTTCTTAACCGTTTTTTCCCTTTCGGGGTCACGGGGCTGCTGGAGCCTATCCCGGCCACTTGTGAGCGAAGGCAGGGGACAACCTGGACAGGTCGCTAGTCTGTCGCAGGGTAGAATGTCAACAATCGCACAGCAATCACAACAATCTTTCAGTCTCACACTCACACCTAGGGACAATTTAGAGTTGCCAATTAATCTATGAAGCATGTTTTCGGATGGTGGGAGGAAGCCGGAGACCCCGGAGAAAACCCACGCATGCACAGGGAGAACATGCTAACTCCACACAGAAAGGTCCCCCATTGATGTTGTCCCCCAGATGCATTCACACAATTATAATATTAAATATATAATAATAATTATATATATATATATATATATATATATATATATATATATATATATATATATATATAAATTATAACCACGCACAGTTCATGTTTTATGTTGGTTTACGTGTTCTTTGCAGGGTTTAGTCGTACTTCTTCCGTTGTTTTAACGTGGTTACTTCGTAATACATTTGTGAGAATTTCCTATAAAACCACAACTTTTCTCCCTTTTTCCACGTATATTCACGTATGACCAATTTTCATCCACGGACAATCCGTAAAAGGTACATAGTGGCTATGTGACAGACAGGGATACAAAAATCTGTTGTTTTTCCAGAGGTTTTTTTCCTGGAAATTTATCTTAAATCTGCAAACACAAGCAAACCACAAGCTGACAATAAATTGGAGACAGACCAAAAACGTCTGTGACCAAGATGAACACCTAATGTTTGTTTGGAGGGATGCAGAAAATGAATTAAAACCAGAGTTAATAGTTTAATAGGCTCTACCTACAACAAAGTACACCTAAACATCCCAGACAATCAATCATATTATATCTACAACTCACAACAAATAATCAAAACTCCATTACAGATACTCATCGGTGTCATCACAGATCCAACATAAAGCCTTAATTATTATAATACCAGTAGTCTTACTATTAAAGTAAACCACTATTGTGGGTGTGATGTGCTTGCTGCTCCTGAAAGAGCAAAGCTGTAAGAACAATTGTTTTAAACCTGTAAATAAATTTAGGCATAAATCAGGCATAAAAATAATTCACACCAGGAAGGGGAAGAAGGAGTTGAGTGACAGACTCAGCTCCCTAAAACACAATTTTTAAGAGGTGGAAGGACATTTATGACTGAACGCATGTAGATTTTAACCTTACCAAGAAAATAGTCAAAAATTAGTAAGAGAGACCATCAAGGCCAAAATCATCAAAGTTTTCTTAAAAATAGAAACATGTTGGAATAAAATAGAAAAAAACCTAACCAGTTCGATCTTGCTGGTTCTCCACAACACGGGGATGTCTCTGACCTGCCTGAACATCCCTAGCAGGTTAACCATGATGATGGCTGCCAGCACAGTCTGGATAAGAGCAACAAGCACAAGTAAGAAGACATTACTCAGCACAAAGGCCAATCCAGGTTTAAGCTCCACCCACCTGAGGGAGCGGCTCAAAGACAAAGCCGATGGCCACAATCACCAGCAGCACTATGAGAGACGCCACCAGCCCCGCGATCTGAACTCACAGAGAAGATGGTCAGCTCCGTCACTCTCATCCTTTCAGTGATGGTTTGTGTTACTAATCAGGGAGTGAGGAAGTGCTGCTCCCACTTACCTGAGTTTTCCCTCCTGTACTTTCCTGCACCAGGCTCCTCGACATGGAGGACGTTATGGCAAAAGTTTGAAAGAAGGAGCCAAAGACGTTGGAGAGGCCGAGGGCGATCAGCTCCTGAATAATAGACACCAAAAAATGGGTTTGAGAACATACCTCAGCATGAATTACTTCTCTGAAAAAAGGTCTAAAACACAGAAAGAGGAGGAGTAAGGAGAAACGTCAGCAGTCTTTCATTTCAGATTAAGATCAATGATCCACTGAGTCAATCAAGTGACACACATGAAGGAACCAGAGCCAGACATTTGCTCACATTTCTCAAACGATGCATTAAAATCAAATACCAAATCTGTAAAGATTTTTAAAATGTTGATAAAACATTAACTAAAAATGTCAATTATTTTATATTTTTAACAAAATAAAAGAATTGTAATTAGCTAGAATTTGATTTAAAACAGAACACTAGCCGCGGTTACATGTGCAAAATATCTTGATCGGATCAATGGTCGGATTAGAATTCAACTGTGCACATGGGCCCAGAAAAACTTTTTCCTATTAGAACAAACATTTACATGCACAGCACTTTCGCTCGGAATAAATAATTTGCGCATCATTTGTTTAAAATACCAGAAGAGGAAACGAGTCCCGATGTAAACAAGCCGAGCTGCCACGTACATATATGTAGCAGCTCCGTAATATACAAGATGATCTTCTAACATGCTTTTGTTAATGTTACAGTAATTATGAAGTGCCAGTTCGCTCATCATTTTATTTTTAATCTGTGTGGTCAGTGCTTTCTTTGTGGCAGAACGAAGCTGGACAAAGGGTTAAGAGAAGGCTAACACACACGCGCCAACAACATTTAGCCTGGATGAACACAAAATCCATAGCGGGAAATGCCGTAATCTGCATCTTGGCTGCACGTAAATATGTGGGAATAACATCAGCCTTCATGTTGTTGGGACGTGACTGGAAACACAAATCCACGTGATTAGCTCTCACACCACCCCAAAGCCGCGGTGTGAGCTGGATGCCCGAGCTCTGCTCAGAGACGGGAGACATGGTTCTCCTGAATTCAGCTGCTCGTTCACATAGAGCTGCGGATTAAAGTCTCCCACACGTAACAAAGCATCCTCCCCTTCCCTCAAAAAACTATGAGTCTGGCTGCCTTGCTCAGAGACACGGTTCGCTCCGGCAGCCGCGCCCGGGCTGCGCAGGGCCCGGATGTCAAGGGGCACGAAGCGCTCCTTCCCGGCGCCCCCCTCGCGATGGGTGTCAGAAAAGATAGGAAGGGAGAGGCAAGGAGCCCGTGGGGCGAGGGCGGAGCGCAGAGGCTTCCGGGCTTCGCACCGGATGTCGGCGGAGTAGCCGGTCGGTCCTGTTTGAGCTCCAAAGCCTTCTCTGGAGAGAAACATCCATCTATGCATGACATTAAACCAGAGCAGTTGTGACACACGATCGGAATGAACCATCAACACAATCGGATAAACAATCGGTATAACCCACCTATCTCGATCGTAAAAAATTTTTGATCCAAACTAGTCTGATCACGGCAGACTATTCCGAACGGCGTGTTTACATGACACATTTTTCTTCCAATCAGGCGTTCTTTCCGATTACTTTTGTCCATGTAAATGCAGCTACTGAGAACACCTGATTAAAGAAAGAAATCCTACCATTTGAAGACTGAAAATGCTCATTTCACACCCCTATGCAAATGGTGTCATGGGGCTTGGTTACCACGGTTACAACGGTGCAGGCTCTGGACGAGTTTGTCTTTGACATATTTGTTATTGATGGAGGGCAGATCTGGACGGATTCAGCTGTCAGAATCTTTTAGAAGGATTTCGTTGCAAACCTGCAGTCTGTGATCCTGCTGAAACAAGACGTTCTCTGAAACAGACGTCGTCTTGGAGGAGAGCAGATCAAGACAGGGGGCTGTCCGTGCTGTGGGCGCTCATGCCCCTCCCCTCAAATCATCAGTGATGCTGGTTTTTGAGCTGGGGGCTGAGAACAAGCTGCAAGGTCTCCTTCCTCTTCCTCAAGTCTGTGATCCCCAACAAGAACCTCACATTTGGACCACAAAACACCGTCCAAGTTTGAAACACTCTATTTGGAGCGGTTGTCCACAGGACAACGATTCTCCTGGACAATTTTCAAACCTGGTTTCATTTCTGTGCCAGACAGCTTTAATTTCAACTGCACGTGGTACAGGGGTGAAGTATGGAAGTGGTACTCTCCCCTAAAAGACACACAAGCAGTGGGGCAAAAAAGGTGGTCCAACTAATGACAGGTGTATAATGTTCATCCTAGATGCACATGTGGACAAAATTGTTGGTACCAAGAAAAACAATGATCAAAGAAATAACTTGAATCTGACAAAAGTCACAAAAACCAAAAATTCTATGAAATGTAACCAGTGAAAGTCACTTTTCATCCACGCTTCAACAGAGTTATTTACAAGATAAAACCATGAAACAGGCCTGGAAAAAACATGATGGTTCCCCTGATTTATTGTTTTGTTTCCCAACCTTTTGAGGCAATGAAACGATTCCTGTAACAGTCAATGAGACTCCTGCACCTATCGGCAGGTATTTTAGCCTGCTCCTCATGAACAAACTGCTGCAGTGGTCTCAGGTCTGACCGGATTTATTCCAAACGCCATGTTTCAGCAGCTCCCACAGGATCTAAGGTCAGGGCTCATCAAAGGCCACTTTAGACCCATCTCATGCCTTCAGTCCTGGTATTTGAGGTGTGGTCAACAAGAATGGGTCACAAACCATCAAATTCAACGAGAATTTTTGCATCAAGAGAGGCATTAGGTCAAGAAACATCAGCATAAAATGAAAAGAGAGAACGGAAAAAGGTTTTTCTTCATTTTGGTTCAAAACTTTACATTTTTTGGTTTTATGAGAATTAATGTTTTCTTCTTTAGCTAAAGTCTAAAAACACAGTTTCTTAATAGTATTTGGACTTTTTATTTTCTGCAAATAAATGGTGCAGACGTACATTTTCCTTCTGTTGCTTTGGTTTCTTTATGTAGTATCATTCACAACAGAGGCTGCCCCAAAGAGCTACATAACGGCTAAAAAACAAACAAGATGTATAAATGACAGTTGTTTGAATCCAGGCTTTTTAGAATTGTAATCATGATCTTAATGTGATTCCTGATCCTCCAACAAAGCCGTGTTGTCTTAAAAAAACTACCCTGACTTTAACCCTGAACTCTGGCTGAGATCCGCCTGAACTTGCTAACTCTGAGTATGTGGGTTCCAAAAGACCAGATATGAGCTAGCGTAATTACGCTCGACTTGGTAACCCTGGGTTAATGGACGTGCACGGCAAGTACACAGAGACATTCTCAAGGATCGCCGATATCCCGAGTCACCATGGAGAACAAAAGAGACGCTATACTTCAGTGAGACGGAGTGTGAGATTTTAATGACGGCGTATGAAGATTATACGCCCATCATAAGAGAAATACGGCTGCATCATCAGCAAAAGAAAGAGTATCTGCTTGGAGAAAAATAACGGACAGAGTGAACGCACGAGTTTCTGATCTTATTTCCAATTACATTTTGATGTATCTATATACAACTTATCAACTTAAATGAATGGATGGATACAATTGGTAACAAGTAATTGAGTTAAATTTATTCAACCTAATTTCTTATGTCTATCCAACTTGTTTATACAACTCAAATTTACATATTTATCTAACTAAATGTCATATTACTCCAATTCAATCATATGTTTTTCCATATTAATTTATTGTACTTCTTGAACTCACATATGTCTAAGTTTGAGCCTGCAGTTATTCTCATTTTTATAAAATTAAAATAAATGATAAAGTTTGGATTGACAATATATACCATGCATTTAATTCTCATGACTTGACTGTAAACTTCAGTTCTTATACCATTCTATACAGTTCCACTAGTGGTGCTAAATAATCTCAACATCCTCTTCCTCCCTCTCACTCATGGTGCAGAAAGAATTAAACATAACAAATAACTCTGCAAAACACAGTAAAACAGCTACAACTAAACATATTTAGACAAAAACCTACACTTGTACCCAAATCCGTCCTGACAGGCAAAGGAAATGGTATCCCATAATTCCTTGCACTGCATGCCGATCTAACAGCAGCACTAAAGTCACACCTACTTAATTGAATTAATTTGAATGAAAGTTAAATATATGAAATCTGATAACTATGTGTTATTATTAAGTGGACTGAACTCAAAAAAATTATCTTAACTGAAGCAAATAATAAAGTTAGATTAATGTAAAAAAATTTTATCTCTACAACATCCATATGTGGTCTTATCACCCTCTCATTGTGGAAAAAGTATTATCTGAGCTTCTTCATCCACTAAATCATCTTCAAATAGACACGCCATGCTCCTTCACCTCTCTGAAAACAAACTAACCTTCAACTAAACCTGCTCCAGACCAGGTTATGTTCAGAGCATGAGTTGCTAAGGGGACTAATCATACCCTGAAACGTACCTCTGTTTTTGGAACTGAAAGCTGAGGTTATCAACTTCCTTAGCCTCAAACTTACCGTGGTAACTCACATAATCTGCTTTTTGGAATACCCCCCAGGAACAGTCAAGGTAATAACTGTCCTGCTGTTCACACTCTGCTTTTGGATTTGTTTGACTTCTTTAAAACATGAGCCTACGGCACATCCCAGACATGGCAGACATAATGCACTGCGTTCTTAAACCTTGACCGCGTCAGAAAGTGATGAACATTTTTACAACAACAACAGTGAATGCTCAGATATAAGTCCCCTGAATGCAGACTTTTAAAGTCAGAAAAAAGCCAGAAAAATCACTTGACTTCTACTTCAGAAGCTTTGAGCGCCTTATAGAGCATCAACTGAAACTCCTGAAAAGTGAAAACAAAGGCTTCAACTCCTCACCTGGTTTCCATCCACGCTGTACCCATGCTTCAGGGCAAAGATCTTGGCGAGTGAGATGTCCATGGAAAATCCTACAATTGCCACCGCAAAGGCGTCTGGAATCATGTTGGGTAACAGAGAGAAGTCTGGGATGGCAGGGGGGCGAAGCCTGAGAACCCAGGAAAAGGAAAAACATCTCAATTTGTCAATATTATTCAGCAGAAGTGCCATAAGAGCTGCTTTCACAAAGTGATACTGAGGCTGAGATTACAAGAACCAAAGTCTGCAGCTTACCCGGTAGGTATGGTATTCACCACATCCACCTGGTAGTTTTTGTTTAAGGATATGCCATATGAGACTCCAGTTGAGACAATAACAACGATAATCTCTCCAGGAAGGGGAACAGGCAGCTTTTTCTTGTAGCGCTCATTGAGAACTTTGACCACGTACAGGAACACGATGCACACAAGGCCCAGAAGGAGACTGGGAATGTTAGTCCCAGTGATTTCTTGAAATACTGCGCCCACACTCTGCAGAAAGGATTCATTCAACGCATTTGCAGAAATCACACAGGGAATGAAAAGCTACAAACACTCACATAAAGGACAGAAAACGGTCCAGAGAAGCGCTTTGTTTTCACTCCAAGCAAATACTTCAGCTGGGAGACAACAACGTGCACAGATGCCGCTGTGGTGAAGCCTCGCACCAGAGGCTCTGTGAGATAAATCGCCACAAAACCAAACCTGAGAAGGCCGAAGACGAACTGAAAGAAGTTGCAAGAGTCCACTTTGTTGAAAGAATAAACACACTGAAGCTTCATGTCAACACTAGCTGTGTTGGATAAACAATCAAGTTTCATTGCAGAGGCATGAATCTGAGAAAAGACAGAAATTCCAGACTGACCTGGATGATTCCCACCAGGGTGGTGAGCACCACAGCCACCTGCACCCTCCTGTTCTCACAAGCTTCTTTATCAAACTCTGAGGAATTGTTTGTGGCGTTGGCAGAGAGGACTGGAAACATGTGGTCGGGAGCTTCCCTCACTGCAACACCCCCAATCATCAAACTTATGACGGCAAAAGTGCCTGTAGGTCAAACAGACAAAAAGCAATTAAGACAAGTAAACATAATGTTCTAGGCCTACATGAGGTACCACAGGACTCCAACGGTGACCCTCTTATTTAGGATCTTATTACTGTTTTGCTGTAGATACAAGTCTACAGGCGCTTAAAAAGCCAATCACGAGGGTCTTCAAGCATCGCCACCTGGAAGCGGGTGATCAATATAATCAACAGCAGTGCGGTCTGTGGTGGCTAACAAAAGAAGATCTGTAGTTTTTGAGTACCATAGACATAAAGCTTTAGTTTAAGGTTATGTAGTCAGTAATTAAGGTCATGATGGATGGATGGATGGATGGATGGATGGATGGATCTCTAAACAGATCCAGCAGCCTTCTGCTGCTTATCAACACTCATTCTTACTCTACAACACAAAACACACAAATCAATGAGCCTAAAAGCAAAACTAAAATATCAGTTCTTAGAAATCCAGCACTCTGAGTTTCTAAGGAACTGAACTGATTAAAACGATGGAAGACATAGTCCATCATCAAAAAAATGTCACAAGAACATGTTAAAAATGCATTTTTGAGTATTATTTTATTGAAATTTTTATGAATCAGGAGCAGATGAAAAAATGCAGTTGGAAAATGCTTGTAGTTTTGACGTGGAAGCAACAATCGACAGACCAAAGTCTCCCTGCTCCGCTCTATTCTGGTCCATCTACTTGCTGTCAAATAGATCCATTAACATCTCTGTTTTCCTCGTCTGAGCTGGTATCTGGATCCAAACTGTACGGCTCAAACTTTTTGTTGCATCGCTAATGTTAGGTTGGGGGTGGAGGCTGTAAGCTAGCGGGAGAGAGTGTAAACAAAGCGATGATGAAAAATGAGTGCAGACCTACTCTGTGCCAATAGTCCCACCTACAACTTTGAGGTGAATTTCTGAAGTTTTAAAAGTGATCCACACATAAACTTGACATGCTAAACTCAAACAAACTCAGCAATGTCAAGGCTTTAGTGTTAACAACTGACTTGTTAGGTTTTAACTGAACAGTGAAATCCATCTTTCCCTCTCTCTGCATCTGTAAAAATGATACCCCACCCACCCATCCCACCACTACCAGTCAGATTTGGACTAAGCTTTAACAGGATATAGGAAGCAACTAGACTGCATAACGGCCCCCAGCAGCACTAAAAACCAGGAGACACACTGATCTGGGTCTGAGCCGAGCTGTCCGGACAATCACAACATCACATGTCCTGGACACCATTTAGCACTAAAAATAATAGTTAACATTCTGCTTTAATTTCAAAAACCTGTAGATAAATGCATCCAAGATTTTTGGAGTTTCATAAAGTTTGTCTGCAGTTTGGAGGCTTTCTGAAAACTCTTCACATCCCTCCTGAAAGTCTCTTATTTAATTCACAGAAGAACTTTTAACGCAGACATCTAGAAAGGTCATAACCCTTGAGCATGCTTTTTGTAAAATATTCAATATTTGCACATCTTGATAAGTTGGTTGTGCAAGCAACAGCAAATCTATGTTTGCAGATTCAAACATGATTTCAGAGCTGGTTCAACAACAGACATGTGACACAAGGCTTACTTTGAACTGGTAAACACGAAAATGCGTCTGTTATCTGTCCTAAAGCAAAGAGTTTCTCAAACTAAAATGCTAGAAAAGGATTTATGCCAGTGGCCTTCACAGATATGCAAAGGTGTCTTAAATGGCTCCTCCTGAACTTTCGGGAACTGTTGTCTTGAGCAGCTAAAGACAGGTTTACACCCCCACCCCCCCATCTGTGAAGAGCTATGAGCTCTTTAACAGAATGTGCTGGTCTGGATATCTGTTCCTCAGTGGAAAGGCCATTCATCTGAACAGCTGCCAAGTTCTTCTCATTGCAGTGGTGTCACCAACATCATGCTACCATGCAGAGGAAGTTCTGGTTCCTGTTGTGCATTTGTTCAGTTCCAGTCATTTATCAGATGACATTTGAGGAGAGTTTAAAGCAAACACATGGAGGGAAGGCTTCTCATTTACATTCCTGCTGCTAAAGTTATATGAGGACAGATAAAAACATGTGCCATCTTTTGGGGTCATTTAAGGTCTTTGACCTCTTGATCAAACAGCTTTGGCATTAACATTTTTTTTTGACAAGAAAACTCATTTTGGAGATAGGATGGGTTGTTTTCTGTTGCATTGGCCTCTGCTCACCTTGAAACTTATTGCTTCATTTTTTATTATAAATGATTTGTAATAAACCTTTTTTATTGATTTGAGGATGATTGGTGTAATTTTATGAAAGTAAAGACTCTAGAAAGAGGGTTTTTATTTTTTATTTTTTTATGTACACCTTATTTCCCCTGTTGACCGAGGTGTAACGTAAATCCATTTGTAGACCAAGAACAGCATTAAATGTCAGGACAAAAACTCAATGCTAAATACTTTAACATTATTAAATGCAGGGATCAAACCAGAAGAAATGAAAACCTAGTTTAAAACCAGGAAAAGGCCAAAGTAAACCAAGCTAAAACAAATCCTGAATTTATCATCTTAGAGTTACAAGAAAACCTTTCAAAGATCTGATTTAATGACCAACTGCTAAATCTGCATTAGTTCCTCCTGGTAGCTTCATACCCACAGAAATGAGCTTCCAAACCACGGGGTACATTATTCACTTGGCTGTATGTGCTGTGATACAACAAACACACACAGTGAGGAATGCTCTCCAACTGCGTGTCTGGATAACAACAGACTCCACAGGAGTTTTGCCCTGACTGAGTACTAAGCATCTTACAATCTGACAGCTGTGAGCAGGGTTAATCAGCAGAGCAAACACATTTTAACAGATCAAGACATTTGCCTTGTTGATCATTTCTCCATATTATTTGGAGCAACACAGCTCTTATTTACCGATCAGGAATGTTGGAAATCGTAACATGAATGCATGTCTGAACTAGGGTTGTGCCGATGGACGATACCATCGTCCATCGTGACGGGTGACTGGCATCACGATGGAGAGGCACCATCGTGATGCCACGCCCCCCGCCACGCTGCGAGTCGACACCATAAGCCGTGGTTACATGAATAAAATATCTTGATCGGATCATTGGTCGGATTAGAATCCAACCGTGTACATGGGCCCAGAAAAACTTTTTCAGATTATAAAAAACGTTCCCATGGGTCATACTTTCAGTCGGAATAAATCATTCGCACATGCGCAGTAGTGTTTTAAAAACCGGAAGAGATTAGTTCCGCCGAGCGGCTACATAGATAGATATGGCAGCTCGGTAATATACTAGATGATCTCCTAAACGTGCTTTTATTAATGTTACGGTTATTATGAAGCGCCTGTTCGCTCATCATTTTAATTGTAATCCGTGTGATCAGTGCTTTTTCTGTTGAACGGAGCCGGACAGAAACCCATATTAGCAGTATGCTAACAACACGGGCTAACAACATTAGCATGAACATAAAATGTATCCATGCGGGAAAGGCTGCAATCTGCATCTTGGCTACACGTTAATATGTGGGAATAACATCAACCTTTATTGTGTTGAGACACGACTGGAAACACAAATCCACGTGATTGTTTGAGCGTTTTTTTAAAGACTGAACGGCCTTTCTGCTTTGAAGCTTACAGCGCCCCTCAGCCGCTGTGTGTGTGCTGGCGCTCCGAGCCCCGACACACACTTTTACCGGGAGACCCAGTTCTCCTAAGTTTGGTAGCTCGTTAACGTAGAGCGGCAGGACGAATCACAGTCCTAAGTCTCCCACGCGTAACGAAGCATCCCCCCCTTCCCCTCACAGCTGTAAGTCCGTCTGCTCTGCTAGAGACACTGTCGGAGGAGGAGTGGACGACTTCTTTTCTATTTTGTTTGTTTTACTTTTTTTAAAGTCACTTCTCTCAGTTTATATTGGATCATCGCGGATGAGTCATTATTTGGGAAGTAAAATAAATAAAGTAATAAAGTAACATAACGAATAATAATTATATAATAACGAAAAATTACCCCCCCCCCAGACGATATCATCGTCCATCCCGATGGTTGACTGCATACATCGTCATTGCCAATTTAAGGGACATCGCCCAACCCTAGGCTGAAAATGCAGCAAGGTGGAACGTTTTTTAAAATTTAAAACTGATGAGCCAGGAAAGATGTGAAAAGAGATCATGGTCAATGTGGTGGAGCTGCTGGCATTTTCTGCTCCTAATAGAGATTTGTGACCCATAAACGAAGACTGTCTTTAAGGTGACTCACCTACAGAAACGTGTCTGGACGTGCCGAAGAAGGCGTACAGCACAACAGGGTAGAACGAGGAATACAGGCCATAAACTGGAGGCACAGCAGCCAGCATAGCGTACGCTAGTCCTGCAGTGCAAAAGCAGAGGCGCAAATGCAAAGAGATCTCATTACAAAGTCACCAAAACAAAGCCAGCGTGCAGTCAGAAACAGACACAGAGGAGCAGGCAGAACGCCGTAACCCATTCACCCTTCCACATGACCTGCAATGCTCAAAGCTCAGCGCTGCTGCTGGAAGTGTGGGGCTCTGACCTTGTGGGAGCTGAACCACAGATGTGCTCAGGCCGGAAACCACATCTGATAACAAGTATTTCTTGACTGGATAGGTAGGAAGCCATGTCAGAAAGGGCAGAAAAGTCAGAGCAACTGCCTTGGCCTTGCTGGATGTACACCTACAAAAAGAAACAAGCGTGGATATCCTGACTTTTTAGGCTGCAGTCATAAAAACACAAAGAATGCTGCAGTAAAACAGACACACTGACAGGATGTTCAGAGTCAGGAATGGAAGTATAGCTGCATCAGGACAGTGATGAAGACGTTAGCGTTCCACGTTCCATACTGCCTGACTTTACCATAGCCCTCACATTGTTCTGGCAGTTTTACCAGTCATGCTATCAACACACTAGTGAATAATCAAAAAGGATTTTAAAAAGCTGAAAACGAGATTCGACTGATTTCCAGACCTTGCGTAAAAAAAATGCAGAACAGGAAATGAAAACTTGTTTTTCCAGACCACAACACTTTAAAATTCTAAAGGTAAAAGTTGATTTCTTTCAGAAAATCAGTCTGCTTTAAAAGCAGATATTGCTCTAAAACACCTCACCAACACTGGACAATAAATATTGGTATTATTTATATTAAAGTACTATCTGCTGCTTTTAATAGAGCTGTGGTAACTAGATAAATTACCCTTTGTGTGATCGATAACGTTCTGTTCTATTCTATTCTATTGGCAAAGGTTCAGAAAGAAACAGCAAACAAATGGGAGGAGGTGCAGATGCAGGACAAGGGAGGTTTAGGACGTTTCTGTCCCCTGATAAGAATAACTGTCGCTGCAGGGTGAGACCACAGATTAATTTAAATACTTACCATATTTTTACGACTATAAGACGCACTTAAAAGTCTTACATTTTCTCGAAATTTTCAAACTGCAGGGGACGCCCTATGAGGCGGTGCACCTAATATGTAATTGTGGGGGTATAGAAGCGGGCGGGGTGAGAAGGGGGGGGGGGGGGGGTGAGCCTCGCTCTTGGAACAGTGGTGTGAAAGAAACTGTCATTTAACTGGCAACAGAATAAGTTTGTGTGTGCCCCACACATGTCTAATCCCCAAGAAGATTCAGGGATTTGGAGTGGGGGGGGGGGGGATGCAGCAGAGTACTTTCCTTCCTGTTGTTTACAACATTAAAGCCTATTTGCTTTAAATACAAAAAACTGTAACATGATCGTCACTTCTCTTCACAGCTCCCTAACTCATAGTGTGGGAATCAACACTTCCCATGAGTCTTAGTGACCGTGGTTTAAGTCCAAGTTCCCCGCAACACTGTTTACAAAATGGCTGAAGCCCTTTTTAAACTGCAAGCTATCAGCTACGTGGATTGATGGTTTTTTAGGTGCTGTTTTATTATTGAAAAAACAAAAAAATAAATCAAAACTAACTCAGATTTGCTCCTGCTGCATTTTTTAAAACACACACTGAGTGTCTGTGTGTGTGCTTAAGCCGTCTCTTCGCTAGGGCGTGTGTAGGAAGGAGAAAAGCGGAGCTCCGACTCCCGTCAGCCGGAAGAATAAGGAGTGGGGTCAGGCGCTGAGCGCAAGTGAGTCTGTGAGCGCACATTCAGTTTGTGTTACCCAGTTAGGGAGAACAGTAAAAAAAAAAAAGGTTTCCTCTAAAAAAAAACATTGACTGGTTCTTTTATTAACCCACTCTGGAGGCTCTGAGGGTCCGAACGGGGTGTTAACGTGCCCGCACCTTAACACCCGGTGCACCTTTTTTTGTATGACTTAAAAATCCCCCATAACTGAGACCGCGCCCTATGGTCATGAAAATACGGTAATCTGTTTAAACTTTCAAAGACATCCAGATCCCAGAGGTTCAGCTGCTTTTTCTTAAAGCCCCACTCCGACAAAAATCCTGTTTTTAGTGTTTTTAATATGTTCTTGTGACATTTTTCTGATGATGGACTGAAAATTAAGTATTTCTTTATTTAAGTCTTCTACATCCAAAACAAATGGCAAAATGCTGTTTGAAAAAGCTCATATTTTTTTTACAAACAAGTGTATACATGTGTGTATAAATGGGCCACAAGCCCCATGATCCAATTTCTCAGCAACGGGGAGGGGAAGGGGGGTGGGCTTGCTCCGGACTAACGGTTCCGCCGACAGCTCAGAGGTGAATTTCCAATAACTCCTGCTACTCAGCAGAAACTATGACCTAGAAAACAACACCGTTTTTATTTTTATTTTGGTTACAAATGGCCTAATTATAATTAAAAGACCACTGGGAACACTTTGAAAAAAGATCAATAGATGATCGGAGTGGAACTTGAAGGCCTTTGTGCAACTCTTGAACTGCCTTTAAGAACTGCAAGCACTACAGACCAGTGTCTAACTTGCTATTTTTAAGCAGAACTTTAAAAAGACTCATTCATTAAATAAGTTCATGTTGAGAAACATCTCTGAGGAACAGAACTGTCTGGCTTTAGAATGAATCACAGCACAAAGACAGTCTTGTTAAAGATTGTAAAGGATGTCAGGTGTGCCTTGGATTCAGGTCACATCTCAGTATCACTTCTACTAGATCTTCTTTTCCTACCGTTGATCACTCTATCCTCTTAAATTGGCCTCTCAGATACTGTTCTCATGTGGTTGGATTCCTATCTTATGGAGAGAAACCTAGAGCTAGACATGGACCAGACTGTAAATAGGAACTGGATAGACCGATTCCTCCCCTATGGCCTTCCAAACAGGAAGTACCTGCTGGGTCCAATAAGCCAAAATCCCATAGACTTCTATGGAGAATTTGATTTTATGGGTCAGAGCAAACGTTCTGGCTATGATACCTTTTTTTAACATCTTCTTGATAATCCACATTTTCTTCATGATCATGTTTCTTTCTTACAAGTTATTAAAGTTATAAACTGACCAACCAGATGTCTAGTGGTGTCTCATCCCACGTGGTGCCTGCTGGCCCCCACTTAAAATATTTGATTGACAGATTCTCCTGAGCCACTTTCAGTGGAAGGGGTGTGAACTTCAAACAAGCTTACTCATGATTGGTGAGAGTGGTTGCCATAGAAACATCGACTCAGACCGACTTGAACCAATCACTGTCGACTGGCTCCAAATGCCGGCGTCCGTATTGCAGAGACATGGCGACTGAATTGCCCTCACTTCACTGGAGCTGGAGGCAAGGCACCTTCTGCGGGTGAAGTCACACCCGGCTGTCTGCACCTTTATATATAGAGTCCATAGCATGGACACATTCTCTTGGGGTCAATGAAACTGGACATCGAAACCTCCTTCTTCTTAACATCTACATGCTTCCTCAGCTGAATGTCATCACAAGCAGAAACTGGGCTAATATCACAAAATCAACTTGTTGAATAGACTGAACTCTACATTTTTAAAAGGCTAACCCTGATTAGTTTGGTTGATTTTCATTGTATTTTTTCAATATTACTTTTATTAATTAGGAAGATGAAAAGATTTTTATGATGCTGGGGTTGGAAAAATGTTTAAAAACGGACAATACTCCAGAGCTTTGGCTTTTCACTAGACTCTCGTGCTACTGTTAGATCACAGTCCCTGCACGAAAAGGTCTAAAGGAGGTTTTATAAAAAAGCGTTTTCATTTAATGTATTAAAAGAAAAACACAGACCAGATGGGCCTTTTTAGTAAACATTTGGTCTTTGACCCTCAATATGATTGTTGCAACACACTAGACTCTGCGGCGTCAATTTCCTTTAGGCATATATTACTCTAAAGAACTATAGTATAGGATTTTGTTGAAATTAAATGTACATTTTAGAAAAAACAGGCTCACTCTCCTAAATAAACCAACTGTTATGATAATCTTGTCAAGAGTTGTTTCCACATGGTTACCTCCATCCAACAATCTGAAGCAATCCCACAGAAATAATACTGTTGCCACAGGCAGAGGATTGAAAATGAGGCGTCATGTTAGTCCACTGTGTCACAGTTACAGTAACTTATCGGTATTTGAATAGATCAGATTAAATGTAGAAAATATTTTAAATGGTATTTTTTTCAAAATCAATATCATAAAAAAATTGTGATAAATGTCATATTTAATACAGACCAAGAGACTTTTAAATTAAACATAAATGTCTACATATGTTGGAATATTTAGGGGAATATTTTTGTTTGATTTGCGCAATCTTGCTTTTACAGAACCAGCGTTTTGTTGGAATGAACACTTACTGGAACTTTTCTGCTAGTCTCTGTCTATAGGTGGTGGTGTTCTCTCTGCGGTGTAGAAGCTGTCTCCTGAGGAAAGCTTCATCGTAGACCGGACGCTCGATCCTGCACGTGAGCTGTGAGCCGGCATCCTCACCAGCACCAGCCTCCTCTTCCTCCATGCAGACTTAATGAGTCAGTGGGTGGTTGTCTCTCTTGCGTGATCAGTTCCAACTCCTCTTCATCTCTCACTGGTATTTCCACATTCCTTCAGCTTTTCCAACCTTACACAAAGAGCAAAGCTGTCCACAGAGCAGCAGAAGACAAAAGACATGGAAGGTGTCAACAGCTCCTTCATTTACATCTGGATAGAAGAGACTTGCTTTCTAGAAAGTATTTGCTCTTTGACCTGCAAATCTCACTATGTTTGTTACAACACACTTCGGTTATACGATTAGCAAATGTTTCAAGTTTTTAACACATGCACATTAAGTAATGGACAGAAGTGCAAGAATGCATACGTCATTATGACATTTCTGTTTCTGTGTTTGTCTCTCTTCTGTTCTCACTATCGCCACACTCTTGAGTCTGGTTCGTGTTTCCTTCAACAGTTCTACTCAGTTCTTCTCCACAGCCGACCATCTGTTTGCCCAATAAGAGGGTTTAAATCAGGGGTCTGCGAACCTGAGGCTCTGGAGCCACATGTGACTGTTTTAACCCTACTGTGTCTCTCTGGATTAAGAAAATAAAACTTTTAAAGCAGTTGAAATACAGAAAACTACAAATCACTCCACCAGGCTTCTGACTACAGTAGCCGTAATGCTCCAAGCTGTGCGGTTTTAGTTGTAGCACCTAAACAATGTGATGTTTGTTTTTTTTGAGCACCGTGTATCACAGAGAACCTATTCAAGCACAACCATAATTCATATGCAAAGTGAGCTTAAGGTTAGTTTAGTTAGGTCTGATTTAATATTGGTTAGTTTGGTTTACAAATGTATAGCTAAGAAACTGTTAAAAAGTAATAAAGTATTCTTTATTTTGAAAAAAATAAATGCTATTTTTCTCTCTAGGTTTATGTAAGCATTTGTGTAGCATAATTAAAAATAAAAGTCAAAACCAGAAAAGTTTTTTCATTTTGAAAATGAAGCTGCATTTGTTGATTCAAAATTAAAAAGAAAAAGCAATCATCCAAACTACTTTTTCTTTTCTTCTTCAAACCGCTCATTTTGTCACTTAATTAAAACGATAAAGACAATGGTATCTCACATTTCATTTTCAATAAGTTCTCTGGTAAATGTGTAGCAAAATTCTATTAGAATTATATAATTTGATCATTAAAATTGATTAACAGAAATGCTTTTTCATTTTCAAAATTTTGCTTTTGATTTGAAATGGTTTATTTTAAGCAATCAAGGAATAATGCACAAAACAATGCAATATGCAATCATACATTCATTCAAAGACATATCAAACTTAGGATAATTAGATATTAAATCAAAGATTGCTTGAAAGGGATTGGAAGGGAGCGAATTTATATAATCACACCCCTGTTCTATCATAACCATTTTATTACATGATTTATCATTATCCAGTTCATAACTTTTCATCTGATATCAATGCCTTACCAATACAATTTCAGGTCATTACATATGCTAAAGTATTAATAAATCACATCACAATGATGAATAACTTCATAACTATGCAAAGTAGATATAACTATTTTGTATAATAACATATCACATACAGATCAGTTATCTAAAATATATTCAGATTATTTTCATTAGAAAAATCATGTTTATGATTAAAAATAAAACCTTCAGAAATTAAACATAAATCATTACTTTTTGGATCGAGTGAATTAATATATTTAGAAATCCATCATTTTAACCCTCTTCGATAATTGATTAAGCATTTTATTTATTATTATAGTAAGGTAATGCTGTAATTTCAAGAAGGGACCATATTCTGTCGAATGCCCAAGGTTGGCATTTCTCTTCTGCTGATTAACAGCCATTCTTCTGGGTTTAAGCAGAGTTTATAGTTCTCTTTGCTGTTGTGTCTGCAGACATTAGATTCAGGTATCCTTCTGCAGCTGTTATCAGCAGCGCTGAAAGTTGAGGTCAAGTTGTCTGCAGGTCAGAACTCTGCTGAAAATCAGGGTCATTTCAGACTTTAGAGAAAGCGATGAATCCAGGCGCCATATTTCTTGAAATTATATTTGATTCTTATATTTATTACTCTATTTGTTGGCTCAGACGTCCGTGATCAAAAACTTCTTAATGGTGTCAACAACCAGAACCTTTGGACCGGTACGGTTTGTAAATGACCAATTTTAATTGTTTTCTTATTATTGTTTAACATTTCCTTTGATTGAAGATGCCTTTCATTTAAAAAAAAGTATGTTTAAGATGTGAAAGAACATTCTAAAAAATAGTGTTAATGTTTGTAATGTGTATTTTTTTTCGAAGACTTTTATTATGAAGGTCCCACCTACTTCAGTTTTAAATCCCTGTGTCAGTTCAGTAAACAAAAAAAACATGTTAACAGCTGACGCTACAGCAGTGTTTTTCAACCAGCGTGCCGTGGGAAATTGCCCTCAATAACTGATCAAAAAACATTGACCATCTCCAGGATATCAGCTCTGTGTTCATCCAAACAAACCCTGATAAAACACTGAGTAGTATGAAAGATCGTAAAAGACTTTTTTCTTTGTGTTTATTTGATTCTATTAAAGATATTTTGATAAGAATGACGGTACAGCAGCTTAAGCTCTGTTTTAGGAAAAGCCCTTTTAACTTTCTCCACCATTCATTCTTGGAGTCTTAATCACATGTCATCAGACTGACCAATCAGAAGTGGTATAAGTCTTCACTCCCTTGTTTCGATTTAGCTCATAAGTCTCTCAGTTCGTCTTTCGTCTTTAGTGGTGTAGCTTTCCACAGAATCCGGTGTCAGATCGTGGAACAAGTGAACAACCAATGAAGCTCAGAGGCGCTAGTCTGTCTGCGGTCGGCAGATTTTTGCACTACATCTCCCATGATCCATTGGATTAAAGTGACAACATCTTAGCGCACAATGAGTCTCTCCTTGTAACGTCTCAAAACAACAACGAACACACATCAAACAGTTTTTGAATCTTTTAACTTAACTTTTATTACATCTTTTAGAAAAAACAGCTGTAGATTCCAGCTTTTTCTGACACAATTATCACAAAAATGCACGTGAGATTGCAGAGGTACTGTAGATCAATACAGACAATGCAATGGCTTTTCCTTTTTTTTAGTTTTTATTTTTTGGATGCTGGTGTGCCGCGGAATTTTTGTCAAGGTTAAAGTGTGCCGTGGCTCAAAAAAGGTTGAAAAACACTGCGCTACGGCAACAAGAGAAACGGACAAAATACAGACGGATAACTGTTTAAAGCTGTAATTTATTTTAGCAACTAGCTGGAAGGCGAACAGGTATGATTTTTGGTTATGTTTACTGTACACATTTTGTGATTATTTTCAATTTGTTTTGTGTAAAATAACGAAATATGTTTCTGTTTAAAGTTATCCAATCTAATGCCAATCTAATGCTACTAGCTGAGGTAAAGAACGGTTGTAAATCAAAAAGGAATTATTGTAAGTTTGATGTTTTGCTATTCTTCAGCTCTTACTGCGGAGTAAATAAATGGGTTGGAATACCCCATCATTGAGTCCATCATCTGAATAAAGTCCGACTGGAATGCTACACGGGGGACCGAGTGGTTTGACCTGCAGCCTTTAACCCAGGGGTCGGGAACCTATGGCTAGCGAGCCATATATGGCTCTTTTGATGGTTGCATGTGGCTCTCAGACAAATCTTTAATTATACTTTTTTTTTTTTTTTCATTAGACCAGTCCTTCTCGTGCGCGATGCGATGCCAGAGGCGCGCAGTAGTAGCGGTGCTTGGAGAGAACAAAATCTGCGCAAGCAATTTCAATTTACTATTATCTATTATTTAACAGAGTTTATTCCAGCAGGAAACCTATTAATTGCCGTGCCTAAAACTGCGCGCTCCCGTCTCTGAGAAAGAGCGTGCAGATGCAGGGACGGGATGTGTGAGGAAGAAAGCAGAGGGTGGGGGGGGGCAGCAGGTGAATCGCGCAGGCATTGTAAAAACGTAAAACACGCTGCCCGTCACTCACTGCAGTATATGTTTGGCTCCAGGTCTGCATGTGAGTCTTTGTCACATCTACAGAACATTCAGACCTACGATCACGTTTAAATTCTGAACGCCTGCATGAAGCAGAAACTCATCACGGATCAACCAGACTAGACCATCAGCAAAACCACCACGAAAAATACTCATCATTTATTAGCAACAGCATAACAATGTTATTAATAAGAATCCACAGACTTATTGTACTTTAAAAATGTTGAAATGACATCAAATGCACATATTAACTTGTATATTTAGTTTTAATCATATTCTAGCGCAGTGGTCCCAGACCACGGGCCGCGGAGCGGTACCGGGCCGCGGGAAATTTTGGCACCGGGACGCACAGAAAGAAAAAATAATTTCCATTTTTCCCCCCCCCGAAAAAAACATTTTATTTTGAAAAGTGACCGGATTCTCTCTGTTCCATCCGTCACACTTAACGCACGTCAAAGTCGCGACACCAAACATCAGGTGATACACCCCACTAAAATTAAACCCAAACAACCAAAATGAGCAAAAAACAAACTTCTTTGACAAGGGGAATGTTATTATTATTATTATTATTACTAAAGAGACAATACCACCCCCGGTCCACGGTAAATGTGTCTTGCGTTGCACCTCAACACCCCCCCACCCCCACCGGTCCGCGGTAAACGTGTCTTGCGTTGTACCGGTCCACGGTGACAAAAAGGTTGGACCACTGTCCTAGCGGACTGAGTTGGGTGGCTGTTGGGCCGCGTTAAAAGTTCTGGAGTTCCCTGAACGCATCAAGCAGAGATCTGATTGGCTCTCAGTTCTGTCGCTCAGCCTGTTGTTAGGTAATTTGGACCAATGGGGTTCAGCTATGGGCCGAATAAGGGAAATGGGAGGACTGGAGCGGGAGCAGGGAATATAAAGTTGGGAGAAGCGCTCTCGTCTCAGCGGGACAGATTGAGGAGTTACTGAATTAATTGTTCGGCGTTTGTTGCGGTCTGCAGTAACCAGAATAAAGAACCTTAAAAGAGGTTACGTCTCTGTGCCTCAGTGTGGGAAAGGGACGCTACATTGTTGTATGGCTCTTTCGAAATTACATTTAAAAATAAGTGGCGTTTATGGCTCTCTCGGCCAAAAAGGTTCCCGACCCCTGCTTTAACCCAAGTGTTCTCAATCTGCTTACGCTTCTTGAGAAGCCTGGCATGTTTGACGATTTCAGGATTCCTTCTGGTCAGATGGTCGTTTAGATAAGCAGCAGATCCCTTCAGATTCCTCCTTTGATTCATCAGCTTGATTCACAAACCCGATGAGGGTGGCTGGTTTATCTGTCTCCTTTCTCCTAGGAAGGTGCTGGCAGGTCTCAATGGTATTTAGATCCAGGGAAATCCCTTCAGACGTGAAAAATGATTCCACTTGGTGTTCCAGAGATACTCCATCGCTCCCCGTTTCAGAAGAATCCTATTAGCATTAGCAATGCTAGCTCCAGCATTTAGCTTTGCCCGATGTTTGATCTGTAATCCAGTGAGAATGACATTATTCATCCTTGCTTGTTGTTCCATGTCATCCTCTCTCGAAACGATTATCTCATTGCTCATTTTGAGCTCGGAGTCTTTGGAATTCTTCAACTAGCTCCATGAGAGGAGCTAGCTTAGCATGGATTTCGTCTAGTGCAGCTTTAATGTCATCAGTGCTACTTGTGGCTTGGTTTTTCTTCGGGGCCATGGTCGGCTGTCTTTCTAAGAGATAATCAGCTTTTAAGTCGCTTGACGATCATTAAAACAACTTTTAAAGCCGCTAGAAAATCTTTTGAGAGAGCGGCCGGCAGCCAACACGTGTCCGTTCGTTAACGGAAGTATTATGTAAAACGAAGCTGCATTTGTTAACTCAAAATTTAAAAGAAAAAGCAATCAGCCAAACTGCCTTTTCTTGGTCTTTATTTCTGAATAAATAAAAATGTTTGCTTTAATTATGTCACAGAATAAGCAATGTTGAAAAAGAAAAAGCGGTTTGGAGGATTACTTTTTTTTAATTTTATTTTTGAGTCAACAAATGCAGTTACATTGTGAAAATGAAAAAGCATTTCTGTTATTCCATTTTAATGATCAAATTAGATATTTCTAACTGAATTTTACTAAACATTTACTAGAAAACTTTTTGAAAATGAAATGTTAAATACCATTGTCTTTATCATTTTAATTAAGTAACAAAATGAGTGGTTTGAAGAAAAAGAAGAAGCGGTTTGGAGGATTGTTTTTGTTTTTAATTTTGAGTCAACAAATGCAGCTTCATTTTGAAAATGAAAAAGCATCTCTGGTTTTGACTTTTATTTTTAATTATGCTACACATATGATTCCATACATCAGTTTCTTATTTTGTGATGAATATGACCGTTGTAAAAACATGACTCAGCACATTGCATTATTTCCTCAAACATCATTTACTGCAGTGATGCATCAACGAGACACAGAAATGTCTTTGTTCCTGTTCGTGATCTGTATTTGTCCAGAAGTTTGAGGTCAGCTGGGTTCCTGAATTGTTCATTGATCGGCATCTTGTCCACCTGGAATAAGACAATCTAATGAGAAGACTGGAGGTTGCTATTCATCTCGCGCGCTGGGTTCCTCAAGTAAGACTTCAATTCCGGTCCTGTATGTGATGGCCTCACGTGCTAAAAGTGCTGAACCCGATCTAACTAATTAGTTTTCGTGCCCGGTCAGTCCTGGCGCGCGCTTCCTGTCGTTTTTGAGAGGAGACGAACGTCTCCGCCGCGGTCCAAAGCCGCTTTGAAACGTCCTGAGTCCCGCTGATAATACTAGGAAGAGCGGGCGGCTTCGCGGCTTAAACCAGCCGCCGCCGCCGCGCACGGAGAGGAAAAGCGCGTGGGTTCGCTGAAAGCCGCTCCTCTTACCTCCGTCCAACGGTGAGGATGCTGCCGCCTCAGGATGAAGAGGATGGATTTACAGCCCGACTTCTCCAGTTAAACGTTAACACCAACGACGTCCTTCACACACACAGCAGAGCTGCGACTTAGGACAAGAAACAGATCGTGTGTTTCAGACAGAGGTCTCACTACAAATCCAAATGATGTTTTTCCGGTCTGCAACAATGGGCGTGATGGTCGCACATGCGCAGTTAACACCGTGGATGACGGAGTTTCTTGATGCTTGAATGAGCTTTTACTACCAGTGACTTGGATTATTTTTTTCATTGATGTTTTAGATGTTGTTGTTTGCAACTCAGTTCAATATTCAGTTCGTTGAATGTCTTTACTTTAGCCTTTATATATTTCTGTCTTTACAATGTAGCTTTTCTTGTGTTTAGGTATTTCTAACTAATTATTCGTTTCTCTTAAAAGTTCTTTAATTGTAGTCAAATATAAATTATTCTAACTATTTGTTTTTTGCAAACACTCCAAGTTTGACATGAATCATTTGTTATCTTAGCAAAATGCCAGTCAGTTGTGTTAGTTGTGTATTGTGTTATATGTTATGCAAAGGTGGTTCGTCCCTTTGTTTCTTTTGTTTATCTATATTTAATTGACTTGGTTTAGATTAGATTAGATTAGATTAGATTAGATTGATTTTAATAATCCCAAAATGGGGAAATTCCTTTTGTCTGCGGCAGCAAAAAAAGAAGACATTCAAAAGAGCAAAAGTGACAGTTTCTACATTTTAAGTTTGTTTTGTTGTTGATAATGCAGCCGCTTTCTGGCCCATTATTTAGTTTATACATCTAGCCAACATTGAGCTAAAGTTCGGATGGTCATTGGTGTGCTCCAGTGACGTGCAGTCAGGAGAGGCAAGTGAGGCTGTGTCTCACCTGTCATTATGGGAAGAAAAGAGAAAAAGTAAATTCATTTATTATATTTAATCAGTAATTTGTGCTTTGCAGTCATTTTCCATTTAAATGTACCATTTTTGGGTGTTTTTTCTTTTCAAAATCGCTGAATTTCCGCATTTGCCGTTCAGATACTAAGAAGTGACGTGCGATGAGGCACCAGCCCGCTGAGCCTCACCTTGGATTGCGCAATACCCATGCAGTCAGATGGTACTGCTGTCTCTCTGTATGTCGGTTCAATCACTTGTACTATATGAGCTGAGTTTACATAATTTAGCAGATGTATATGATGTACAGTGTTTGTTTTTATAAATAACTGTATGTGAGGGACGTGTTTCTTGTGCTGAGCGCTAAACGCCGGCAAAAAAGCCGCTGGGTGAGGCCAGCAGTTCTCGTGCCTCATGTTAGGGGGCGCCGGTGAGCCCTGAGATTCTGACACTAACAAATAATAGAGGAAGTGATAGCAAGCGGCAAGTCATTTTCTTCAGAAGGAGCGGTGTATGGACTTTATTTACAAGTAAAGGTAAGATGATAATAAGGTTTGTGCTTTTTTCTATGCTGCAGTTTGTATATGGAAAAAAACATGTTGAAATGATATTTATAAACAAAACCCATTAACTGTTGTCAATCAAATGGTGAATAAGTTACTCCGTATGGTTCATATGTTTGTAAATATGACTGATGACGTTAGTGCCTCACCAGCCATAAACCCCACCGCACGTCACTGGTGTGCTCGTTTCTAAATTTTGTGTCAGAGTGAGGGCTCCTTCCCTTTTGTGCACATCTGAGTTTTAAGGTCGTCTTTGGTTGACGTCATGGAGCTTTGACGACACACGGTCACGGGCTTCCACAATACCACTGCTTCTGATTACTTTCTGGTAGAAAACTTAACTTCAAGGTGTCTGCCAAACTTAGTTAAAATCTTTCTGTTTTGATCTTGTTTGTTAAAATGTGACTATTCACGTCACTTAGTTTTTAATGACATTATTAGGCTTTAAACATGTTAATATTCTGAGTAAGTGAAGCTCGAGTTCTCTAACGTTTTTCTTAAAGTAAGAAGCACTCTTCTGAAGTTCACATTTCTCCTTATTGTTCTCTGTTGAGAATTTGTTCTACTGTTCATGTCTTTATCGTTTCTTTCTTTTAATGCCAGGGGTTTAAGAAATATTTTGAAACTCAAAGTAGTAGTTAGTAGTAACTTAGCAAAACTTAGAAGGAAAGAGGAAAATGAACTTTGCTCTAAAATTGCTGCCTTGTCTAATAAAAGCAGTGAGAACATCACTGAAAATAAGCCGATAGAACTTGGTGAATATCAGAACAACCTGGAAGAGATGTATAAAAGGAAAACACAAGCTGCATTCATAAGATCTAGAGCAAAATGGATGGAAGAGGGGGAACAATGTTCTTCCTATTTTTTTGGACTAGAAAATTCTAATTTCAGCAATAACTCTCTGGATTCTCTTCAATTTAACAACAAAATTGAAACTGATCATAAAATTCTTGGCTCTTTTTGCTCTGACTTTTACAACAAACTTTACTCAGAAATTAAAACGCGTGAGCTACTAGATTCTATTAAACATTGTAAGATTATCAGTGAAACACATAAAAAACTCTGTGATGCCAGTATAACCCTGGAGGAAGTGCAAGATGCTATAATGATTCTAAAAAAGAACAAATCTCCCGGTAATGATGGATTGTCAAGTGAATTTTACAAAAACTTTTCAACGGAACTTGGCCCTTTTATCCTTGAGATGCTCACTGAAAGTATTAATCTGGGAAAACTACCCCCTACTCTAACATAAGATATTATATCACTAACACCCAAACCTAATAAGAATAAACTTCAAATTGATAACTGGAGACCTATCTCGTTACTTAATAATGACTATAAAATATTAGCTCTAATTTTAGCCAAACGAATTAAACAAACCTTAACATCTATTATAGACGAATCCCAATCAGGATTCATGTCTAATAGACACATTACTATTTGTGGGAAATTGCCCTCAACTGAAACATTTATGATCTCCAGGATTTCACCTCTTTGTTCATCCAAACAAGCCCTAAAAAACACTAAGAAATAAGGAATATAACAGATCATAAAATACTTTTTTCTTTGTGTTTATTTGATTCTATTAAAGACATTTTGATAAAAATGACGGTACCGATTTAGCTGCAGCTTAATCTCCGTTTTAGCAAAAGTCGCGCCCCTTTAATTGTCTCCACCAATCATTCTTGGATTCTTAATCACGTGTCATCAGTCTGACCAATCAGAAGTGGCTAAAGTCTTCACTTCCTTGTGCATTCTGCTGATAAAGTCGCTCAGTTTCAAATAAAATACCAGCCAAAGCTCGTCTTTAGCGGTGTAGCTTTCCACAGAATCCGGTGTCAGACCGTGGAACAAGTGATCAAAACAATAAAGCTCAGAGACCGGGTCGTACTGCATTCGGCGGATCATTGAACTACATCTCCCATGATGCATTGGGTTAAAAGTAACCCAACTCGTCTCTCCTCTCAACGTCTTGAAACCACAACGAACACAAATCAAACAGTTTTTAAATCTTTTAACTTAACTTTTATTACATCTTTTAGAGAAAAAAACAGCTGCAGCTTCCAGCGTTTTCTGCCACAAGTCTAAAAAAAGAATGTGAGATTGTGGAGGAACTGTTCAAAACAGACTGAGTTTCTCCTGTTTTTTTTTTTTTTTTTTTTTTTTTTTTTTTTGAATGCTGGTGTGCCGCGAGATTTTTGTCAAGGTTTAAGTGTGCCGCGGCTCAAAAAAGGTTAAAAAACACTGGCCTAGAACATGAATTCATTTATCGATCTCTAGAAAAATTTGGGTTTGGACCATTTTTTATAAAAGCTATTAAAACTCTCTACAATAATTCTAACAGTACAATCAAACTTAAATATGGTACGTCTCCAAGATTTCAGGTGGGTAGGGGGGTACGCCAAGGCTGTCCAGTGAGCCCTTATTTATTCCTGCTAGCAGCACAACTGCTTGCAGCTTTCATCCAGGAAAATAACATTCATGGCATATCAGTCGCTGATAAACAAATTCTTATAAGTCAAGTTGCTGACGACACCACTCTTTTTCTGAAAAATTCAGATCAAATTCCCGTTGTAATCAACCTTATTCATAAATTCTCAGAAGCTTCTGGCCTTAAACTTAATATAAATAAATGTGAACTTTTACCTATTTCAGAATGCGCTCACTCAGTTTTACATGGTTTACCTGTAAAATCACAAATTACTTATCTTGGAATTATGATTGCAAAAAACACAGAGGATAGATGCAACCTAAATTTGAATCCCATAATTGAAAAGACCAAAAAGAAATTTAACCGCTGGCTTCAGAGGGACATCACTTTAAGAGGAAGAACTTTATTATCCAAAGCTGAAGGAATCTCCAGATTGACATATCCAGCACTTGCCCTCAATGTTAATGCATCCACATGTAAAACCGTTGATAAAATGCTTTACAAATTTATTTGGAAAAATAAAACTCACTACATTAAAGATAAAGTGCTTTTGAACACAATAGACGCAGGAGGACTTAATGTCTTAGATTTCACCACCTTAAACTACACCTTTAAAATCAATTGGATTAAGAAATTTCTTAGCAACCTAGATTCCTTATGGAATTTTATTCCAAACTATTTATTTTCTAAACTCGGTGGACTCCCTTTTCTTCTCCAATCTAACTATAACATTCAAAAGTTGCCCATTAAATTAGCAAATTTTCACAAACAAATGCTTCTGGCCTGGTCTCTAATCTATAAACATTCATTTTCTCCTCACAGCTTTTATATCTGGAATAATACTAATATTTTGTACAAAAATAAGTCTTTATTCTTCCCTTACTGGTTTCAAAATAATATACTCTATGTAAATCAACTTTTTAACTCAGGAGGGTGTTTAATGTCATACAGTCAATTTTTGACCACTTATAATATTCCAGTTACCCCCAAAGAATTTGCAATAGTTATGGATGCTATTCCTAAAGGCATTATAATGTTATTTAAAGGTGTTGTTCACCCTTTACCCTCACATTCAGTCTCTTTATTTGAAACAAATATTGGTAAGACCTGCTTTACAAGAACATCTACAAGAAATAAAAAAATAAGATCACTGTTTCAGAAAGATATTGCAGTTGTACCCTATGTGACCCACTATTGGGAAAAATTTGCCCCAGATATTGATTGGAAAAAAGTTTGGACTTTGTCCTCCAAATATTTTATTTCAAATAAACCCCGGGATGTTTGTTTTAAACTTCTTCACAGATGCTACCCAGCCAAATCCTCATTACACATAGACATTGATAAAAACTGATCCTTCTGTAAATTAGACACTGAAACAATTATACATCTTTTCTGGAAATGCCCCCCAACAGCAATTTTTTGGAAAGACTTTACCTCCTTTGTTCGATGTAAAGTTTATGAAAAATTTGATTTGGTATACAAGGATATATTATTTGGTTTTTATAGTGTTAATAATTCACTAAGAAGGGAATACTATTTAATTAACCTTTTGATAATACTAGCCAAATTCCACATACATAAATGCAAATTTTCTGAAAAAAAGCCCTTATTCAAACTTTTTATGATTGAGTTAAACCAATATATCAAAGCAATAAAATATTCTTCCAACCCCAAAGCTATAAGAACCTTTGACACCCTGGAATTTTTTAAATGTACAGAATAGCAACTTACTGCTTTTTCTGCTCCTGTTTATAATTTTTGTTTTTTTTCTCTTTTGTTCTTTATGTTCCCCTGGCACATTTTGTTACTCTTTGTTTTGTCTGTGTACTTAAAATTGACTTGAATTTGTATCCTGTATGTCTTCAATAAAGTTACAAAAAAAAAAAAAAAAAAAAACACTGCTTCTGATTAGATTGGTTTACTTCCTTATGTGCTAGAAAACATGTAAAGAAATATCATTTAATGAAGGAAATGGGTATAATCTTGTAGACTAACCTTCTAGACATGTAGCTCACATTTTTGCTTTTTATTTGTCACTTAAGTTATTAGTCACTTTTGTTTTGGGTCTTGTTTTCACACTTCCACCGTCACTTGTCACCAGTCTTCCTCCCCTTATGGTCATTCTTTAAAGTTGCTATAAACCAGGGGTGGTCAAAGGTTTTACTTGTGGGCCACACAGGGTTCTTAAATTTGTCAGAAGGGCCGGATCAGAAGCAGATCTGTGTGATGTTTTGATTATCCACTTTATGAAATTTCATGGAGTCTGGACAAAAAAATGCTTTAACTTTGATTAAAATTTGGTAGATATACATTAAACAGAACAGTTAAGAGCTTTTATTTAAAAACGGATTTTTTTTTCTCCTTTTACCACCAATTGCACCAATAGGTTGATGTCCTTCAGATAAAAAGGCAGAGAGACATGCTCCATTCGTGTGCTGTAGGAATGATCGGAAAAATGACTGTCTGACTTGAAAAACAAACATGAACATAAGCAAAACAGCTAAATCTTCCAACACCACATGAATGCAGAATGCAGCATTGAATAGTTTAACGGGCGCATATTGCCCCCAGGCAGTAGTTTGCCCAACCCTGCTGTAAACTGTTGATGTAGAACTGTTTTGCCGGTTGGTCATGTACCCTTTTCCAGGCTGAAATATAACAGAAGTGACACAATTTACCTATTTATGGTCAGCTACATTGTTTTTTCTTTTTTTGCTTATTTTTTGTTTTTACCCAAAACGTTGATTTAACCAGTTTTTTTTTTTTGTTCTAATGCTGCAACTCATTTGTAAATCTTTTTACATTCTAGTAATGTTTAATTTATTAATGTTATTCTTGCCTCGATCTTTTGTATATGTTGCATTGTTTAAAGTGCATTTGTGCATGAAAGGTGTAGAAAAGTGAAGCTTCCTGGTGCTGGTTTACCTGCAGTTGGTGTAAAAAAAATAAAAAATACTTCACAGAGGGGTGCAGTGTTGGAAGAAAAGAAAATCCAGACTCACTGTGTGCTGCGGCAGCGCCTCTCTGTGGAAGACTTTAAAGCTACATGGAAACTGATGAGACAAGGACAGCCTGTGTGTGGAGCATGTGCTGTTTTCTGTTGGAACTAATGACGGTGTATATGCTGAACACTGTCAGTGGCTGGAACTGAAACATTCTGTTACTCCAAAAAGCAAAGGAAATTCTTTCAGAATTATTAACGATATTTATCCATGCGAGGAGCTGTTATGCTTACTTTTTGGTTTTCATAAAAACAGAAGAACTTTCTGTGAAATTAATATAGAAACAATAGATTATTTGTTTCACAAATTCATGTCAATAGTTTTTGGGGTGATTTTTACTGTTGGTTTTGCACAAAAAGGCCTGTTTATATACAGTACAATTAGGAAAACAAAAACTCTTCACCCTTAGGAGATACATTGCTTGATTTAGTTTTTAATGTTTTATAAATACCTGGTAAATTTAAAATTCACAAAAATAGTTTTTTAGAAATCAAACCACTTTTTTGTCATTTCATAAGGAGATCTGCTTATATTTTACTGCACTTAAATTTATGAAAATTTGTTCCTTGACTTTCCACCTTTGTTGATGACAAGTGAGCTATATCAGAACCCCTGGTATTTGATGTAAGCCCTCAAAGTACATCCTTCATTTCATGTTTCTCAGATAAAGCCAGTTCTGGACAGTCCTCTGTGCCCGCCGTCTGCTTCCCAATGGCGCCCCTGCCTTCACGATTAGCCGCATTTTGGATGTCCAGCATCAGGGCCGTGGATTCCAGTTCCTGTTCGACTGGGAGGATTACGGTCCTGAGGAATGGTCCTGGAACTCCCGCTCTCTCATTCTGGACCGGTCCCTGATCGAGGACTTCTACCAGGCCCACCCGGATCGCCGTCCTGGACCGCCCGGAGGCGGTCGTTGAGGGGGGGTACTGTCATGGTGCCTCTGTCAGCTCTCCTCTCCCCCTCCCCTCTCTGCTTGGATCCTAATTTGACTCAGCTGTGACCATTATTCACCTCATCACCTGCCAGCCTTCATAAGGAGATCCAGAACCTGTATTCATTGCCAGCTTGTTGCCCTAGATGGTGCTTAGCCTGGTCACCAAGTTTTTCTTGTTCATATGTTTATGCCTTGTCATCAGGATATACTACCCACGAGTGGTCACCTGAGTTTCCCAGCTTCTATGGTGGCCGAGAACCGCCATTGCAGCAAAAAAAGAATAGCAACTGCAAACAAAAAAAGGAAATGCAAATAAAAAACAAATGCTGCAAATAACTGCGTTCACAGCAAAAAAAAAAAGAAAGAAAAAAAGCGCTGCAAACAAAAAAAGAAATTAGACCATAACAAAAAGCGAAGCAAAAAAAAAAAAAGGAAATGCAAATAATAAACAAATGCTGCAAATAACTGCGTTCACAGCAAAAAAAAAAAAAAAAAAAAGGAAATCCAAAAAAAAGAGCGATGCAAACAAGAAAAGCCACAACGTAAGCGAATCGGGGATTGCTTTGCCGGTTACACCTTCCTGTCTGTCAGCAGCTAGGGGACCCAACTTCAACTGCCACTCAAACCACAACAGCCGGTTTTGGGCGCTCCTGCAGGTGGTCAGCCCACAAGGGAGTGGTCCCATGTCATTGGGCTGGAACCCAACCAGGGAATGGGAACAGTCCCGCCCACCATGTAACAGAATATTGATGGCACGTACATACAGAGAAGTTTGTAAGACATACATGAAGTCATCTGTTTTTGTTATTCAAATTTATTGTTTTTGCTCTCACACAACCCTCTGCATTTATCCGGACTTGGGACCGGCACAAGAGAGCACTGGGTAGTGCCCCCTTGTGGTTGCATTACTCATTCATTCTCTCATTCATTCATTTTTTTAAAGATTAAATGGCGTTAAAAAATTGCTTTTTTATTTTTGTTTTTTTTTTTGTTTTTTGTTTGTCCATTCGTTTCATCCCCTTTGATTGCATTGTTTTCATCTTCTCACTCTGGGGCGAACCTGAGTACCAGGAGAAAACCCCATAAGAAAAAACTAAACTAAATTCTCTCATTCATTCTTTCTTTCATTCATCCATTCATTTATTTATTTATTCCACCCCCTTTCATTACTTTGTTCTATCTGCCCACTCTGGGACCAATCTTGTATCATCTGTTTTATCTTTAAAAGAACTTTTTTACGGGCGAACCTGAGCACCAGGAGAAAACCCCACAAGAAAAAACTAAACTAAATTCTCTCATTCATTCTTTCCTTCATTCATTCATCCATTCATTTATTTATTTATTCCATCCCCTTTCATGACTTTTTTCTAACTTCCTGCTCTTGGATAAATCTAATATCCGTTTTATCCACAAAGGATTTTTTTAAGGGTGAACCTGAGCACCAGGAGAAAACCCGACTTTGGTTTAGTTAAAGTCTTAGTTCTTGAATCTTCTTTTAAACTGGCGTTTGCTCGCTGGCGTGAGCGTCTTTTTAAATCTTCTCCACAAGGAATTCTTCCGTCCACTTGTATATTCAGATTGATCAGAACACTCGCCATCTTCATCAGCTGAGGTTTCTTCTTCATCAGCTGATGCTTCATCTTCATCATCTGATGTTTCATCTGTATCATCTGACAATTCTTCTTCGTCATCTGATGTTTCCTCCTCTTCTTCATCTGATGTTTCCTCTTCTAACCAATCTAACTCTTTAGACTCAGCAGACTGAGAGGCGAGTGATGAGTCTCTGTCTTGATCATCCACAGATGGACTCTGAAGCAGATCTTCAGCTGCCTCTGAAATGTCTGGAGAGCTTTGATCCGGGACGACCACAGGAGTGTCACTCTTGTACTTTCGCCATCTTGCTGGTGTCAGAGCCTTTTTGAACCTTCTCCAAAGGGAGACCATTGGCTTTTTGGGGGGCTCTGATTGGCTGGAATAGTTGGTTTCTTCTCCGAGAAGTTCGGACATGACTGCTTCATCAGAAATGTCAGAACTTTCCACTTCCTCACTTTCATTATTGGATGGTTCAGTGTTCATTTGGGCTGGAACCTCCTCAGAGATGTTCTCCAATGATTGTGAAGGAGAAGCATCTAATTCTAGCACACTCTCTGGGATGGTAGGAGGTGTGGTTATGCTGACTGGATTTGGAAGTGAAGCTTCAATTTCAGGCTCGCTGTCAGTGAAGGTCCATGGAAGTCCTAAGCCAGTTTGGTCTGATGTCTTGTGACTAAGTCTTGCGTTGACTTCCGCTCTGCGTTTGGCCAGATGTGTCCTTATGGGGACTGGTGTGCAGATCCTCAGTTGTTTAGAGGGAGGAGATTCTGTGGTGTCCATCTCCACAGGTCTTTTGGGAGGATCTGCGGTCGGTTGTTGTTCTGAGGCCCGCTCTGGCTCTGACTCTTCAGTTTGGGCTGATGCCTCCTCAACGACATTCTCCAAAGAATCTGGTGGTAAACCTTTGGCTTCAGTCTCTTCAGGAAAGGTCTCTGTCACTGCTGAGTCAGTTCTCCAAAAGTTCTTATCACAAATGATCTGTACCAAAACAACACAAGAGAAGCTTTGAAAAACACTGAGGGAGGGTGTATGGCGTGGCACCGTCAGCTGGTGGCTGCACACACACTGCTTATTTCTGTATGTTTATTTATGTCTTGCTAAACAATGTAAGACTGTTTTCTTTGAATTAATGAAGAGAAACTCCTAGGAGGAGGGGCTTATGACTTAAAAATAAGTATCACAGAAAATGTGAAGAGAGAATTAGAGGGTGTCATGTGCTGATGTGGCCCTACTAGGTGCAGTTGTAGTGCTCAATTTCTTGAATTAAAGAAAGAACACTCTCACCTTGGCTCCTCTGCCTTTATTTCCAGGAGACCCATAACAGAGGGTAAAATAAATAGTTGTCGACACTCAGAAAACTGTTGTTTATCCTTCACGTTTATTCAATAGAAATCCATGCGACATAAACGTCAGTTACTACACCCTGCGACGATGTGAAGCGATCGGATTTGCGCGTGCTCACTTCAACTCTGGAGCTCGGACTTTGTTTTTAACCGAAGAAAAGCAGAAAAAAATATGGAATACTTTCCACAGATAGAAACAAAAACTCAGCTCTCAGCCAACAATGACGGCGCGCTTTAAATGGAAAGGCAAAGGAAAAACCAATCTGGGGCTCAAAACAGAAAATACAAGAGGGACAAAGATGTGGTGTGAATGAAGAAAAGTTTCTGTAAATGGTTGAGAGACAGCAGGTAGGTTATAGTCGTGATAAAAACTGGCTTGGGTGTTCAGGTTAAAGCTACTACGGTCGCAAGTGTTTTGCAGCTGTAGTGAGCAGGATTCACAGTATCAATAATCATGAAGAGAAAATAAAGGAGCTTGTTTGTGCAGATTTTGTTGTAAATAATTTCTTTAACCAGATGTACCAAAATACTGAAAATAGTTTTTATCCTTTGACTAAAACAGCACTAAATAATGATTAAAGTTGCTTCTATGGGCAGAAGGGAGAAGTATGTGATGGTGGGTTAGATGGTGTTTTTGTTTCTTTTTATGTTAAAAGTTTGCATTATTTTTTGTCAGTGAATATTTAGTTTATAGCCTTTTGCTTTTAATATCACTTAGGCTGTACGACATTTTGCATTTTTGCTGAACATTTGGAGATGTTTGACAACAATAAAGAAATCTATTCTATTCTATTACACCACTAAGTGATACCCAACACAAATATAATTTAAGATAAAAATGTTTCTATTTTTACATATAGTTTAGTCACTGTATTGTTTTAAAATCTTCCTAACACAAAGTTTATATCACAGCTGTGAGGATAGAGAGAAAGACGAGAAGAGAGAGAAAGAATTAGGACAGATGGAGGAAAGAAACAGGTTGGTCTTCTGGTAGACGCTCAGGGCAAAGCCAGTTAATACCAAGTGAGTAATTTTTAAAAAGTATTCTTTATTTAAAAAAAATGTGCAGCAGCAAGATGTTTAATTTAATTAAAAAATTAAATAATTCTTGCTTGGCCATAGGACTTAGTGGAGAAGACCATAGACAAGAGGTGAAGGAGACAGACATGAGGTTGGTGATGCATCTGATATCAAAGAGAGTAGAGATGAATTCAGGTAGTAAAAATTGAACTATTAAAGTCACAAAAACCTAGATGCTGCTTCTAGTTTAAACTTCTGCTGACCACCTGTTCACTTTTGTTGGGAAAACAAGTGCAGACATACATGACTAGTCAGTCCCAACAGAAAAGAATGAGGAGAGGTTCAGATGATGATGATGATAGAGAGAAAGAGAGACAATCAGCTGATGATGATGAAGAGGGAGAAGAACAGAGAGGTACAGAGGAGAAGGCTGGGGCAAGGCATACTTCAGAAGATCCCTCTGAATGGCCTTCACCACACAAATTTGGGGAATCATTGAGGCAATACAAAAAATTGAAAATGGCTCACAAAAATGTTCTACTGGTTCATGTCCATAATCAGATAAGAAGTATACATTTAAACAATAAAAGTGTTGTGTGAGTGTTTGGATAACTTTAGGAGGGGGGAATGGGATGTTTTATAAGGTCTATTTATGTCTGTGTGTTTGTGTGTGTGTGTGTCTGGTACAGTCCATCCGTTCACCTTTTCTGGGTCACACGAAGACACAGTGCTTGGAACCAAAAATTTCCAATTTGGACTCACCAGACCAAAGCACAGATTTCCACTGGTCTAATGTCCATACCTTGTGTTCTTTAGCCCAAACAAGTCTCTTCTGCTTGTTGCCTTTCTTTAGCAGTGATTTCCTAGCAGATATTCTACCATGAAGGCCTGATTCACACAGTCTCCTTTTAACAGTTGGTGTAGAGATGTGTCTGCTGCTAGAACTCTGTGTGCCATTGACCTGCTCTCTAATCTGAGCTGCTGTTAACCTGACATCTCTGATGCTGGTGACTCGGATTAACTTATCCTCTGCAGTAGAGGTCTTGGTCTTCCTTTACTGGGGCAGTCTGATGTGTGCCAGTTTCTTTGTAGCGCTTGAAGGTTTTTGTGACTGCACTTGGGGACACTTTCAAAGTTTTCCCAATTTTTGGACTGACTGACCTTCATTTCTTAAAGTAATGATGACCACTCCTTTTTCTGTACTTAGTGACTTTTTTCTTGCCATAATACAAATTCTAACAGTCTATTCAGTAGGACTGTCAGCTGTGTCTGATGGTCCCAATGCCATTTATAAGGCAAGAAATCACACTTATTAAACCTGACAAGGCACACCCGTGAAGTGAAAAGCATTTCAGGTGACTTCCTCTTGAAGCTCATCAAGAGAATGCCAAGAGTGTGCAAAGCAGTAATCAAATCAAAAGGTGGCTACAATGAAGAACCTAGAATATGACATATTTTCAGTTGCTTCAGACTTTTGTTATGTATATAATTCCACATGTGTTAATTCGGTTTTGTTGCCTTCTGTGTGAATCTACAATTTTCATAGTCATGAAAATAAAAAAAACTCTTTGATTGAGAAGGTGTGTCCAAACTTTTGGTCTGTACTGTGTGTGTATACACACACACACGCTTTATCCAACTTAAATGAATTAATTTCTCTTGGTAACAAGTATTTAATTTTCTATACCGTTTTATCACGGGGCTGTCGGACCCTGTCCCGGCCACTTGTGGGCATGGGCAGGGGATGCCCTGGACAGGTTGCCAGTCTGTCACAGGGTAGAATGTCCACAATCACACCCCCATTCACTCTCATCTATGGACAATTTATAGTTGCCAATTAACCTATGAAGCATGTTGTTGGACGGTGGGAGGAAGCTGGAGAGAACCCACGGGGAGAACATGCAAACTCCACACAGAAAGGTCCCCCATTGATGTTGTGTTTTTCATGTCCCCCAGATGGGACTTGAACCGGGGGCCTTCTTGCTGTGAGGCAAGAGCGCTAACCACTGCTCCACTGTGCAGCCTGGTCCGGTCCAGATGTTGTGTTTGAACAGTTGGGCGCGCTATTCTCTAGAAAATACGAAAGGAACCCCGAACATTTCCTGACCAGTTCTGTTGTTTCCCCTGTATCAGAATCAGCGTCAGTTCATTGCACTTTACCATGGCTCCTGGTAAAAAACGTACTGTGGCTCAGGATCGTTTCAACTTGATTTCTCCTAATAAAACAATACACTATGAACGTAATACTTCAATACATTTATGATGGCAGAGCAAATCTGTATCAGTAGAGATAGCTCAGTGGAAAGTTATTGGGGTTTGCACCCAGAGGTCCTGGGTTAAAGACCAGTGTTTTACAATTTTTATTTTTTTTGCTTTTCGTTTATTTTCTTCATGTAATGTGCATTTTGCTGTGACAAGCACTTCTTACAGAAAACGTCACATGTGTTGTTTTACGTTGTTTTTTTAATCATCATTAACAACATGGTTTTGTTTTACATTTTTTCATCATCATTTCCACACTGAAGTGTAGCATATAATATACGTCCAGTCAGCCACCAGATGCCGCTGTTCTGTGTGATTTCAAAGCCCTGAATGGTTGGTTCATTTTTTCTGGCAAAATTACAAGAACCCCAAGGGAAGCTTCATGGGGCTTCTATTCCCATCCCTAGTATGAAGCATACATTCATTTATCATGACTCTGACTTTAACTTCAGTGCCTGAGACATCAGGCAGCACTAGTGGTGCTAAATAAGCTCATCATCCTCTCCCTCCCTCTCACTCATGAAAGAAAGAATTAAACATAGGACAAAATAACTGGGCAAAACAGCTAGACAATAAATACATTCGGTCAAAAACCCACACTTAACCCAAATCCGTTCACAGGCAAAGGGAATGGTATCCCACAAATCCTTGCGCACCAAAGTTACATCTACGTAATTGAATGAATTTGAATGAAAGAAAAATAACTGTCTGATAACTACGTGTTATTTTTAAGTTGACTGAACTCAAAGGAATTATTTATCTTAACTGAAGCAAATAGTTAAGTTATATCAATGTAAAAAAGTTTATCTTTACAACATGGATACGTGGCCTTATCACCCTCTCATGGTGGAAAAAGTATTATCTAAGCTTCTTCATCCACTAAATCATCTTCAAATAGACACGTCATGCTCCTTCACCTCTCTGAAACCAACTAGCCTTCAACTAAACCTGCTCCAGACCAGGTTATGTTCAGAGCATAAGCTGCTATGGCAACTTAACATACCTTGAAACATACCTCCATTGCTAGAACCGAAAGGTGAGGTTATCTCCTTCCTTAGCCTCAAACTTACCGTGGTAACTCACAATACCTGCTTTTTGGAATATGGCCCAGGAAGACAGAGAATCAGACTGTATGGACCAGCACAGAAGGCAGCAGAGACAAGAGATATATGCAAACAGGACTGACGAGACACAGGGGAAAACTTTTAGGGAGATTGGGACCAGGGAAGTAAAACTTAAAACAAAGACATACAGGAAACCTTCAAAATAAAACAGGAAGCAGAGCTAATGCAAACGAACCCTAATCATGACAACCGCAGTAAAAGGTAAAAGAAACTTTGTCGTTTTATTCAAACAATTACAGACATTTTTGAAATTTATTATTTAAAAAAGTCAAATCAATAGTTATTAAAAACGTTGCATTTTACATATGGTGTATTTTTCTGTATGATTCATTTTGGTCAGTGAGAATCTTTGTTGAAGGTCACAGACTTCTGCTTGACAACGTACAGTCTGAAGCCAGAACATGTGGATCTGACATTATTTTTAGTCTCATCACATATTGTATCTTTTCTGTGCCATCTTTTTCAAAATTCAACTTAAATGTCAAATAAAAATGAAGAAAATAAAAATATAAAAAGTTTAAAAAGAGAACATCAAAAAAGTCTCTGGGCTTTATGTTCCTATTGTAAATCAAAGGCAAATTCTTTAAGTGTCTCCTTGAGGTGGCGCTAAAGCTAGAGTGATGCTGTCATTGTGCCTATTAGGAGCCTCCAATCCAGGGCTGCTCATTCCTGGTCTTTAAGATCTCCCACCCTCTTTTCTAACTCTCCTTGGAGACCAGGTGTGTTTATTCAGTCAGAATGTTTAGACCAATCAGTTATATCACTAGAGGAGCCATCACGTGATTCCTCATGGGAGGAGAGCACCGCCATCTTGGTGAGGTGAAGTCACTGCTGCAGTGCATGCATGTGAACACATTTTTTGCAAAATGCTAGTTCATTGTGCGAGTTTAACTGCCAAAATCGGAGAAATTAGTCCATGAAGGAGAAAGGCATAACATTTCACAGGTAGGTACTATAATTTTTTCCTTTTAATGCTGCAGGGGCTTCATTAATAGTACACATGTTGACATGCATGATGCTGCACGGCTGTTATCAACATGCTGCATGATGTATGTATAATTTGCTGTTGACATAAATGTAAACTTTATTGTGTTAAACCTATATACAGTATACTAGGACTAGGCTATTATAGTAGAGATTTATACATTTCTGACTCAGTGACTGAACTTTTCTTGCAGGTTGGATTCAGACTTAAGGAAAAAGTGTGCCTTAGCTATCAAAAGAGCTAACCTAGATGTGGTCACTGTGGTTACCAACTAGCAATACAGTCTGGCTATATTCAAAACATTCTGTGGAAACAGACTTTTATAAGACTGGCCAGACTGTTCGCTTGAATCCCGGCACCATACCATTTGTGTTACACCAAATTGACCACTCACATGAATCAGTAGGGTAAATCTATTGTTTTTCTTTGTTTTTTGTTTTTTTAGGGTAAATCTATTGTTGACTTTTGGACATATTGTTGACTTATTATTTATTATTTGTATTTTATTTGTATTTGTAATAATTTTTTTATTTGTAAGAAGTCCTGCAACTATGCATTTTTCATTAAAGTTTGAGTTTTTAAGGCTGACTGTTTTTCTCTTATTAAACAAAAAATGATGTATATATATATATCTTGGCAAGTGGCATGGCTGGAGATCTCGAGGAGGTAGGTTCTCACAAGAGATGCAGGGAAGTAGCGGCTGTTCGTGGAAGCGTCTGACTCAGGTGACTCTCGTAGCATTAATTCCTGAGGCAAAAAACAAACTAGGTTAACGAGAGAGCCAGACGTGAGTCTAAGGGTAGACTAAGCACCATCAGGGGTAACGAACTGGCGATGAGTGCTGGAACTGGGTTTCCTTAAGAAGAGCAGAGTCTTGATGAGGTGAGTAGTCACAGCTGGTGGAGTCAGGAGCAGAGCACCATCAGGGGTAACGAACTGGCGATGAGTGCTGGAACTGGGTTTCCTTAAGAAGAGCAGAGTCTTGATGAGGTGAGTAGTCACAGCTGGTGGAGTCAGGAGCAGAGCAGAGCAGGGAGGGGGAGGAGAACTGACAGAGGCACCATGACACTCGGTAAAATCATCAGAAGTTCACAACCAACACAAAGCCCTCTTCTCTGCCGCTAACACAAAGGGTCACTGTTCCTGGTGTGTCTGTGTCTCTTAGCAGCCAGACAAACGGAGATAGCACTGACGTCATCGCCCCTCCTCCCCGCTGGAAATGCTTTTTCGAATTGAATATTGGGACAATGTTCGCAGGGTGGATGTTAAAATGAAAATGCAATCCCCTCCTTGCATTTTTGTTTTGATAATGACACAGAATAAGTGGTTTTTAAGTATAAAATGAAAAAGCATTTTGAAGGAATGCTTTTTCATTTTAATTTTGAGTCATTTGATGCAGTTTGTGACGGGGTCCCGCCGAGAAAGGATGCAGTGGAGCCAAGGTGAGGAGGATCTGTCTTTATTACCGACACTGTTGCTACACGCAGGGCCACGCAGCACACAACACACCCTGTCACTCCTCTCATTTCACCACCTGTAGTGCTCATTTTTAAATGGGAAGCCGCGCCCACGGGGCGTTGCTCTCCCTTCCCATCCAGGTGGCACCACAGGTGTAATCATAAATAACAAAATACATCAATACACAAACAATAAAACACGGTGTGCCCCCCCCCTCGTCATCTGACGGTGCCACACCGTCACACCATCCCCCTCCTCTGAGAGATCGACGGTGTGCGGCGATCCAGTCCAGCCCTCTTCCGCCGCGCAAGCCCACGCCGAACCACCAACCCGTTCCGCAGGCGCCCCTCGCCTAATGTAGAGGCCCTGTCCGGTTGGTCTACAGGCATCAGACTGTCCTCCGGCATGTGCTCCTCCACCCACGTCCTCGCGTCGGATGGATGCACGGGCTGCGGCTGCTCCACGACGGCGATCCCTCCAATCCGCTCCTCGGTGCGCCGCTCCAGTCGGTCCCAGCCCCGGCTAAGGCCCTTCCTTCGGCCACACGCCCCCGCTGGTCTCCTCCCGGATGGCACCTCAGCCGATCGGAGCCGCCGACAGCAGGTTACAGGCGAGTTGTGACGCCTCTCCCGGAGCACTCCCCTGACGGCCCGGTAGACGTCGGTCCGCCCCCTGTCCAGCTCTGCGCAGGCCTCCAACACCTGCATTCGCAGCAGTGGAACCGGGTGGTGTGCCCGTCCCGCCTCCGGCCATATGGTGTCATATGGCAACTATAATGGTGTCAGATGTGGGATCGCAGAGGGGCCACAAAAAGGTGAGGACGCAGCGGCATGGTGGGGACGATTCCCCGGCAGCTCAGCGCCTCCTCCAGGTACTCCATCTTCTGGGGAAGAGGGGGTGGATCCGGGTCGCCTCGTCAGAGTGTCAGGCCTGGCCAGGGGCCCGGAAAGGATCACTACGGCGTCCAGAGAGGCGTCCATGACGGGCGGCAGACCTCACGAGCAGCAGGGGCGGACCGCCGGAGCGCGGAGACGGCCGGAGGCGGGACGGGCACACCGCCCGGTTCCACTGCCGCGGATGCAGGTGTTGGAGGCCTGCGCGGAGCTGGACAAGGGGCGGACCGACGTCTACCGGGCCGTCAGGGGAGTGCTCCGGGAGAGGCGTCACAACTCACCTGTAACCTGCTGTCGGCGGCTCCGATCGGCTGAGGTGCCATCCGGGAGGAGACCAGCGGGGGCGTGTGGCCAAAGGAAGGGCCTTAGCCGGGGCTGGGACCGACTGGAGCGGCGCACTGAGGAGCGGATTGGAGGGATCGTCGTCGTGGAGCAGCCGCAGCCCGTGCATCCATCCGACGTGAGGACATGGGTGGAGGCGCACGAGCCAGAGGACAGTCCCGCTGATGCCTGGCTGTTGGACTGCAGGGCCTCTACGTTGGACGAGGGGCGCCTGCGGAACTGTCGGGTGAAAATCGGCGTGGGGCTTGCGCGGCAGAGGGCTGGACTGTATCGCCGCACACCGTCGATCCCTCAGAGGAGGGGGATGGTGTGACGGTGTGGCACCGTCAGAGGACGAGGGGGGGCCACACCGTGTTTTATTGTTTGTGTATTGATGTACTTTGTATTTTATGATTACTACCTGTGGTGCCACCTGGACGGGAATGGAGAGCAACGCCCCGTGGGCGTGGCTTCCCATTTAAAAAATGAGCACTACAGGTGGTGAAAGATAAGGAGTAACAGAGTGTGCTGTGTGCTGCGTGGCCCTGCGTGTAGCAACAGTGTCGGTAATAAAGACAGATCCTCCTCACCTTGGCTCCTCTGCATCCTTTCTCGGCGGGACCCCGTCACACAGTTACATTTTGAAAATTAAAAAGCATTTCTGTTAATCCATTTTAACTGTCAAGTTAGACATTTCTAAATGAATTTTACTACACATTTACCAGAGAACTTTTTAAAAATGAAATGACAAATACCATTTTAATCATAATTTTAATTAGGTGACAAAATAAGCAGTATTGAAGAAAATGAAAAAGCATTTTGGCAGATTGCTTTTTCATTTTAATTTTGTGTCAAAAAATGCAGCTTCATTTTGAAAATGAAAAAGCATTTTTTGGTTTTGACTTTTATTTTTAATTATGCTACAGACTCGCTTCCATACCAAACATCCCAGTGTTTGGTCTAAGTCATCTTTCTAACTGAGACACTTTTTTGATAATGTCTGGATTGAAGGACAAATTCCTATCAGACTTCTGTCACATTTGAAAAATGAAAGTTAGGCTTAAGTAGAAGTAATAACAACATTTAAGAAACAGGATTAGGGTGAAGTGGCCAACAGACACAATTAAACTAAATTGAAACAATTTAATTATCTAAAAAAAAAATTAAACATTTTTGTTAAAGTCTTCAAAGACTTAATTTTTGATTAAGACAAAAGAAAAACTAAAAAACTTCAAAATGTTCACTTTTGTGTATCTACAGAAAACATCAATACAATTTTCGTTTTTTGTGTGTAAAATTAATCAAACATATTGTGATCAAAAATTACAGTTGCCTTTGCACCAACATTTAAAAAAATATTTAAAAAATAAATCACAATTTAGAAAGAATATATTTGTTTTTTTGTGAGGTTACATAAAATTGCATGCTAATAAACTGAAGGGAATAACAACTACCAGGGTAAAATTTCAAATAATTTAGCTGAAAATTATTACTGAAAACTAATTTAACTTTTATTACATCTTTTAGAAGAAACAGCTGCAACTTCCAGCTTTTTCTCAGAGCAAAAATCACAAAAATGCATGTGAGATTGCAGAGGGCCTGTACATCAATAAAGACTACAGACAGGATTTTTGTAAAGGATAAAGTGTGCCTTGGCTCAAAAAAGGTTGAAAAACACTGTCCTAAACCCAATCCCCACCAAGCTTTTTAAAGAAACCCTCCCCCTTAATAAATACATTTATATTAACTATAATAAATACCTGTTGCCCAAGACGGCCTCAAACTAGAGAGACATGCCTGTTTCAATATTTCTTTGCCAAAATCCTGTTTCAAATAACAACTTTGGGAAAAAGTGTGCACGGGAAGCCATTTTTAATTAAAAGAAAATGCCAACTCATGCTAAGATGGCCAAGGAAAAGGGGAAGACGACAACACAGTTGAAGTTGTCTTTCTCCAGAAAATCTCCAGAGCCAAAAACCATCAAAGAAACAGCTGGCCCGGTGGAGGAAGATGCTAATGCTAAAGAAGCTAGCTCTGTACCCCACACTCCAGCCGGAGCTGCCAGTGAACTTAAACTTGTTAAGGAGGAAATCCTGAAGTCGTGGGACCTAAAGAATGAGTTTAAGGACAAGCTGAACGACATTCTGAAAGGAAGAGGAAGAAACGAGGAAGCAGCTAGCTGACTGCATGTATCACAAGTGCAGGAGTTCATAAGTAGCATTGAAAGAGAAAAATCTAACTAGTTGGGTCAGACTGCATAGTATGCCACCTTTACTGGGCTCTGTTAAATACTTTTGTTTTATGTATTTTCATATTAGTGTATAATAAGAGGAACCTAATCAGCTAGGTTAGGCAGTGCAGGTTTTTATTTCTGTTAGATTTATTTATTTTTAATCTTAGAAACATTCTATTTAATTTCATTAGACTAAATCTGTGCATGCTATGTTTATTAACTCTGTTTAATATTTAGTTTGTTTGTTTGATATCTCTACATTAATGAACAATTAGTACACAGTAAGAAAATAAGAGAAATCCAAGCAGATAGATAAGACTGCACAACAAAGCGGAGTGTTTTTATTTATTTATTTATTTTTGTATATAATTAACATTTCTTTAATTTTATTCAGATAGATCTGCGATAGATCTGCCTTATTTACTGACTCTCTTATATACGTTTCTGTATGATATATTTATATCAGTGCACATTAACATTTAAAAGTGTTTTAAAAGAAAAAAAAAGAGGAAGAAGGAAAAGGGTAATTAAAAAGGGAGAAAGAACTAGAAAATAAAAAAGATTAGGGGAGCATTTTAATTTAGTTACCTTTTTTTTTGGTTCTCTTTTCTGCCAAAGGTGTGGAACACTTAGAGGATTAATCGACGTCAGCGATTTTTGTTTGTGAAATTTGTTTGTGACTTTTGTTTGTGAAGTTCAGAGTGTGTTTTGTTCAGTGATCAACCTTCACAGACAATTCCAACCTTTCCACCCTCCCAGGCCTCTATGTAATTGCAGGAGACTGAAATTGTGCACTGGATCCAACTGAAAACCGATCTACTGGATTTGACCATACCCACAATAAAGGTAGCACTTAAATTTAATTGACACCTGGAGACATTTAAAACCCAATGACATTACCTACTTATGCTATTCTGGAACACATCAAACTAAACCCTCACATTAATAATTTTTTTATCTCAGCCTTATTGATATCCAAAATTGCGTATTGCTTTTATGATAGTATACTGCTGTCAGATCATGGACCTTGTGGCATTATTTAGCCAGAGGATGGCCTTGTCAGAGATCCACCCAAATGGAGTCTAAATCAAAAATGGTTGTTAGACAATAACTTTCTTAAATACATTGGAAAGGTAATAGATGACTACTTCAAGGTTAATACAAATGAAACAACTGCAGCAATAAAATGGGAGGCGTTTCAGGCTGTAGTGAGAGGGTATATAATTTGCTACAGCTCAACCAAATCTAGAAATTTTCATAAAAAGAGATTATTATTTGAGACTAAAATAATAACTCTTCAGAACCAGGTGATCAACAACAACACTGCTAATACTGAAAAAGAATTGTTGACACTTAAAGCAGAATATAAGAAATGTCTGCAGATAGAGCAATTTCTGACATTACCAGGCTTAATTAGAACTTTTATGAACAAGGAGAGAAGATAGGGTCTTTGTTGGCATGGCAAATTAAACAATTAGAAACTAAAAAAGCAATAACTTCAATCATAAATAGACAAGGTATTACAATTACCAACCCTGTAGAAATCAACAAAGAATTCAGAGAATATTATGGGAAATCATACAACTCAGGGGAAAACTGTGATAGTCAAAATATATTTTTAGATTCTGTAGAAATCCCTCAAATTCCAGACAAATTTATAGAAAGACTTGAAGCTAGTTTGGAGGAAAAAGATATCAGCAAGGTTATTGACGATATGAAGGTTGGTAACACACCTGGCCCTGATGGACTTCCAATCAACTTTTATAAAAAATTCAAATCTAAACTACTTAAACCTCTTTTGGATATGTTTTTAGAAGCATGTCAATGTGGAAGTTTACCAAAATCGCTGACAGCAGCCACTATAACACTACTACATGAACCTGGCCGCCCAAACAACTGTTGTGAAAACATGAGACCAATAAGCCTTTTAAATGCTGAATTAAAAATGTTATGTAAATTTTGGCCAAACGGCTACAAGAATCTTTACCCTATGTAATACATAAAAACAAAAATGGGTTCATTTTAGGGCGACAGGGGTTTCATAACGTTAGGAGGGTTCTTAATCTTATTCATGGTTTAGACAATACCATGGATAAAGCCTTCTTATCTTTAGATGCCGAAAAAGCTTTTGATAAGGTTGAATGGTCTTATCTTTTTAACGTTTTACAATGATTTGGATATGGCGGAAAATTCCTAAATTGGGTGCGCTTGCTGTACTTGAATATTACTGCTGAGGTGGTGACAACAAAAACGCCACACAGCCGATTACAATAAAGAGAGGATGTAGACAAAATGGCCCTTTGTCACCCCTCCTTTTCACATTGGCAATAGAACCTTTAGCAATTGCCATAAGAGAAAATAGGGATATAGCAGGAATAACGATCTGGCATGAAGAACACAGAATTGCATTGTATGCAGATGATGTTGTCCTATTCATTTTAAACATGAGTAAAACTATTTCAATTATCTTAAAACTGATAGAAGACTTTGGCAAGATCTCTGGTTATACAGTCCACAATAGAAAATCATCCATTCTAGTACTTGATGAGAAGCAAGGTAGCAATTCTAACTTGCAGGCTCTATAATTTAAACTCGTGGATCATTTTCCATATTTAGTTATAGAAATCCGACATAAACTAAACGGTGTTGTTTGGGTTAATTATGCATCTGAAATAAATAACACAGCAGTGTCTGTTGATAGGTGGATGTCCTTACATCTGTCCTTGATGGGAAGAATCAGTGTTAAAAAAAATGAATATTCTCCCCAAAATGTATGTTTTTCAGAAATTGCCACTGCCCCCATCTGATGATTTTTTTCAAAAATAATAAAACAATTTGTTGCATTTATTTGGAAAAATGATAAAGCACAAATTGATTATCTTTAATGCAACTGCCATATAACCAGGGTGGGTTAAAATGTCCAAATATAAATTGGTATCTCTAGGCTACACAATTAAGATCAATACAATTTTATTTTTAAACTTGAGGCCCCCCAGTGGAAAGAAATGAAATATATCGGTCTAGATTTACCATTGCCATATTACCTTTACTCAGATATAATTTTTAACTTGATCAAGAAAACTGCAAATCCAATTATGAAACACATGATAAAAATCTGGTCTAGGGCATACAACCTGTACACCCCAATATGGGGAATTCAGTATTTTATCCCAGGGAGGGCAGACATTGTCTTTCAAGACTGGTCTTTGAGAGGATTAAAGTAAATACAGTATCTATATCTGCCAAATTCAGAATCACTCATGTCTTTTGACGAACTGACAAGCAAGTATAACATTGATAGGAAATGTTTCTTTAAATTCCTTCAACTAAGGAGTTTTACAGAGAAAGGCAGGGTAATCAATTAACTAAGCAAAAAAGAAAAAAAAAACATCACTTGACAGAATGCTTTCTAAAAATAATCTGGATAAAGGTGCCATATCAGAACTTTATGCCCTTTTGTTGTCCAATTCAAATGAAAAATCTAATTTTAAACTTGAGGCCTGGAATGAGGATCTCAAAATAGCCTTGTCAAAGGAAGATTGGGAGTTAGCTTGTAGCAAAGTTGTCAGGTTAAAACAACCTGCAACATCACAACAATTAAAAAAGGAAAGACAGACAAACGGACCAAGGTACCTTTACGAGGAGAGCAGACAGAGATCAACCCAGTTAACAATCTCTCTCCACTCTAGCGCATATTCTGCTGCTCTCCCCTTTTATTAAGTTGTTTTGGGTTTTCCCTAAGTTACACATGCACTGTGCTCTAAGGGGGGGAAACAAGAAAAGCACAGCTGCAGCACGTTTAGAAAACATTAATTACGACATGTCTATCTATTACTGTCTTCCCACATCATCTTCTGACCTACAAAGCCTTTTATCATGGATAAACCAACACACAGCATCCTTCGATTCATTCCAGACACAAAAAACACACAAGTTTGCAGGAAGATACTGGAAAGACGCAAAGATAAACGTTTTCTCCCAAGGGTGTCACCTCCACCTTCCAGTGAAACAGAGTTGGACACATACACTTCTGCAAACATGATTATATCACCTATATATAGCTAGGTGATACATAGATAAGCAAATATGAGATAACCTATATACATCATTCCAACAAAAGTTCACAAACAGATAATCAGTACTCGGTTTAGGCTTCTGTATTATAAGTGGCTTATGAGAACATAGATATACTTTTACTAAAAGCGAAAAAATTATGATCTACATGTGTTTTTTACAAGCAAAAAGAACCATTGCAATTTTTAGGGGAAAAAAAAAACTTGTAGGCCCAAGTTAACTCACTGGGTGAAACAGATGCTCATAGTCTTCCCATTAGAAAGGATTACATGTATTAGGAAAGGAGAGTTGGAATTGTTCGAAGACATGTGGGATCCTCTAAAACATTTTGTGAGGAGTCTTAATTTGCAAAATGGATCTGTGGACGACTAAGACTAACTAAGAATACTCTGTAAACCTTCACTATTTAAAATAAAATAAATTATAGGATGGCTTCACTTTAATTTCCTGACTGGTAGAGGTTTATCTGTTTTTGTTCTACTTGTTATTATTAAGTTGTTGTTTTTTTCTATTTTTCTTTTACATGTACAAATTGGGTGTAAAGCTTGTAATTATGTTTGATAATGTACCAAAAATAAAAAATAAAAGCAATATTACAAAAAAAACTATAATGAATATCTCTAGAAACAGGTTATGCTCCACAGTCTTTTAAATATGCAGTTAACCCTTGTGCTATCCTATGGGGTCAATATGACCATTGACGTGTTCTCCCTACCATGACAAAGGTGGATAAAGGTGGATAGGATTTCATGTAATCCATGGACACCACTGAAGATCACAGATCATTGAAGAAAAAAGTTCAGTGCACTGTCTTGTGATGACCTCATTCCCAAGGTCAAAGTGCCTAGGATAGCACGAGGGTTAAACCTCTTCCGAAAAAGCCCAGTTTTGATCCTGGCAGTCTGGCCAACTATGGACGAATATCAAATCTCCCCTTTATTTCTAAACTCCTAGAAAGAGTTGTAGTTTAGCAGCTTTAGTGCCACCTACAGGACAACAGCCACTTTGAAGATTTTCAGTCAGGATTCAGACCACACCACAGCACAGAAACTGCACTAGTTAGAGTCTCTAATGACTTATTATTTGCCTCAGACTAGGGACTACTCTCTTTTCTGGTCCTGTTAGACCTCAGTGCAGTTTTTGACACTGTTGACCACAGTATTTTCCTCCAAAGATTAGAGCATGACGTAGGGATCAGAGGATCTGCCCTCCAGTGGTTTGAATCCTATTTATCCGATAGGTACCAGTTTGTTAATGTAAATGAACAGTCCTCTCATTGGACTCGAATTAGCTACGGAGTCCTACAGGGTTCATTTTTAGGACCCATCTTGTTTGTGATTTACATGTTACCCACAGGAAACATAATCAGGAAACACAGCATTAATTTTCACTGTTATGCGGATGATATGCAGTTGTATTTATCCATTAAACATGACCAGAATGACCATTTAGAGAAACTTAATGACTGCATCAGAGACATCTTCATGACAATTAATTACATCCTCCTAAACCCAGAAAAAGCTGAGGTCATTATACTAGGTCTTAAAAACCTGAGAGATGCTCTGTCTGATCAGATATTCTCCCTGGATGGCGTAAATATAGCCTCCAAATCCATTTAGAAACCTAGGGGTTTTATTTGACCATGAATGATCATTTAAAGCTAATTTATCGCAATCTAGTAAAACTACATTTTTTCACCTGCACAATATAGGTAAGATCAGAAATATATGATCTAAAATTGATGCTGAAAAACTCATCCATGCATTTGTTACGTCTATGCTGTATTACTGTAACTCTTTGTTAGCTAAGAATGCCTTAAATGGTATGACCCCATCCTATATCAAAGACCTCATAGTGCTTTACCAACCAAACAGAACACTTCGCTCACAAAATGCAGGACTGCTTGTGGTTCTCAGAATTTCTAAAAGTGCAGTTGGAGGCAGAGCCTTTAGATACCAAGCCCCTGTCTTATGGAATAAGATCCCAGCTCATGTAAAAGAGGTCGACAAAGTTTCTACATACAAAGTTAGGCTTAAAACATTCCTCTTTTGACAGGCTTATTGCCACAGTAGCTAATAATCAGAGAATATTTAACTTACTATTAACATGTTTGAATTAAACTTAATAACAACAAAAATAAGTTGTTAGTAGGCTGCTAGAAGTTTAAAGCTGGGGAAATAAATGGTGCAATGGGGTCCTCTGTCCTCTACTCTCATCTACTTCTCCTCTCCTCTTTTCCATTCTAGATGATTTATTTATCATTTAGTTCTCCATGCCTCTGTTGGGTGCAATGCAATTCATGTATTGTCCCTCTTTCCCACTCCCCTTTGGGGGAACGGGAGTAATTCCAGATTCCAGTTGGCTCATCCGTGCTCCTGACCTCTGGCTCGTCTGTGCCTCTGTACCTGACCATGTATCTGGTCTCTGGCTTGTCTCTACTCCTGCTCCTACTCTTGGCTGTGGATCCTGCCTCTGTCTCGTCTCGCGCCCCCAGTCGTCCCCCAAGACCATCTGAATGAAGCCCATCTGCTGGACTATTAAAACATGTAGTTGTGTATTTAGATAAGCTAATTCTTGTCTAAGAATTCTGGTACATTGCCCATCCAGTGGGAGGATCCCTCCCTCATGTGGACACCCCTAAGGTTTCTTTTTTTTCCCTGATACAACCCACTTAAGCCAATGTGGGCAAACGCTGGTGGGGCCAGCATGGAAACTGTGGACAAACCCAAGTTAATCATGGTGCAAGAAAATTTTTATTTTTGAAAAATCCTTTATTAATATATACTGCTGCTTTTTCTTACATAAATTCTCCTTTTTAAAAAACATGGTTTATTTTCACCCCTCAGTAAAAACATGCTCTTTTAAAAAAATGTTTAAAAACAATAAATACTTTAAGCTTTCTTAAATTTTAAGCTTGTGGTTTGTAAAAAACTTACTTCATGTTTTGTTCAAGAGGCAAATATTTATCTTTCACTGTTCTCTCAGAAAATCCTCCTTCTCCATCTAACCCTCTACTCTTCATCCTCCTCTCTCACACCAACCTCCATCATGTCCTCCTCTCCATCCATGAACTTTTTCTTTGGTCTTCCTGTTCCTACCCCCGATGTGTCCAAACATCTTCATCTGCTTCCCTGCACTGATCTCCAGAACATCTACTATGATCTGTTCCTCTAATGGATTCATTCCTGATCCATCCTGGTCTCTCCCAAAGAGAACCTCAGCATTGTCTTCTCTGCTGCCTCCAGCTCTGCTTCCTGTCTTTGCATCAGATTTACTGTCTTGCTGCTGTTCTTCATTTCTCTCCTTTCCAGAGCAATCCTCCACCTCTCTAGACTTTCCTCCACCTTTTTCCTGCTCTCACCATAGATCACAATGTCTTTTGCAGACAGTCCACAGAGATTCCTGTCCTCATCTGTCAGTCAGTCCATCACCATGGAAACAAGAAGGAGCTCAAAGTCCCACCTCCACCTTGAAATCCTCGGTCCCATTTACAGAACATCTCACCACTATCTTCCAGTTGTTATCCATATCCTGAACAACTAACTTGATCATATACTCAGATGGGTGTTTACTTCATAAAATGATGTATAATGTTTTTGAACCCCCTCTGGAAAAGTTTGTACGACTGCACTATACGACTAACCCGATATGTCACCAGGGGTGAGTGTCCCAAACGTATAACTCACACCATAAGTCAGTGGAACACCCTTCCCACAGAATTGATCCTAAACTCCCATATTTTCTCATGCTGGTCATTGAGTAAGCAAGCTTGCACACATTACTAAATGAAGAGACTGTCTGTTTTGTTATTTATACAGTACAGACCGAAAGTTTGGACACACCTTCACATTCAAATGAATGGGAAGGTATGTCCAAACTTTTGGTGTGTACTGTAGGTGTGGTAGTATTTTTTTGTTTGAATGGTTGTGATTGAAAGTTTGATGAAAATAAGAAAACATGTGCTCTTGTGCTCAGCTTTCCTGAGGATTTTGTGTATCTGGTGCTCTCTTCTTTTTTAATCTGCTTTATTGGTTATTTATTTAGATATTTTTTCATTTTCTTAACAGTGCTCATCACATCATCCCACTCTGTAGAATTCCAATTATTTTATTTGTGAATTGTCACATGTTTTAAATAAATACATTTTAAAACAACTCCAACATTCTTCTCCAGAATTCCTCATCCAAACTGCAGCTCCTCTCTCTGGATCCTGTCCTCAACTTTCTCTGCATCTACAAAGACACAATGCAGATCATTCTGACCTTCTCTGTTCTTCTCTAGAAACATCCACAAAGAAAATGTTGCATGAAACCATAACATTGTCCACAAATCCTTGCCTCTGACCTCAGTCTAGCTTCCGATAATCTGATTCTTCTTTAAAAAAAAAAACCCAGAACCTTTCTCTTCCTTTCCTCAGACACGATCTCACTCTCCAACACCTTATTCTTCAGTCGGAGACTCTTCTTCCACCTCTCCAAACTCTTCCAGATTTCCACAGGTATGTTGTCAGAACTAGGAGTGGAGTTACTAGGTAAAGGTAGATGATTGTCTGGGGTCCCAACACTTTGGGAATGCTAACCGCTACACCACTGTATTATTTTCACCGAATGTTTATCAAAATGTTTACAATGTTACTTTGAGATCAAAATGTTGTGCAGGAGAGACTTCTCTCACAATGTTTCAAGAAGTTTTTGCAGCTTTTTAATGTTCTTGCATGAAATGTATGCCAGTTTTAATTGTTGAGTTTTAAAAATGGTGTCTGAAAAAGTCCCACAGTTTTCAGTAGTAGTCTCAGTTTGATGTGATTAGTTTTTGCATTAAGGGGAGAAGCGTGAGACTTTGTAAGGGCTTGTGAGGAAAAGAAGACTAAAACGAGAGCAGAAAAACATCAATGTGAACTGTCACAGTGTCCAGCCATGAACCTTTTTGTGTAAGAAAATAGCATCTACTGTAAAAACGTGTTCAGTGGAATTAGTTGTGTGTGTAGGGGATGGGGGTGGTTATGATTTTCATCAAAAAATTAAACATGACCTAATAATGCACAAAACACTTTGGTCACTTATTAAGATCTATTTTTGGCATTTTGATGTTTTATGACTACCGCAATGTCATAATTAAGTGTCTATAAAAATTAAAAGTACACAACAAAAAAAAGGGGGTAAAACACTGTGTTATCTTAAAATGGCAACATAATAAAACATTTTGCTTCATTCCTGTGCTGATAAATGAAGATAGCTGCACCAGTTTTATCTCACCAGACCTGAGCTAATTTAACAGCAGAGGAGGACAGAAGGATGTGTCTCTCACATACACAAATTAATCTGTATACATCTGCCTGTGTTGCTTCACACTTTTGTTAACTTTAACAGGTGAATCATATACTTTATTAATGCTATATCTGTTTGACTTTCCCCTCCTACCTCCACTGATCCAATAAAATATGAAATGCATATGATAAAAGATTTTAAGCCACAGTCAATGTCACATCACCTTGACTGAGTTTGACCTTATAGACCCCCTTCCAATGAAAACTGTGTTTTACAGGTTATTGTTGCATTTTTTTCATGAAACTTTATTTTATTCAAATTGTGATGAATCTGAGCATATGAAAAAATGCTGTTTGAAACAGCTCTCAGTTGTGACGCAGAAACTGAAAGGGGTGGGGTTGAAGTTGCCAGGCTTTGCCACATTCTGATGCATCCACTTGAAGACAAATAGATCCACGAACGTCTTTGTTTTCCTTGCCTGAGCTGGCATATGGATCTAAACTGTATAGCTGCATAGCTCTGATATTGCTCATCATTTTTGTTGCACTGCTAATGTTAGCTTGGGGGTGTAAGGGGCCGTAAGCAGGCGGGAGAGAATGTAAACAAAGGGATGATGGGATATCAGTGGTGACCTACTTTTGCACCAACAGTCCTGCCTTCAATTCACAGGTGAATTTTAATGAACTCCATTGCAACTCATAGAAAATAGAAAATAACACAGATTTGTTGATTTTGGCTAAAAACGGCAGCATCGTCATCAAAGGACCACTGGGAATGCTTTGAAAATGATCTGGGTGGGACTTTAAACCCTGTTTGGAGAAAGTCAGAAACTCAGTAGAAACACCTGATAAGAACTAGTATGCATGGTGGTGGAGGGTGATAGTATGGGTCTGCTGTGCAGCTGCAGGACATTTTGCAGTCAATCATGAAGTCCCCTGCATGTCAAAAACATGAAACAACTTTGTACAATTAGACTCCAATTCCATTTCTACAATCAAGGTAAAAAAGAAAAAAATCCACAAAGCTGGGCTAAATCTGGCTCATAAGTCGATGTTGGGGGGAAAGTGAAAGGTCAAATAACTGGGGTGTTGGTTTAACTTGAACATGCCGTACTCATGCATGTGTTCACTGAGTGACAGAGGAGGTTTACAGAAGCTTTGCTGATAAAGTAATGAAACTAATGACTGGTGTGTTCTAAACTGTGAGACGTTGTCAAACATCCATGACCGTTGCTTTTGTTTTGCGCCAATGTTGCAGAGAAAATGTTTGCGGCTGAACTTTAGAAATAAAATGTGGAAGTTCTGGAGCTGGAAAGTTGTTGGCAGAAGCCTTGATGTATTATCAAAATTAACTCAAAAAGGGTGCGGCATGGTGTCATGGTTGGTTCTGTCCCATCACAGCAAGAAGATACTGGTTCAAAACCCAGTTGGACCTATTGTGTGTGGACTTCCTCATGCATGCGTAGGCTTTCACCAGTTTCCTCCCACAGACTAAAAACCTGTTTCATAGGGTCACTAGTGACTATAAATGGGGTGTGAAATTAGGTGTGAAGTGTGTTTGTCTGTATCTGTGTGACCCTGTGCTGAACTGGCAACCTTTCAGGGTGTACCCCACCTTCTTCCAACTCAGTCACTGAGTAGGTCCAGCGACTCCAGAACCCCAAATGGGACCAAGTGGGTTCAGAAAACAATACTAAAATTTCAACATTAGAAAAGGTAAAACAGCAAAAACATCACAAAACTTGTAATTTGTACAAAAAAGAATGAAAAAGGAACAAAAACAGAGACTGTACAACTGCAGCCATAAGCTTTCTTAAACTGAGGGATAATAAATGTGACCAGATATGGATTAGGTAATTTAAACCCAAACAACAGCAACTAAACAGGATTCAAACAAATGAAAGAACAAAAAAACTAAAGTGAAAAAAGAAAGGATCAAACTTTCACTTTATTGATGAAAGAACTGGGTCACACGCCCTGATCTTCCCAGCTCTTCAGAACTCATCTTCATCAGATATTCTCTAACAATCTTTATTTCAGGACAGGTTGGTTAAACATTCATACAGCCTTTATCAGCCTATAAATACTTTCAGAATCAATCTTTGCCATTGTGTCAAGAAGTAGTTGGCCTTTTGTTCATTAAGAGAAGGCAACTGCAGTTTAATACGTCATCACTTTCTCTTTAGATCTGTTCACACCTGTCACCTTTATTGTCTGGAATCTGCAGTTACATATTACTCTTGTCATCACCCACAAGTTCGGCTTTCTGTAAGCTGGACGATTTATTTTAATTTTTAGAGATGTTTCCTTAGTTTTCTTGTGTTTTCAAATTTTTGTCAGTCTTTTGTCAGTCCCACCAGGTTTTGGTCATCAATCATCCACAGCTGTCTTGATGATCCTAAGTGTGTATTTGTTTCTGTTTTTCAGCTCATCTGTTTTGTCCTCCCTTTTGTTGAACTCTAGTTTTTGTAATATTTAAGTTTTTCCATTAAAATCATTGAGTTTCTATCCCAAGCCTGATCTCCTGCATTTTTGGTTCTGTACTTCCTGACACAGTTATCCTCTCATGGATATGCGTTGTCTAGCTGCCTATTAATTGATGCAAATAACAGTAACACCAAACTATATTACTAGAAAGTAACAGTAAATACTACTTATTAGTTATACTTAATAATTCAACATTTTCATTGTTGTGGGATCAGCTCAGCAGCTAGTGGCATTGCCCCCCCCCCCCCCCCCCCCACACACACACACAGATAACTGAACAAAGATCAAATCTCATTATCTTCAGTAGTGCCTCCAGCTAAAGGAATAAGAGAGAAAAATGTATTCCCCCGATAAACTAGTTTTTTTGTTCTTTTACTACTTTAACTAAAATTTCAAAAGGAGAAATTATCGTCTGAAAATGAAAAACTAACAAGTTGAATTTTAAAAGCTGTTCTAAAGTCTGTGTCACAGGCCTCTAATGACAAGCATCAGTCACCTCGCTGTGTCTGAAATGCACAGACACTTTATTAATGAGGAGCAATGCAAGAGCAAAGAAAATTATGTAGTAAAACTGTAATCAAAATAAGATTTAGTTTGTATTTAAAATATTTTAGCTGTTGCCCAACGTACTGTTTTTAATAGTTTAAAAATTGATTTGTCCTTTTAGTTCTAATAAATGCAGAATTATCTAGTTTAATTAGTTAGTTAGTCAGCTTCTACTTTTTTTATGTTTATTCCCAGACTTTCTTCTTTAGAAGATATCACATCTCTTTTCACTAAACAGGAGATCATTGCAACAACACATCAAATCAGAAATGCGTCACCTTTGGCCAAAGTCAAGGGCATTCTTTCCAAGCAACATAATTAGGCAACAATACACTCCTTTGTCACCACAGGGACAGATAACTGAGGTGCTCTTCTCCCAACTGTACTCCGGCGCTGTGAGAATCCATTCATCTTATAGAAACAGGACATGTCCCAGATTTGATTCTCTGCCTGCACATTTTAGGATTCACTTTACTTTTTTAAATTCCCTTTTTACATGCTTGAATGGTTCTGGTTCCCCACGTCGAACTGTATATTACTTTGTGATGTGTAAAGCAGTCAGAGAAAAGCAAAGGGACAAGATTTTGTTCATTAGGTTTTTTAATATACGGTACCAGATTCAGGTCACATGAATGTTCGCAAGCATAGGTCAAAGTCAAGTTTGTTTATGGGATTTAACCATACAAACTAACTCCATCTGCTTCTCTGCCTTTACGCTATTTCACCAAAAGTATTAGCTCACCCATCCAAATGCAGTGGTGTAAAGCACACTGCCACTGAAACCGGAGGAGCTTTGTAGAATCCAAGCGCGGACACACAAATGGAGTGGCGAACCGGGTTTTAATATTATGTGGCAGAGGGGATGAATGGAGGGGTGGAGAACAGGCCGGCAGATGAGCAGACTGGCGGAGTTTGCTGATAGGCAGGGAGGCAAATACACGAGCTGGCAGATTCTCACTCATGAGGCACAATAATGTGGCGTTTGCCGACGGCTCCATCTCTGAATTTATAATCTCTGTAATGAGCTGCAGGTGACGAGATGATGAGGAGTAGGTGAGGAGTAATCACTGCGGAGGCACGCCCACGGAACCACAACAGCCACTGGACTCTAGAGCAGTGGAGACACCTTCTCTGGAGTGATAAAACACCTTTTCATCTGACAATCTGATGGAAAAGTGGGTTTTGGGTTTGGAGGTTGCCAGAACGGCACCTTTGGTAGTGTATTGTGCTAAGTGTGAAATTTGGTGGCGGAGGAATTATGGTGTGGGCTTGTTTTTCAGGACTTGGGCTTGGCCCCTTAGTTCCACTGAAAGGAACTCTGAATGCTTCAGGACACCAAACCCTTTTGGACAATTCCATGCTCCCAACCTTGTAGGAACACTTTGGAGCGGACCCCTTCCTCTTCCAACATGACAGTGAACCAATGCACAAAGCAAGGTCCATAAAGACTTGGATGACAGCATCTGATGTGGATCAAGCCATTTTGATGGTTCTCAGTATTGTAACCTACCTGATCACAGTAGCTGCGTTTACATGGACAAAAGTAATCGGAAAGAACGCCTGATCGGAAGAAAAATGTGTCATGTAAACACGCCGTTCGGAATACTCTGCCCCGATCAGACTCGTTCGGACCAAAATTTCTTTCCAATTGAGATAGGAGGGTAATGCCGATTGTTTATCTGATCGTGTTGCATGTAAAATTCCGATCATGTGTCACTACTGCTCTGGTTTACGTCATGCATAGACGGTGTTTCGCTCCAGAGAAGGCTTTGGAGCTCAAACAGAACCATCCAGCTGCTCCGCGGACGCCCGATGCAAAGCGCGGACGCCTCTGCGCTCCGCCCTCGCCCCGCGTGCTCCTCGGCTCTCCCTCCCTCCGGACCCTGCACAGTCCAGGTGCGCCTACCGACAGATGGAGAGTACCGTGTCTCTGAGCAAAGCAGCCAGACTTACAGTCTGTCGCTCAGTTCTTAGAAATCGTTTAAACTATCACAAGGATTTGTGTTTCCAGTCGTGTCCTGACAGAATAAAGGCTGATGTTTTTCCCGCATATTTATATTTACGTGCAGCCAAGATGCAGATTGCCTCATTTCCCGTATCGATTTTATGTTCATCCAGGCTAAATGTTGTTGGGGCATGTGTGTTAGCCTTGTCCTAACCCTTCATCCAGCTTCATTCTGCCACAAAAAAGCACTGACCATACAGATAATAAAATAAAATGATGAGCGAGCAGGCACTTCATAATAACCAAAACATTAATAAAAGCACATTTAGAAAATCATCTAGTTTGTTACAGAGCTGCTACATATATGTATGTGACAGCTCGGCTTGTTTACATTGCGACTCGTTCCTCTTCCAGAACTGTAAAGTGCAACTGATTTATTCCAACCGAAAGTGCTGCGCATGTGAACGTTTATTCTAATCGGAAAAAGTTTTTCTATGCCCATATACACGGTTGACTTCTAATCTGACCGTTGATCAGATCAAGAAATTTTGCACATGTAACCGCGGCTAGTGCTGTGACTTATCTGACCACATAAACCAGGGGTCCCGAAAACCAGGCCTCGAGGGCCGGTGTTTTGCTGGTTTTCCAGAAACCCTACCTTATTTGCTGCTGATTACCTTGATCAGGTGTGTTTAGCCACTAAGGAGCTTTCAAGGCATGTTGTTTGGAAAACATGTAGCCCTCGAGCCCTCGAGCCCTCGAGGCCTGGATTTAGGGACCCCTGGTTTATGTGGTCAGATAAGTCACAGCACTATCAACCTTTTTTTTTTACTTCATGTGAGGTGAGATCAAGCTCAGATAACTTTGTTTTCTGTAGAAAGTTAATCTTTCTGGATGGAAGGTGAGATTGGGACTAGTTGCAAGGTTTGCAGTTGCATGTAGTATTTTCTAATTTTCAGAAAAGCATCAGGGAAGCTCAGCACATTACAGACACCACGGAGCTCCTTAAACTCATGAATAATGGTCTTTCCCAAAGAGAAAAATGGCTTAACCTTGTTCAGCAAATGGCAGAGCATTATTTGCTTGGACTTCAAACGTGATTGCCTCATCTCCCATGCAGGAGCACTGCCTGGTTGGTACTATTAGTCACATGAGCAAATATGCTCACATGCCGGATGTTCTCTCCCACTTACATCAACCCCAAGATAAGATTTGAACCGTAAACCCACACTTTTGTAACTTGGTCAGGGCTCTCGTTGAAATATGAGCGCTCCCACAGATACGGGAAGGACCAGTCTGCTTCAGTAAGAGACATGCTACTCATTTTTAATAAGACTACACAAAGATGTTTGTGCAGAAAAACATAGTTAAGTTTTTTATTTTTATCAGCTCTGGAAATTCTGTATTTTTTATGATTGTCTTTATTCATCCCTTCAATAATTTTCTCATATGACTGTGTTTCATTTGTTATGAGATCTTGAACTCTAAACGGTCTTGTTGGTTTTCTCCTGTCAGGGTGTCTGCAGCTTATTTTCAATTGATGAGTTGAAAAGTCCGTTAAAGTAACGTTTTGAAGTCAAACTATCAGGGTTGCTTCTGACTAAGTACAGTACTGGGTCAAACAGAATTGAATTGAAACAAAGTTCAATTAAATGAAAACAATGTTTTTCTCCTCATTTCTCACTTAACCCTTGTGCTATCTTGTGGGGTCAAAATTACCCCTACCTTGATGTGTTATTCCTACTATGACAAAGGTGGATAAATGTAAAAAGGATTTCATGTAATCCATGGACACCAGTGAAGATCACAAATAATTGAAGAAAAAAGGTTCAGCGCACTGTCTTGTGGGGTCCAGATGACTCCACTCCCAACGTTAATGTGCCTCGGGTAGCAACAAGGGTTACATGCTTCCTTAGTTTTTCCTAAAGCCAAATGACTAACATCCATTTGTTCTTCAAACAAAATGTACAATACGTAGATCTAATGTCCATACAGCATTTTTATGGATAGAAAAAAGTTCTTTGAATAACTTAGTTTCAACTGAAGGAAGTGTAACCCTTCATCATAGTTTAAGTTAGCTTGAAGTAGATCTCATAAAAGATTTATTCCATGGACACAGAGAAGATTATAATACTGGTGAGCTATTAAGGGTCTTCTCTGCATCTGTAGGTTTTGACAAATCCTTAATGCAGGCTCTAAATCCATCCACCCATTTCTACACTTGCCTATTCCTGTTCAGTGTCACGGGCTTGCTGGAGCTTATACCTATATGCTGATGGTTGAAGGCGAGGTGCACCAGGCTCTAAATTGCAAGACTAAATGTCCCACATTCAAGCAAGTACCATCCACAGTCTTCATTGGGAATACAACATTTCTTTAACATCAGAGAATGTCATTTTAACCTAAGGTTTGGTTTCTACCTAGTTACTACCGTATATTACTATGTTGCTTTTTATGCAATTGTTTCTATGAAGAACACACCACCAAAATTCTAGAATTAGATATTTTTTTCAATGAAGATGGACTTGCATTGAGCTTTACAGGCAAGAGTAGTGATAGTAGAAGTGCAGCACCTGTCAGCACAGGCCCTGGTACAGTAGTCAGAAAGGGTCTCTTTCAGGAGTCTGCATGGGCTGATGTCTTATCTTCCAGTTGTTGTTCCACAAAGCAATCTTTTTTCTCATCCTTTATTCTTTTTGTACTTTTCTATTAAAATGTAAATTATATTCTATAGAAATGTCATTGCTCTTGCTCTTTTTTTTAAATATGACATATTTCCTTGATAAGTTTTGAATATTCAATCTTGACCATTTCCAAAAAAAAATAGGATATCATGGAAAAGTGTAATAATTTCCATCTTTAAAAAAAAACTCTCATGGAATATAGATTCAGGGCCAAATGTTTAAGTGATTTCAGGTATTCAGGTATTTAATTGTTTGTTGCCCTGTGACAGACTGGTGACCTGTCCAGGATGTCCCCTGCCTTTGCCCACAAGTGGCCAGGATAGCCAGTGGTGTGGCAGTAGAAGTGGTGTGCCTAAAGGGCCTTCAAGCCCTCACTGAAGGCCTAAAAGATATCTGAATCATGTGTTAACTATATTTTGAACATGCATACTCATTAGATCATTTCAAATGGTCTGTCCATTCCCTTTTATTGTGTTTATGATGGTTATGCTGCTTCCGGACATATATTTTCACATTGGAGCATTTAATCAATCGCATTTCAGCTGTCCTTTCTTGCCAGGCGGGGTAAGGGCCTTTACCATCCGTTCTGAAGGTCCTGTGATGCAATCACAGTGAGTCAATGAAATCAATCTCGGTCATTCATTTAATTCAAACAATCAGATTTTGAGTCGGTATCAGCAGGGCCTTCTTGCAGGCTTCGGCAACATCACAGTATTCAGACCTTCTGATTGGACAGAAGTTTCAGGAAGACACATGCAGCCTTGTCCAGTTTGACTTAGAGCCGTATAGCACTTTTTGATCTGTCTCAGTTAAAAACAGAGCTGACTGTAATGTACTCTATAGAGGTCCTTCAATCAGACATTATTAGAAAGCAGCTGTTTCTTTTATAAAGATAACTTGGGCCAAAATTTGGAATCTCTGACTGTTAATAATTCCTTTGTTCCAAGGGAGACCCGCCCCACCCTCCAGGCAGCCACCCACCCAGCCCACGGTTGGTCCAGGAGAGCGCGAGACAGGGGCCACCCCTGCTCAGGAGGAAGACACCCAAGAGTGGTGGGGGTCCACAAGGAGTTGGAACTTTGGACAAGGCCGGCGCTCGAAGGCAAGGACCAGAACCCACACCTCAGGGACATTACTTTGCTGCTTGCTGGCAGTGATGTCCAAGCACCCCGCTACCAAGGGTCCTATATGTCTAAAGTGCAATTAAAAGTGAGCAGCTTCTTTTAATTTCATTGTATGATTGTATGATGCAAATTGTACATGTGCACAGTGATAATAAAGGCATTCTATTCTATTCTATTAGAATAGAATGGGGGGGGGTGTTTCCATACGGCAACCATGGGAGGGGGACCACTGCCAAGTAGCTCCTCCCCCAAGGTGCTGACCCCCCCCCCCCCCCCTCCATCACCCTAATAAGTGATTATATGAGGAAGAGGGTAAGTCGGGAACAGCTGGTAGACTGTCCCCAGGTGTTATATATGTATGTGTATATATGTATATATATATATATATATATATATATATATATATATATATATATATATATATATATATATATATATATATATATATATATATATATATATATATATATATATATATATATATATAAGCTTACCACACTCCACGAGCGCCTGGCAGCACAAATGAACCAACTGCTAGGAGATGGGACTCGCCCCGAATGGCTAACAGAAGGGCGAACGATCCTGACCCAGAAGGATCCCTCAAAGGGTGCAGTCCCATCCAACTACCGACCAATAACCTGTCTCTCTACAACATGGAAGCTCATGTCAGGCATCATTGCAACCAAGATATATAGGCACATGGATCAATACATGAGCAACAGACAGAAGGGCATTCTTAGAGACTCCAGAGGAGCGGAAACACCAACTCCTGGTTGACAGAACAGTCGCTCAAGACTGCAAGTCACGACACACCAACCTGTGCACAGCCTGGATTGATTACAAGAAAGCCTATGACTCAATGCTACACACATGGATCACTGAATGCTTTGAACTGTACAACATCAACAGGACTCTAAGGACCTTCATAGGAAACTCAATGAAGCTGTGGAAAACCACCCTTGAAGCCAATGGCAAGCCACTTGCACAAGTGTCCATCAAATGTGGGATATACCATGGTGATGCTCTGTCCCCACTGCTGTTCTGCATAGGTCTGAACCCCCTCAGCCAAATAATCAACAAGACTGGCTATGGATACCGACTCAGAAATGGGGCCAACATCAGTCACCTCCTCTACATGGATGACATCAAGCTATATGCTAAGAGCGAACGTGGCATTAACTCGCTGATCCACACCACCAGGATCTACAGTACTGACATTGGGATGTCATTCGGGCTCGAGAAATGCAGCCGGATGGTGACAAAGAGAGGCAAGGTAGTCCACACAGGAGGGATCTCACTCCCAGAAGGAACAATAGCAGACATTGAGGAACAGTTACAAGTAGCTCGGAATTCCACAGGCAAATGGCAACCTGGAGCAGGCAACAAGGAAAGCTGCAACAGATAAATACCTCCAACGAGTAAGGCATGTCCTGAGAAGCCAGTTCAATGGCAAAAATAAGAGCCGGGCAATAAACAGCTACGCACTGCTAGTTATCAGATACCCTGCAGGAATAATAAGATGGCCAAAGGAAGAGGTACAGACCACGGATGTTAAGACACGAAAGCTCCTCACCATGCATGGAGGGTTCCTTCCCAAATCCAGCACCCTGAGACTGTATGCTAGCCGCAAGGAAGGAGGCCGAGGACTAGTGAGCGTAGAAGCCACTATCCAGGATGAAACATCCAAGATGCATGAGTACATCAAGCTCAAGGCCCCAACTGACAGTGTGCTCAGTGAATGTCTTAGGCAATGGAGAACAGAGGATACAGTGCTGGAGGACAGATCCTCATGGGAGGACAAACCCTTGCATGGGATGTACCACCGGACCATAACTGAAGTGGCTGACATCAAGAAGCCCTACCAATGGCTAGAAAGGGCTGGCCTACAGGACAGCACTGAAGCACTCATCCTGGCAGCTCAGGAACAAGCCCTGAGCACCAGAGCAATAGAGGCTCAGATCTACCACACCAGACAAGACCCAAGGTGTAGGCTGTGCAAAGAGGCGCCTGAAACAATCCAGCACATAACTGCAGGGTGTAAGATGCTGGCAGGTAAAGCATACATGGAGCGCCACAATCAAGTGGCTGGAATAATATACAGCAACATGTGTGCAGAATATGGACTGGAAACCCCAAGGTCAAAATGGGAAACACCCCCGAAGGTGGTAGAGAATGAAAGGGCAAAAATCCTGTGGGACTTCCAGATCCAGACTGATTGGATGGTAATGGCGAACCAACCAGACATTGTAGTAGTGGACAAAGAACAGAGGAAAGCCGTTGTGGTGGATGTGACAGTGCCAAGCGATGGGAACATCAGGAAGAAGGAACATGAGAAACTGGAGAAATACCAGGGACTCAAAGAAGAACTGGAGAAAGCCTGGAAAGTGAAGGTGACAGTGGTGCCTGTGGTAATTGGAGCACTCGGGTTAGTAACCCCCAAGCTGGAGGAGTGGCTACAACAGATACCTGGAAAGATCTCAGACATCTCAATCCAGAAAAGCGCAGTGCTAGGAACAGCTAAGATACTGCACAGAACCCTCAAGCTCCCAGCCCTCTGGTATAGGACCCGAGCTTGAGTGAGAAACCACCCACGGAAGGGTGAAAGGGGCAAGTTATATATATATATATATATATACACAGTGGTGAAAAAAATTGTTGGTACCCCTCCATTAAAGAAAGAAAGTCCACAATGCTCACTGAAATGACTGCCCAAGACGTTTAAACTCCTGAACCCCTCGCTAAACGACTAAGACAACCCGCTAAACGAAAACCCGCTAAACGAAAATAATGACAAGCCTTTTCTTTTCACTCCTGTCAAGTTTCCTAGTCTTAATCCCGTTCATGAACTTCTTGCCCTCATTGATTCTGGAGCTGAACATAGCCTCATTGACTCTGGTCTAGTTCACCAACTTGGATTGCCGGTTGAACCGTTGGACTCTCCTGTAAAAGCTGCGGGTCTAGGGGGTAAATTATTGTCCAAAATAACGTTGCGCACGGAACCTATTCAGCTCATAACCTCTGGGAACCACCGTGAGTACCATCAGTTTTTCATCACTAACGCACCCCAAACTCCCGTCATTCTGGGATTTTCCTGGTTACACCATCACAATCCCCAAATTGATTGGTTTAATTCTCGTATTGTTAACTGGAGTACGTATTGCATGGCTAATTGTCTACACTCTGCTCTTCCCAATACAGCCATTGTTAACCCTCCGGACAATGAGGATATTGATCTTTCTAAGGTGCCGTCATGTTACCACGACCTCAAAGCTGTATTCAGTAAGTCCAATGCTTGTGCTCTACCCCCCCACAGGCCCTATGATTACGCCATCGAGCTTCTCAATGGTGCTTCCCTTCTGAAAGGGAGACTTTTCAATATATCTGGTCCTGAGAAGCTCTCGATGGAGAATTACATTCAGGAAGCTCTTGCACTCGGGCACATTCGACCTTCCACCTCCCCTGTTGGCGCAGGTTTCTTTTTCTTTGAAAAGAACGATAAGTCGCTCAGGCCTTGTATTGACTACAGAGAGCTCAATCAAATAACTGTGAAAAATAAATACTCTCTCCCACTCATTGACTCAGTCTTCGACTCCGTTCTGGAAGCTAACATATTCACAAAATTAGATCTCCGTAATGCATACCACCTTGTCAGGGTCCGGGAGGGGGATGAATGGAAAACAGCCTTTAATACCCTCCTTGGGCATTACGAATATCTAGTCATGCCGTTCGGCCTCACCAACGCCCCCGCTATTTTCCAGTGTCTTGTGAACGATGTTTTGCGTGACTACCTCAATCGCTTCGTTTTTATCTACTTGGACGACATACTCGTTTAGTCCAATAACCCCACTGAACACCGTCACCACGTCAGGCTCGTCCTAGAACGATTATTAGAGAACAAACTCTATGTGAAAGCTGAAAAATGTGAATTTCATACCAGTTCTGTTTCTTTCTTGGGGTACATTCTCGAGGCTGGCAAGATCAGGCCGGACCCTTCTAAACTCCAAGCCGTCTCTGATTGGAGCATTCCTGAGTCCCGTAAAAAGTTACAGTAGTCATCGGAGGTTCATCCGTAATTACAGTGGCATTGCTGCTCCACTTACCCAACTCACCTCCGTCAAAGTCCCCTACATTTGGAACACCGCCGCTGACGCTGCTTTCAGGAAGCTCAAAGAACTGTTCACCACAGCACCCATTCTCATTCAACCCGATGTCCATAAGCAATTTGTCGTGGAGGTTGACGCCTCAGACTCAGGGGTGGGGGCCGTGTTGTCCCAGTGGGAAACTTCCTCTGGCAAGCTCAAACCATGTGCCTTCTTTTCCAGAAAACTCAGTCCCACAGAACAAAACTATGACGTAGGCAATCGTGAGCTCCTTGCCATCAAGCTAGCTTTGAAGGAGTGGAGACATTGGTTGGAGGGGGCTGAACAACCGTTTATTGTATGGACTGACCACAAAAATCTGGCGTATCTACGCTCTGCTAAAAGGCTGAATTCCAGACAGGCCCGGTGGTGCTTGTTCTTCGACAGGTTCCAGTTTACCATCACCTATCGGCCGGGCAGTAAGAACGGCAAACCTGACGCTCTGTCTAGGAAGTACAACACCACGGACGACATCAGCCCTTCCCCGATCCTTCCTGACTCTCTTTTCGTGGGGAACCTCACTTGAGACGTTGAAACCAGGGTACTACAGTGCCAAGGTGAGAAACCCGACTCTGTTACCTGTCCCCCTGGCACCCTGTTTGTTCCCCCCAGATTCAGATCCGACGTCATCACTTGGGGGCACAGTTCCAAAATCGCCTGCCATGGGGGGGTCCGTCGCACACTCTTGCTGCTAAAGCGCCGGTTCTATTGGCCTTCCATGGACGAGGATGTGCGTCAGTATATCGCTGCCTGTACCACCTGCGCCAGGGCCAAGTCCTCCAACTCTCCACCTGCCGGTTATCTACACCCTCTATCCACGCCTGGTCGACCCTGGTCCCACATTGCTGTGGACTTCGTAACTGGTCTGCCCCCCTCTCATGGGTTCACTGTCATCCTCACAGTCATTGATCGTTTCTCTAAGGCCATTCAATTCATCCCGTTGCCTCAATTGCCTACTGCCTCTGAAACTGCCAGCACCCTTGTCAATCACGTCTTCCGTCATCATGGCATACCCTCTGACATTGTGTCTGACCGTGGTCCACAATTTACTTCGCAGGTGTGGAAAGCCTTCTGTTCCGCCCTCGGAGCCTCCACTAGTCTTACTTCTGGCTACCACCCGCAATCCAATGGCCAGGCTGAGAGGGCGAATCAAGAGTTGGAGGCGGCCCTGCGCTGCTTTGCGGCACAAAACCAGGAAGACTTGTCCGACTACCTCATATGGGTGGAATATGCGCATAACAATCACCCATCTACTGCTACGTGTATGTCACCGTTTGAGGCCTCGTTGGGTTACTCTCCCCCCTTGTTCCAATCCCAGGAGCTCGATCTGGCGGTGCCCTCCGTCCAACTCCATCTGCAGCGCTGCCAGGCTGTTTGGCACCAGGCTCGGGATGCTCTACTCTGGACGAAGGAGGGTTATCGTCAGATCGCTGACCGTCATCGACTCATGACCCCTCCTTATGAACCGGGACAGCAAGTGTGGCTGTCTTCTAAGAATGTTCTCCTCCAGACCACGTCCCGTAAGTTGGCTCCTCGTTTCATTGGTCCATTCGTCATAGAACGTGTCATCAACCCCAACTGTGTTCGCCTCAAGTTGCCGGCTGCCCTTAAGATTCATCCTACATTCCATGTGTCTCAACTCAAACCTGTCCGCCAAAGTCCTCTTTGCCCGCCTGCCGCTGCCCCTCCACCCGCCCGACTCATCGATGGCGCCCCGGCCTTTACCGTCAGCCTTGTTCTGGATGTGCGGCGCATGGGTCGTGGATTTCAGTATCTCGTGGACTGGGAGGGGTACGGCGGGGAGGAAAGGTTGTGGGTTCCCCGCTCCTTCATCCTGGACCGCTCCTTGGTTGACGACTTTTTTCGGGCTCATCCCGGTCGTCGTCCTGGCCCGCCTGGAGGCGGCCGTTGGGGGGGGGGGGTACTGTCACGGTACCCCCAGCAGGCTCCTCCTCCTCCTCATCAGGTACTCCTGTGGACACCAGCTGCACCTCCTCAACCTCATCAGCCGGTGGACTTTTAAGGAGAACCAGGACCTGTACTCGACGCTAGTTCGTTGTACTCCACGGTGCTTCCTCTGGCCCTGTTCGATATCTTAATCATGTTTAGCATTTCTCACCTAATTCTGCCTTGTCTCTGCCTACCTAGGATCCCGGTCTCACCTATCATGCTCTGGACTCTGGCTCACCTCCGTACTGGTCCCTCCTTGTCCCCCCTCTGGACTTCCTCCTGGGAACACGGTGTTCGCCGTCAAGACCCTCCAACCATTCACATCGCCTTCACACTTGGACTGCTATTCCTAATTTCATTAAATCCTTCATTACTCACCCTCTCGACTGCCTAGTGTCCTCCTGGGTTTCAGCATCTGGGTCTGCCACGGTTTTCGCTAGCCATGACAGAAACAAAATTATAGACAAACATGGTAAAGGTAAAGGCTATAAAACCATCTCTAAGCAGCTTGAAGTTCCTGTGACGACAGTGGCACATATTATTCAAAAGTTTAAGACCCACGGGACAGTAGCCAACCTCCATGGACGTGGCCGGAAGAGGAAAATTGATGACAAATTGAGAAAGATAGTTCCAACTGTATCCAAAGAGCCCAGAACAACCTCCAAAGACATTAAAGGTGAACTCCTAGATCAACGTACATCAGTGTCAGATCGCACCATTCGTCGTTGTTTGAGCCAGAGTGGATTTCATGGGAGATGACCAAGGAGGACACCACTGTTGAAAGGAAATCATAAAAAAGCAAGATGGGAATTTGCAAAAATGCAAGTTGACAAACCACAAAGCTTCTGGTAAAATGTCCTTTGGACAGATGAGACAAAACTTGAGCTTTTTGGTAAGGCACATCAGCTCTATGTCCGTTGACTCAAAGAGGTCTTTGACCTCTTGATCAAACAGCTTACAACGAAAAGAACACTGTCCCTACAGTGAAACATGGAGGAGGCTCAGTTCTGTTTTGGGGCTGCTTTGCTGCATCTGGCAAAGGGTGTCTTGAAGTTGTGCAAGGTAAAATGAAATCTCAAGACTATCAAGCCTTTCTGGATAGAAATGTGCTGTTTAGTGTCAGAAAGCTTGGTCTCAGTCACAGATCATGGGTCTTCCAACAGGACAACGATCATAAACACACAGCCAAAAACACCCAAGAATGGCTAAGAGAAAAGCGATGGAATATTCTGAAGTGGCCTTCTATGAGCCCAGATCTGAATCCCACTGAACATCTGTGGAAGGAGCTGAAACATGCCATTTGGAGAAGACACCCGTCAAACCTGAGACAACTGGAGCAGTTTACTCATGAGGAGTGGGCCAAAATACCTGTGGACAGGTGCAGAAGGCTCATTGACAAATACAAAAACCCTTTAATTGCAGTGATTGCCTCAAAAGGTTGTGCAAAAAAATATTAAGCTATGGGTACCATCATTTTTATCCAGCCCTATTTCATTAGTTTTTTTTTTTTTTTTTAAATAATTCTGTTAATCAACAACTCAAAAGTAATGGCTGATTTTGATTATTTAATTTTCAATACATTTTAATTTATTGTTACTTTTAAGCATTGTGGACGCAGCATTGTGGACTTTCTTGTGGACTGAGGGGTACGAACAATTTTGTCCACCACTGTGTGTATATATATACTGTATATATAGATATAAAGCCAGTCATTGTAGTGGTGGATAAAGAACAAAGGAAAGCCGTTGTGGTGGATGTGGCAGTGCCAAGCGATGGGAACATCAGGAAGAAGGAACATGAGAAACTGGAGAAATACCAGAGACTCAGAGAAGAACTGGAAAAGCATGGAAAGTAAAGGTGACAGTGGTGCCTGTGGTAATCGGAGCACTCGGGGCAGTAACCCCCAAGCTGGAGGAGTGGCTACTGCAGATCCCTGGAAAGACCTCTCATTTCAGAAGAACGCAGTGCTAGGAACAGCTAAGATACTGCGCAGGACCCTCAAGCTCCCAGGCTTCTGGTAGAGGACCCGAGCTTGGGTGAAAAACCACCCACGTAGGGTGAGAGGGGCATTCTTTTTTATGTATAAAATTAAAATTAAAACTCCATTTCTGAGGGTTTTTTTTTTTCAAATGAATAAAGAGCAGACAAAATTAACTTGTGTGGCGTAAAAGCTACTATAGCAGGTCACAAGCTTCCTGCTCTCCTCCACTGTGATCCATCCACTTTCTGACAAATAGATCCATGAATGTTTTTGATTTCTTCATCTAAGCTGGAGTCTGGATCTAAAGTGTACGGCTTGATATATTGTTCAATGTTTTTGTTGCACCACAAATGTTAGGTTGGGGTTGTGAGGGGCTGTAAACTAGCGAGAGAGTGTGAACAGATGGATGATAGGAAATGGGGGCAGGCTTACTCAGTCCCGCCCACAACTCAGAGGTGAATTTCTGTTTAACTCCTGCCACTCTGCAGAAGATATGTCCAAGAAAACAACACAGATTCGTTGATTTTGGCTAAAAACAGTATCACCATCATTAAAAGACCACTGGGCACACTTTGACAATACATCAGAAGATGATCGGAGTGGGACTTTAAACTTTTACACACATATATTTGGAATTAATATATATTATTTATGTTTACTTTATGTTTCTATTGGTTTTTACTATTTAGAAGGGAACATTAAAAAAAACCAGTATGGTGGTACACGATAAAGTAATCAGTAAAAGAAAGTACAGAACATTATTCACTTGTTTATCCAGCAAAGTAATAAACATAAAACATAAAAAAAAGACATTAAAAAAAGAGATGTGGTACAGTCCATTGAAGGGCATTAGGGCATTCAAACATTTGACACACAAGTCTGATTATCTTCATAAATCTTCTACAGCTTAGTGGGAGAAAAAATTGAGTCTATACAGAACCTTAAATGGAATAAGAGCAAGTCAGATCTACTCCCAACTTGTCCTGCCATTGAGACCTAAAAGTATCTGATGAAGAACTATATAAGACCAAAATAAATGTATAATGTTTAGAGACAGCTCACTTTGCATCTGGTAGAACAGCCATAAGGTTACCATGTTTACTTTATGTTTGGCCTTCAAACTGGTCGGGTTTTAAAGGACACATAGCACATCTGTTTGTTGTAAACTCTCACATGAAAGTAACAAAATGCAGCAAATATCTGAAAAGTTGTCATAATCTCACAAAACAGTCTGCATATTTTTCAACATTCTGAACTTTTACATATGACACCAGATACTTTTCAAGGAACAGGTTAGTTCAACAAGCTCCCACAGTGCCAACATTTTATTTAAGGGTACCAGTATACAGCCTTCAGCGTTTGCCCTAAGTCATCTTTATACTGAACTGAGGGCAGTGTAGGTCTTTCAGATTCTTCTACACTCATATAAATCCTACACGTCTTTATGGATCAAACATGGTACGATGCAGACAAACAGGTGTGGATCCTGTAGGAATGTCCAAACCCAAAATGCCAGATAGAGAAATAAGAGGATTTGTCCCTCCTCTGTTCTAGAATGAGGTGTCAATCAGTATCATGCCAGTTCATTAGACGGCCGCTTGGCCACACAAAGAATTTCCATGGAGCACTCTCTCTTGTTATCATGCTTATCTGAAAGCTTTATAAAACTTGAAGGTTTGCAGTGTTACAGTTTGTCGGTGACCTCTGCCCCTCCCCTGTGGTTGATTCCCTACTGTCTGCAACAGCTCTTCCTTATAACCTTTTGACCTGCTTTTTAAAGTAACTGCAGAAGCGCGCTGTTTACACAGGGTCATTTTAATTTTTTACTCTGCTAAAACCAATCTACACATAGGAAAATAGATGTCGAAAATCCAACATTGGTCACAAAGTTAAACAAACTAACAAAAAAGCAAGGATCCAGAAAAAAAAAACTGAATCAATTGCTGCGCGATACAAATGTCCTTTGGAATCACGAAAACCAAAATGTGGCATCTTGAGCCTCTTCATAAATCCAAAAAGTCCCATTGACAATCTGAAGATGCATGGAGACATGTATGAACCCTGAGGTGAATGACCCTGCTGCTGGAGTTTATCAGTCTATAATTGACCAACATCAGGGATTGTTAGATTCTGAAACTGGATCGGTCTACTGTACCTAGAATTTCATTATTTAAAGTGTTAAGGTGAACACATGGGTGGTGTAAATGAAACGCGTGCTAAAATGCAGATGCAGAAACTCTGTCTAGAATCTTCAGCTTTGATGTTTCTATCAAAATCAAGAAATCAAGCAGCAGCAGACTTCTTCTCATCAAATCCAATTTAATAATTAATAATCTGTTGGGATTTTTACTACTGACTTCTATTTTGGCTTAAAAGTAAGAGGAACAGGCGCATAGCTCGCTTCCTATCGACCTGCAAAGGTAATAAGATTTTTCTTGGAGTCCATCCAATGACCGCTTAAGATGATTTAGAAGTGGAAAACTTTGGAATTTACAGTAGTTCAAGGTTAGGCATAATGGAAAAATCCAGGATGTCAGTTTTTATGGATCTCAGTCTTCATGGCAAATCTTTAAATTTATAATGTGACTTTTGAAACAAAGTAGTGATTCATTCTTGTATCTAAACGTCTCAAAGCTAGTTCTTTATACAGATTAGACCATAGCGAGATGTTTGACCTCATCGATAGTGCCAATCCTTCACACTAACAATGACACAGCTGTAAAAATGAGATGATTTGGGTTCCTTTAACATTTATTAACTACATCAGGGTATGAATGCACATGCAAGGTACTTCCACTCACTGTGAGCTTTGCTTGGGCCGTGCAACAGCAGCTTACCAGCAGAACGCAACTGTTCAGTCCAAAGCAATAAGGTTGTGCTGGGAAAAAGCTGTAGTTTCTCCACATTTAGGCAAAATACTGGAAATGGAATTGAGATAACAGATAACATTGAAATAATGTTCAAGATGTTTCATTTGAAACAGGAGTTGCTTGTTTTTCACAAAAAGCTTTTTCTGCTTGTTTGTCTTTAAAAATATTTCCTGTATCAGCCGGTGAAGCTGTATCACTTTCACTTCTGACTTTTTCCATGGATATTGGTCATATAAAGTTATAGATGATCAATTTGTATCCGTGCAATATGCGCAAAACGTACGTAGTGGCTGTGTGACCCGGCCTTCAGATGATATACTATCAGAATGAATGGTTAGATTGAGTCCCTCCCACTGTGGTCCAAACATGCACCCATGATGTATATCAAACTGTTTTATGGTTTGTGTTTGGTCACTTCTATCAGCTGAGTGTTTGAAAGTTGCAACACCATCCTTCTTTTCTCAGAATTTCTCCTCTATCAGACCCGGCACATCTTTCTTACAGGGGCAGGAGGCTCCGTAGCAATGAGTCAGACTTTCTCCCTGGAATTTAAGGGCTTTAAAAAGAAAACAAGTCAAACTTTAACCATTGGAGTCTCTAACCTACTCAAAGATGTTCATAAGTTTAAAAAAGTTAATTATTTGAAAAATAAAGTTGATGTTAAGAATTTGGCTGATGGGGCTTTCAGTTTCAGTAATGTTGAGTTTGGAGTGTGACTGACAATCAGGTTTTGATAGAGAAATGTTTTCATCCGCATCTCTGCTTGTCTAGGAAAAACACGTTCACAGTTTAAATAAAAAGTTACACATATTAACACATAAAAATTATTTTAATCTTAAATTGCTGCACAAAAAATCCCCATAAAAAACCTCAAACTAAAGAAGAATATATTTCCTATAATTTCCTAATACCCTTCAAATGGTTCTTTTCATCCCAATTATTTTAAAAGAGCTAAATTATCTAAACTGTGTCCAAAAAGGTCTATATATAGTAGGTAAACATTAATTTACACAGAAGAATTTTAACCATGGAGAGGATGCACGTTTTTATTGGAGGAACCTTCAGTATTAGAAGGTTAAACTATGACAGGAGACAGCTGTTTCCAGCTGTTTCCAGCAAATGATGGTGAGCTACTCTCTACTCATGAATTCATATTACTGCAGTGTCAGCACACTAACAGGAGAATAAGAACTATAAACATTTGAAACTTTCTTGACAATTATTAAGTCACCAATCAAACAATGATACTGTGCACTGTGATAGGCCCTCTGAAGCCTGATCATCCCAGCAGTCAGATTACATCAATTTATTAGGCCTGTTTGTGTGACTCAGGGGTTTACCCTCAAACGTCATCTCTGTCATTATTAAGCAATGGGAATCAGGCACTTTCCTTATCTCGATACTTGATACCTTAGGAATATCAAAGGGTTTCCATTTCTGCTCCTTTCTTCAACTTGAGTAAATGGTCAAAAATATTTCTCAGGTGTGTCATTGTTTTTTTTTTACCTTCTGCTATTGATTTGTTTATTAAGCATCCAAAAAACAGTTTTTAAAACAGTTTTTTCTAGACTCTAAAGAAGATTTTCCCCCTTAAAACCTGCCTAATGTCCGCATCCCACCAACAGCTCGCAGCAGCGCGACTCACCTGCTCTGACCACACCTCCTTCTGCCAAATGTTCTGCTTTTGGAATATCAGAAAGACCAATGGTCAAGGATAAGTCAGGCAACCAGCAGTTGTGTGAAACCGGGACTTCATCATGATTGCTGTTAATAATTACAGGCCTGATAAGCAGCCGAGGGCACCTTTATTGATGGCAAGACTGTCTGAGGTCTCAGTTGATCTCCAGCTGCTGCAGCAGGAAGGAGAAGTTTATCGGAGCAGATTAGGACCCAGGCAGGTATGTCAGATGAGCGGAATGGTACTGAATGAAGATTAAATAAGTAAATTATAAGGCAAAAAAAAAATCTGATATACTATTGCATTTACTTTTTTATGTGTATAGTTTTAAGAGGGGGATTCTAGTCTTTTAGTGTTGGTCTTTGAGGCCTGTTTCTTCTAAGTAGAACAAGACAAACCTGACTTCTGTGAAATGCTCCCATTCAAGGATCTGGTCTTTTTTAATTTGTCTTTAATAATCCTTGACAGTGACGTTCAAAGGCAAGGCAGGACACTCTTTCTGACCTAATGTAATTAATGTGCCATAGAGACACGTAGAAAGGCAGCAGCGCTCCTCCAAGCAGCAGAGGCGAGATGATGCGACCAGGAGCCAGGCAGTACGTGGTGACCAGACCACTGTACTCGGAGGACGCCTTTGCAGAAGAGCACGAGAAGGTCTACAGGCAGCGTAAAACCATGCTTGACCATCTGAAGCTTTACTTCACGTAAGGAGCCCCAGATGCTTGTGGATTTAAATCTATGTTTTTTTTTGGAGAGGTTCAAAAGAAACCAGCTGCTTTTGTGATGCTTTAAGGAGATTGGCGGTTATTTTTGGGATGTTTTGAACCTGAAACAGCAGAACGGTGTGTTAATGGCAGCTGCCTTCTACCCGGAAACAAATCCTGCAAACTTGTCATGATACTAAATGGAAAAACCTTTCATTGTTCTTGAGATTCAGTTGACTAATTCCTTTTTTTTTGGGGGGGGGGGGGAGTGTCGTTGTGCACGTCTTCAGCACACAAACTAAAGCGATACAATATGAAAGAACAAAACCTCTCACTGAAGTGACACAAAAGACTGTCTACTGTTGTGAATTACTACAAAACTTAGACGAAATAACCTGTTGGCCTTTTTTTTTTCTTTTGTTAAAAGTCTGACAATCAGCTTCAATCCGTGTTCTTTTAGCAGTAATATGAGTAGCTTTTCCATATAAATCCAAGAAGTACTACTATACTAGAAAATTTAAATTACACCTCCGAAGTGAAAGAGATGTTTCTCTGTTGTATCTCTGTGTCCACAGCCTGATGGATCATATTTGCTTTTTATTTCTGGGACAGGAAATTGAGGAGCAAATAATTTCAATACCAAAATAAGATACAATGAAATATAACGTGCGATCTTTTCTAAAGTTAACTTGGTGGCATACAGAAGAAAGGAGTTGTGAAAAAACAAAAATATCTCCATTTTATTTACGTAAATGTAAATAAGTTATACTTCATGAATATAAGTTAGTATGTTTGATTTGATTTGGTATTTTTGAGTGTTTGGAGGTTTCTCTTCATTTGAATAAATATTTTGCATCTTTCTTTGAGGTCGCTTAAAAAAGTTGAGGCAAAAAAGAAAAATGTTTTTGTTTTATTTCTTTAGTTTAAATGTACATTTTTTTGTAAATAGATTGCATAAACCACAAGATCTGCTAATTTGCGAGTTTCATAAGTTTTTGTTGTTGTTGATGATGTTCAAGAGTAGAATCAGCTGAGATTCACGCAATTTCCCGACCTGATTCTGAATCTAAGCCAGATTCAGACTCTCCATCCTTTTACTCCGTGTCATTTAGCGATTGTGTTGTTCCAGTTGTGATGTCAAACGAGCCAAACATGCTGCGCTGTCCCTGCTGCCGATAATCGGCTGGTTGAGGATCTACCGAATCAAAGAGTGGCTGCTCCCCGACGTGGTGTCTGGTGTCAGCACAGGACTGGTGGCTGTACTACAAGGTAAGGGTTTAAGTTTGTTCTGAACCTTAACTAACGAAAACAAACAAAAAACCCTCAGCACCTAGGGCGCCGAAAAAGGGGGTTGAAGGTGGCTGGTTCTAGGGGCCCAGACTGATGGGGGACTCGAAGAGGCCCCTAACGATGATGAAATGATAAAACAGAAAAAAGAATTTGAGTGAGTCATTAACTAATATATAATCACAAATATTTCATTTTTGTATGGGACCCCCCCACCCCATATTTGTTTTAAAATGTCTGACTAGATTGAACTTTCACGAAAGTGCAGGCGCAGTTTGTGGCAGACAGGGCCACAGTGTGTGAGGCAAAGAAGACATGCTTTAAAAATCAGGATGCCAAAAAAGATGGGAAAAGAAATGAAGAGAGAAAAAGGAGTTGTAGGGATCAAAAAGACAGGTTTTCCTTTTTATTTGCGCTTCAGTAATCACCGATATTTATCAGTCACTGTGTGCGAAGAAGAATCGCAAACAGTGGGAGGAGCGCAATGCATTAAACCCAGAGGTAATAGTGAATTTCTGAGGAGGGGAACAAACAGGAAGATCACGCTGGTGCGTCGGCTTCCCAGCCAGCTGCTAAAGAATATTTCACACCAGTTCTACCAGTTCTTGAACTACAAACCAAAGTTTGTGCCCCTGCATGGAGAAATCAGATCACTCAGTAGCTGCCGGAAAATATCCTGAAACCCTGAAGAAGATTATCACAGAGAATATTTATCATCCGGATGGAATAAATGATGAATGAAACCTTTTGGAAGACAATGACCTATTCTCCGGTGGATAAGGAGGAATACCATGTTTCACCCAGTATTTCAGAAAAAAGGGGAGTTTGTGGTGGAAAATGGTGGAATATGAACTTTGTCCCTTTGTACCTTTCTCACCATATTAGCTCAAGAAAAAAAAAAGATTTTTACAATTTACAACTTTAATATTAGTGAAATAATCATTTCATTCAAACATTTATCAAGCTTATTCAACAATACTTTACCTCCACTCTTTCAAAATAATTTTTCTGAAAACTCTGAACTGAGTCAAGTGGACCAGCATCATTAGAAACAGCAGCTGCAGCATCTGTCTGTCAGCCTCCAACTGCTCCACCCCAACCTGAACCAGCCTCAGAGCTCCCACATGAAGAAGATGAGCAACTGTGTGTGGTCAAATGATAATAATAATTTCTATTTTCAATCACAATAATTTCACAACAAAGGTGAATCTGTCATGAAAATGATTAATTAAAGTCAATGAGATAAATTATTTTTTTATTTTTACAATTTTATTGTTTGAAAAAAATATGCCCTTTAAAAAAGGAAATAGAAAATGTGCAACAAGCTGGAACGGTCAAGCTGGTGAAAATGCAATTACAAGTAAATATAGTATATTATATATATATAAAGACATTAAATACTGTTATGTTATGTTATGTTATGTTATGTTATGTTATGTTATGTTATGTTATGTTATGTTATGTTATGTTATGTTATGTTATGTTATGTTATGTTATGTTATGTTATGTTATGTTATGTTATGTTATGTTAACATGTACACATGTTAACAGTACCAGGTCCAGAACCCTTTTCTGGCTTGTCAGGGAGGAATGTAAAGGATGTTGAGGAAGAGATGGAACTGGGTACGGATTAAACTGAGAGCGCAGAAACACAGATGACAGAGAGTGAGGACGAAGAAAATGTACTGCTGTGTTAGGCACCCTGTACAAATTCTTTTCATGGGACCCAAACTCCCTAGCAGCAGCCCTGCACAGCGCTAGTTTAATCGTCATCATACAGAGTTCAGTGACTCTGCAGCAAAGGGAAGTTCCCACGTAGTTTACACCTCCAAGACAATAACACATTACATAATTAACCTTTATGCCTATTAGAAACAACAGTTGGCAAATATGCTTTTATGGGATAGTCTCTATTGACAAATAAAGAAAACTAATGACAGAAAAGAAGAATACATACAAAAATGTCTGCAATAGAATAGAATAGAATGCTTTATTGTCATTCATTGACCAAATAAGAGAACTGGACTGAGTAACCCCTCCCCCCTGGCGTTCGAAACCGGTAGTACCCACTGGTTCAAAGAAGCCAAATTCACATAGACTTCTATAGAGAAATAAACAGCTGTTACTTTTTTAAAAAGTTTTTTTAAATTTTTTTATGTATTTGATACAGGGACAGTGCATGCATAATGATGAACATTCCTGTCAATATGCCAGAGTTAGCCAAAGGGCTATTTTTCCCCAGATGTTAAAATCACCCTAAAAGATCAAAATAAAATTACATATTTTTATAACATTACATACATATAGTAAACAATTCATTCAGTAAAATTAGAAGTTAACCCAAAAGTAAACTTGTCTGATAAACTGCAAAATCAGACAAATGTATGAACATATACACACATACAAGACAAGATGGTAGTGGGGATCGGTGAAAGGAGGTTTACTTAGTGTTGACAGCTTTTCACTATCAATGAGCCATTTCTATAACTGTGTCTTAAATTAATCATATGTGTTTTGATTTCTAATAGTTTTGGGGGTGAAGTTCTACTCAGTTGCAGCTCTAACAGAAAAAGCAGTCTGACCAAAAACACTTTTTCTAGAGGGAATGATACAGTCTCCTCTGACTGCACTCCGAGTTCTGTTGTGATCAGCTGTTCGGATGTTAACAAACTAGGGAAGGGGAGGGGATGATAAGCCATGAATGATGTTGTACATGACACAGAGATTTGAAAATTTGACCATGTTCCCCACTCATCCCCAATCCATATTTTTGTAATATTGGACAATAGTGAACAATGTTGAGTTTCTTTTCCAAAGTTTTAACAGTCTGTTTGTATAATGTTTGCAGAGGTGTTAAAGATCTATTACTCAGTCATTTTAATACTAAGAAGAACCATTCAGGCGATGACACCTTTTTTTAATATCTTCTTGACGATCCAAATTTTTTTCATGATATTTTCTGTAGTTCAAGTTATTCAAGATAACAACTGACCAATCAGATGTGTTACGTCCCTCTTCAGGAAGGAGGGAGAAAATAGGTAACATAAAGAAAAACTTAATAACCAGGCGGGGTTAAAGTTGGCCACACAGCCGTTTATTTGGGTGACACACATAAAAACCAAAAAAACTAAAGGAAACTAACCAACAAAACTCAAAAGGTGGAATAAATGATCAAATAACATAAACTCTCAGGCTTTACAGCAAGAAAACTATCAAAGACATGCAAAACACAAAACTACTCAAAATGCAAACAAATTCCACAAGATTAAAGTTACCAAAAGGACAAAACCAGAATCAAACTAAGAGGGACACCAGAGGCTTTCACAAGCTAAGGCCACGCAGACAGCAGAGGCAGGCAGAAGAAACATTCCTCTCTGGAATTCAGCCGCCACAGGAGCAGAGGATCCTAGGAGCTTTTAAAGCTTCCCTCCCAGCCAGGCGATTGGTGGAGAGTGGCAGCCTCAATCAGCTCTGCAAGGGGGCGGAGTCAGCAGAAACTGTGAAAACTATGCAGGATTCAAACAGTTGGTTAAAAATAAATCTATCATGTACTCAAATGTAAAATAATCCTATAGGGGCATTTGACTTCAGAGTTAATTAAGCAAATGTGATTTAAGTGAATTTTATGTTTTGTTTTATTTTCTGTCTTTTTGATCTATGCATTTCAACATTTCTGTAATGAGTTTGATAAATATGTGTAAATTCTTTATTGCTTTGACTACAATGCTTGAAATAAATCAATAAATCAAAAAAGGCAATAATAAAGTCAATCCAAAAGCAGTAATTCAATAAACACTAAGTGTTTATTCGTCAATTGAAATGTGTGTGTTTTAGTGGGGTGGGGGATACCATCCTCAGTCATTTAGGGGCTGTGGGTCAGTTTGTACAGTCAGACAGAATCAGGTTGTTTTTTCAGACCATTTAACCCAAATGACCTCCAATAAAATAACCCAATGTGACTAGATCAGGATCTCAACAACTGCTTTATCTGGGTTTGCAGATTACAGTGATTGTCAGGTGTGTATTATGATCATATAATACAAGAGAATACAGAACAGAACATTTATGAACAGTCTCTTTAGAAATCATTTACTAAGATCAGCAAAAAATGCTCTTGATAGGAAAACACTATCTGATGATCAAGTCTTGCCTCATAATGGATTGATGTCTTTTAATGTTCACAAACTTGAATGCAGTTTTACTACAGTATCGCCTCCTATATATATGAATTTAACTCAGCGTGTATTCAGACCGGACACATTTAGCTTGCTTTAAGTGAAACAGAGTCCTTTTCTCCCGATAAGCCCGAACACATTTTCTGTCTAAGCGGACCCTGGTCCAAGACCATGCAGTTTAAATCTTAAATTATGTTGCATGTGACCTCCATTGTGAGAGAAATGCCAGCAGAACATGTTAAAGTAGTAAAGTTGTTTTTAATCAAAGTTACAGAATTTTGTTGTAGAAATACAATGACAATAAAAATCTTTGAATCTTTGAATCTAGAAACACCAAAGATACAATTTTCATTAAAGTGGGTCTTAAAATGGCACTTTTATATGACGTTGCAAAACTGGCTCAGAGCAACCAACTATGAAATTTGTATAAATTATAGTGGCACAATATATAATCTCTTTAGGGCTGCAGCTTTGATCTGTCACCTTTGACTGTACAGCTTTGACTGTACAAAGATACCAATTTTTGTTTTCAAAAGCTAGCGACCTCACCAAATGTTTAGGTAAATCAATCATGCATGATCCATGACCTCGATCAAAGCGGAAGATGCAGATTCTTGCGCATGGTCACCACGTCATACGTTGTCAAAGTCAAAACCCTGTTTATGGGAGTGCTGTTTCAAGCATGCTCTATTCCTTATAATGGGGTGCACAACAATGATAACCAAAATGGAGCCCTGTACGGAGCAAGCTTTTCAATGTTGCTGCCATCATTTCACCCCCTCAAGGGAACATAGAATCTTACCGAAATGTCCACAGACCTACAGGTCCTGCTTAATATTGTATTTATTTAAATGTAAATGATAACATTGCACCAAACCAACATGTAGTAACTATGGGAAATGATTAAGAACCCCCCACACACACACACACCAAGCTTTTTGACATGCCTATTAATGTATTTTATTCCATTTTGTCTCCTGGACATTTTGGGATCTGTTGAAAATGTATGTCTTTAAAGATCTATTCAATTCAGCAGGGTTTTTCAGTGCGACATGTCTTTGTGAAACAGGAATGGCTTATTGTTTGCTGGCCTCTCTGCCACCCTGGTATGGTCTTTTTTCCGCCTTCTTCCCTGTGGTCATCTACTTTTTCATGGGTACTTCGAGGCACATCTCAGTGGGTAAGTCTGGCAAGAGCATTTAGATGGGGGGAGCAGAGCTGTGGTTTAGGATAGTCAATAAATCACTGAACATGTTGTAATGTATGTAATGTATGTATGTACAAGATTGAACCCATCTCAAATGAGAGAGCCCAGAGAAATCCTGGTCCTCTGTCCAGCATGCTATTTTTTCTTTTTTCACTTGTCCAACATATTGGACTTTTTGCTTAAAAGATAAAAAGTGCAATAGAAATGCAAAAGTCATTTGTCTTCCTTTCCATTCCTTTACCTCTCTCCCTCCAGGTCCATTCCCAGTCTTGTGTCTGATGATTGGCTCAGCGGTGACAAGGCTCATACCAGACGAAGGGCCACCTGTCAACATTACAGGACTTGAAGGCTTGTCAGTGGATGATCAAAGGGTTTTAGTGGCTTCATCTTTGACCTTCCTTGTTGGCATCATGCAGGTTAGCAAAAAGAACAGGACATATGATGATCTTGGAGACTATTAGAGCAGAAATTAGATGTCTAGGTTCCCTGGTGAACTTAATGTTGGATATGTTGATGTAGTTGTAGTTGGATGCAGAAATGTTGTCCTGTTGGCCTTGGTTTGAAACTTTGGTGCACTGTTTTGACTGTTCTCTGGTAAAAAAAAAAAAAAAGTTTAAAAAAAAAGGCTACTGTGTTTGCTGGGCATTTCTAATAAAAAACAAAACAAAAGACTGTTTAAAGGACCAAAAGGGTGAGATAATAGACTTGTACCGCCAAACTGCAACCATAATTTGTCTTGCTTACGTTTGTCCAAACTAAATTAGCTCAGAGTTTTATGACCTAATATTACACCAAACTTGCAAACTCTCTTATCTTAACTCTGGAAAGTAGAAAATAGGATTAAAACACTTTTGAATTTAATTTGTGAGAAAAATACTGACGCCACACTGATGTTTTCTATCTTTTTTGTAACTCCTCAGAACATAGACATTGACTTTCTGTTTTGATTTTTTTTATCTCACTTTCCTGCTTCAATTTGTCAGAAAGAGTTATTAACATGCTGCAATGGCTGTGTCTAAGTGAGAGCTTTTTTCCTGGAAAGCAAAAGCAAGTTTTCATTACGTTTGTCCCACACAACCTGCATGGGAAATTCTTTATTGGAAATATTTTATTAGTTAACCTCTGCGCGTATTGGAGAAGGTGTTCCATCACCATATGTTAGGCACAGAGGGCTTCGGAACATCCTATAATACCAAAGCTTTTTGATTGAGACTGGATGGGATATTCTTTCCAGACGGCATTTATTTCATGGGGTTAGTGAGTAAAGGTTAATAAAATCTGGAAGACTAGTAAACAGACAAAAACTTGCTTACCCACTTTTTGACAAGAACATTTGTATTTTTTCTGTATTTGCTTCTTTTACCTCTTTTACCACACCTGAGCTAATAATTGAGCTCTACACATGTAAAGCCCGAGTTAAGCAGAATTAACTACGGTGGTAAATAAGTGATGGTCTGAATAGGTTAAATATCTTAATGCACAGAAAAAAGCACGGCGCAACCCCGCCCCCTTTCTCTTCACCGATGCGAAGAACTCTCTGTTTTTGCCTTCTTCTGCGAGCTCACAGGAGCAAAAAAAAGAGGAATCTGCGTATTTTTAGAATATTACCGAATCTTTCTCATAACTACGAATGCAGTTAAATCTAATGTTATTTCAAAGTGAACTATAGACATACAAAACAGACAAACAACGCAACAAATAATCCCAAGCATCACTACAAGTGGCATTGGATCACAAAAATTTGGAAACGTCTTTTTCTTCATCTCTGTGTTCCAAAGTTTTCTACCAGTTTTCTTCAAACCATCCTCTGTGTGCTGTCCTTTTTATGTACTCGTGGCTGTCCATCTTTGTCCTCTCAGAGAAAATCTCAGGATTTATCTTGGGCATTGTGACAAAGTACTGAGAGAAATGTCAGCATGAAAACCCCATGATTGGAAAATTCTATTTTCTAATAACAAGTAGCTTCCTTTTTGTAAATATTTTTTAATCTATGGCTTTTTATTCATAGGAACATTTGAATTGTCAGTCAATTCTACCTGTCTTTCTTTTCCAGTTGGGAATGGGATTACTGCAAGTGGGCTTTGTTGTCATGTATCTGTCCGACACTTTGGTCTCCGGCTTCACCACAGCTGCTGCCATCCACATCCTGGTTTCTCAGCTCAAGTTTGTTCTGGGACTGCAAGTTCCAGGTTTCAGTGGACCACTGTCACTTATTTATGTAAATAAAGATGAGCACATTTCCCTGACTGATCTCATAACCCATGGAATGTGAAGGCTTTATGTCATCTTGTACTCTTTCTTTTTTCAGACCTTGGAGGTCATTTTTAACAAGATCACTTCCACTAATGTGTGTGACCTGGTCATCGCCTTGATAATCATGGCGATGGTGTTTATTGTGAAAGAGCTGAATGACAAGTTCAAATCCAAGCTGCCTGTGCCCATACCAATTGAGGTTATAATGGTAAGCTCTTGTGCAACACTCCCTCTCTGTAAATTTCCAGAGTATGTTGCGATTAAGTTTATTAAACTGATTTATGAGTAGACTGATAAGATCTAATATTAACTCTGACCTCATCCCCACAGAAACAAGTATTTGAAAGAGTCAATAGCAATGAGCCTGTATGCCAGCCAAGAAAGAGCTGTAAAACAGCATAATTCGTCTGTTGTAAAATGTTTTTTCTCAACCTTTCACAGACTGTGATTGCATGTGGAGTTTCATACGGATTCGACTTCGAAAATAAGTTTGGAATTGATGTCGTTGGCCATATTCCACAAGGGTAAGAGCAGAGAAGTCAATGTGAAGTTAAAAAAAAAATCCTGAGAAATGTCTTTTGTACCTCCATTTCTTCTTTAAACTTGCCTCACAATAGAGAAAGACAGACAAATTAGAAGAAAGGAAAGGAAAAGAATGTGAACCTGTTCTGTAAGTTGTCCTAATTAAAAAGACGAGATCTGAAATGTTCATCATAGAAACAATTCAACTGTAAGAGAAGGAACAGAAAAAAAGAATCAAGGAAATAATACTGTTTGATTTTTAAAGAATGTATTTGCAGAAAATCTCTTTTGGTCAACAACAAAAGTTTACTTCAATCTTTCTAATGTAATCCTGGTAGAAATAGGTCTTTTTGGTCCATTCTTCCATGTAGATCTTCTCAGGAGTAAGGGTAATGCTTTAAGGGTTTAGTTGGAAAATGCAAACTTTCAACTCCCCCCATGGATTCTCTATTAGACTGAGGTCCTGAGACTGGATATAACACACCTTGAAATGCTTTACATGTAGTCACTTCTTGGTTGCCATGGTGATGTGTGGTCATTGTTGTGCTGGAAGATCCAGACACATTTCATCCTCAAAAATCCCACTAATGGAAGGAGTTTTTTTGCCCAACATTTCTTCATACACTGATCCATTTATCCTTCCTTCATATGGATCAGTCATCCTGTCCTCTTTGCAGAAAAACAATCCCAACGCATGATGTTTCTACCTCTATGCTTCACAGTGGGTGTGGTTTTCTTGGAATGTAGCTCAGCATTCTTCCTCCTCCAAACACGGCGGTATCCCAAAGAGTTTCATTTTGGTTTCATCTGAACACATGACAATCCTCTGGATCAAGGGTCCCCAAATCCAGGCCTCAAGGGCCAGTGTCCTACATGTTTTCCAACCAGCCTGCCATTGAAGCTCCTTATTGGCTAAACACACCTGATCCAGGTAATCAGCAGCAAATGAGGCAGTGTCTCTGGAAAACCAGCAGGACACCGGCCCTCGAGGCCTTGATTTGGGGACCCCTGCTCTGGATCATCCAGAAGGTCTCTGGAGAACTTTAGATGGGTTTGGACATGTGCTGGCTTAAGCAGGGGACCTTTGAAAAATGGCAGGATTTGAAACCTTAACAAAGTTGTGTTACTATAGTAACCTTTGTAATTGTGGTCCAGGGTGACAGGTTCCTCTAGTTCAAGATCATTTGTTCCACCAAGTGAGATCTTTCATGGAGCTCCAGGTGGAGGGAGATTGTTGTGTTTCTTCCATTTTGTAGTTTGCTCCAACAGTTAGTTATACAAATAACCAGTTCAAACAGAGGACATTAATACAGGTAACCAGTGGAGGAGAGAATAGCTTCTTAAAGAAGAAGTAAAAGGTCTATGAGAAACAGAATTCTTACTTGTTTGTTGGAGATAAATACTTATTTTCTGCACCACTGTGCAAATACATTTTTATTAAAAAAAAAAAAATCAACAAATGGGATTTCCTGGATTCTTTGTTACTATTCTGTCTTGCACAATCTAAATAGCAACACAATGGATATACAGCTAAATCTTAAATTGTTGAAAAATACCATACAGGTAAAATTATGCATCAGTTCTGAAGGTCTATTTAAAAACTCTACGTCAGGGGTGTCCAAATCCAGGCCTCGAGGGCTGGCCTCCTGCTGGTTTTCCAGACACCCTGCTCATCTGCTGTTGATTACCTGGATCAGGTGTGTTTAGCCAATCAGGAGCTTTAATGGCAGGTTGATTGGAAAACATATTGGACACCCCAGCTCTACGTAGTACTACTTGGTACATGTCAGTCTTTTATAGTGTACTAGCATTTTAACCTGATTAGGAAAAAGGCTGTATATTTTATTTTCTGTAGGTATGAATCTCCAGTGGCCCCAAACCTGCAGATCTTCCAGGAGACAGCAATGGAGGCATTTCCGATGGCTATTGTGGGTTTTGCTGTTGCTTTCTCAGTGGCAAAAGTTTATTCTGTAAAACATGATTACACTATAGATGGAAATCAGGTATGAGAATGAATTCTATAAACTGAAAATCTTGACAAGATCACATTTGGATTTATTTGGATCTTCTTTGCAACTGATCATATAAATGTTACGTTTGACCTTTTTGCAGGAGCTGATAGCTTTTGGAGTAAGTAACATGTTTGGAGCTACCTTCAAGTCTTTTGCAGCAAGTACAGCTCTCTCCAGAAGTGCAGTGCAGGAAAGCACGGGCGGAAAAACCCAGGTAAACTAATAGAATTTGAAATTTGTTATCACAAATGTACATTTTCAATGTCAAACTCAGCATTACAACGTGGCTTATATCACAAAAATCTAAAACCACCCTTCTTCACGACAAATCATCAGTTTCAAACTAACAGTGTAAAATGCAAACAAAATACATGGCAGATGTTTAGGCGCCTAATGCAAGAACTCGGCAAAAGTCTGAACACATTGGCACTTGTATTTAAAACCTACGTGTCTTTATATTTGGTATTGTACCCTTTCTCCTGATTCTTTGTTTACCGGGACCACAATGAACCAACAATAATGTATTTTTTATGAAAGGACACTTGAAACAACAATCTGATTTACATTATCCCTGGCCATTTGGGCGCAACAAAACATCTCATGTAATTTATCATACCCTGGGTCAATTTTTTAGACAGTCCAGAAATGCAAATTAAATGTTTTTATTAAATTGTTAATTGTTCCTGCTAAACAACAATTGCTGCAGAAAAGTACTTATAAGAAATGTATCATTAAAATAACATTATATGGCAGTTAAATACTACAATTAGAGTTTTGATGCCTTTATAAAACACTCTATCAGTTAGATCCAAGTAGTACACTAGTGATTCCTTCTCCATCCAACCATCCATCCATCCTCCATCCATCTATCCAACCATCCATCCAGCTCGCCAAACATCCATCCATCTATCAGTTCAAGCATCCATTCGTCCAATCATCCATCCAATCTTGCATGAATCATCCATCCATTTGTCTATACAATTCATCCATCTATCCAATCATCCATCCATGTATCATCCAACCATCTATCCAAGCATCCATCCATCTATCCAAACATCCATCTATCTATCTATTGATTCTATCATCCATCTATCCTTTCAATCATCTATCCATCCCTCTATTCAGTCATCCATCCATCCAATCATCCATTCCTGCATCATCCATCCATCCATCCAATCATCCACCCATCTATCCAAATATTCATCTATCCATCGATCCATCAATCCCTTTAATCATCCATCTATCCAAACATCCATCCATCCATCTATCCAATCATACATCCATCTATCCAAACATCCATCCATCCATCCATCCATTCATCCACCCATCTATCCAAATATTCATCCATCCATCTATCCATCAATCCCTTCAATCATCCATCCATCCAAACATCCATCCATCCATCCATCCATCCATCCATCCATCCATCCATTTCCCATCTTTCCGTGTTTAATTTCAAGAGTTGGGTGATTTACTTTAGGGGGGCTAAGACCCTCTGCCAAGATCCAGTTTACTTTAGACCGGACAACAGTAACTAAGGGGGCCCTGAAGTGCAGATACAATTAACAAATTACTCGACCCAATAACATATTGAAAGCTCACACAACAACAACAAATACAAGCAAAACGAATAAAACAAAATTAAATGTTAGAAACCAAAACACAATTTTTTTTTAAAAAAAAGAAACAAAATAAAAAGGAAAAAAGTTGCAAAAACAAAAGTACTTTCCTGAAATCACAAGGAAATTGCAAAAATAAAAACACAATAAGAAACTAGAAAGGGTAAGTACTATGGGACATCACTGACTGGATGATGATGTTTGTCCATCATTTCAACCATAGGTTTTTGGGCATAGAGCGATACTTTTATTAGTATGCTGACCTTGAGGACACATTTAAAAAAACTCGTGTCATTATTCAATCAGTGACATTCCATAATACCTATCTTTTCTGGTTTCTTTTTGTAACATTTCATTTTGATTTCTGAAAATATGTTTTGTTTTTTTAAATGTTTTATTTTATTCATTTTTATTACATTGTGGGATTTTGCTTCGATTTTTTCAAAAAGTAATGTTGTTTTTTATTTTTGCTTTTTTAATTGCCACTGTGAACTTTTATTTGTTTTTGGGTCTAGTGTTTTGTTGATGTGATTTGATCTTCAGGGCCACAGTAGTCCTTGCCATACTCTGCACTAATGACATATCTGTTCCACAATAAATGGGCCTTGGAGCTTCATTGCTACAATAAAGTCCTGAAGCACTATGCTTTTTCCATGTGGACTTTCCAAGGTGTACACATGCATGGCTATCTGATCTAGTATCAAGAAAATGTTAATGAGTAGCTGGTTTAAGGCTTGTTGCTTACAATTCTCTTTTTGGCTTTGAGACATTAGCGCTTTCCAGTTGTGCTCAAGACGTTTCCTGTCCAACAGTCAAATGAATTGCACCTTTCTAGGATTTTATGAAATCATGGTTGTTCTAGTTTTGGTAGATTCTCACAAAGCAACATTTACATTTTTGAGTTAAAGTACATACAAGTACAATTTTAAGGCTTGTGAGGCACCATTTGTCTTTATAAAACTAGAAATAAAAATATCCTCTTTTAAAGTTTGTTCTTACTATATTTGTTCTTTTTTATTTAATCAGAATGTTTTACTTTTCTTTTCTACTTTTCAGGTGGCTGGTTTGATCTCAGCTATCATAGTGATGATTGTCACTCTGGCTATTGGGTTTCTTCTGGCACCACTGCCAAAGGTGCAAAATCGTAATCCATTTGATCCAATTACTGTTATCAAATCTTTTACAACCCTCCAGCAGGTTAGATCTAACCTTTGACTCTTTTCCAGTCTGTGTTGGGTGCTGTGGTCATCGTTAATCTGAAGGGCATGCTGATGCAGTTCAGAGAGATTCCATATCTGTGGAGGAGAGACAAACCTGACTGTGTAAGAGCTCACATTCAGAGCAACACCACATAATTGTGAAAAGCTCTTATGATCTTATAATCAGAGTTGTTTACACTTGATAGAGTGGGGTAATGAAAAGTTTTGTCATCAAACAAGGTGGTGTGGTTGTGCACCTGCACTGCATCCATTTTGCTGGGGCTGGATCTTGGACTGGCTGTTGGCCTTGGTGTGGAACTCATCAGTGTCGTTCTGAGGGTTCAGTTGTGAGTATAAAGACAGACCAATGCTATACATTCTATGCTTTAACTTATGTTTCTCCTGCTCTATCATGGGTTTAATAGGCACCAGTGTTGTGTTGGTGGTTCCAGTTCTTCTTTGATCAAGATTAACAGTTTCATGGTTCACAATTGTCTACTTCGTAACAACCCAAACCTCTTTTTGTTGTTGTGATGCAATAAGTCAGCAAAAAAACTACCTTTCAGTTCCACTAATAGATCCTTGAGCTGATTTATTTCACCAGTCTGTCTGTTTCCAGTTTTTTGTGAGCTTATTAGTTCAGTATAAACCTATTATCTAATTAGTTGAGTCTTGTTTTTTTGCTCAGATGTTCCAGCACCACTGAACTGAAAGCTAGAGCTTTGTTTTTAAAAAAATGTGCTTTGTGTGTGTTCCAGTCCTCGCTGTAGTGTGCTAGCTAACATTAAGGGAACCGACATCTACAAAGACAGGAAGGACTACTTCAGTGTGAGTTGGCTTGTGTTTCTCTCTCCTTCAAGCATTAAATTAAATCAGAAAAACATTAGTGTTTCAAAAGGATCTGAATGTGTTTGTGGCTCATAATGCACAATTTAGCTGCAAATTCATCACACCGCACTTCTATGATGTGATGGGTCCTGCATGTTGAAAAAATGTCTTCATGTCTGTAATTTGTCAGGTGCCATCTTGCCAAAAAACCACATTGCTTGTTGTTCACAAATCTAAATGTTTTGGGGATTATTGAGATTTGTCAACCTTTATAGAAAACAGCCAGTTGTATGAAATTAATTAACTGTGATATTTGCATTAAAATGCTTTTCTTTTTAAAGCCATTTATAAATTTGATCAAAGTTCTCATCTTTTTCTTGTGGTGTGTTTGGATATAACCTTTATCTAACAGCAAATACAGATACTCAATAGTTAGAGGGGGACAACATGCAAATTATTTCTCCATTGTGCAGGTTTTCTTTCATTGAAAATTTAAAAAATAGATTTTTCTCATGAAAGCAGGTAACTGAGGTTCATGCAAATACACCCAGAGGTGAACCTTTCAAAACAGACAAGATAAAAAGTTTTGCACTATCTGTAAATAATAACGAGGGCCATTGTACTTGCCCAATACACCAATAAAACACTGCATCAAAGATCATAAAATATGCTATTTATTAGAACTAAATACGCTGTGGAAAAAGAAACATTTCTTTTTCTAGCTGTGTTTTTGTTTTTTCATTTTAGTAGAATTCATGACTCAGATTATTGTGGAAGGACCATTTCATTTTAAATATGTTTATAGAAACAGTATAGGGATAAGCTTGACATCAATATTTGGACCAGAGGACAACAGTTCAAGAATACAAAATAAACATGTCTCCTAAAATTCTTGAAACTTTTGTTTATATGTTATTTTTCCTGAGGATAAAACATACCAACAGGAAATTTAGCCCTTGTGCTATCCTATGGGGTCAAGATGACCATTGACGTGTTATCCCTACCATGACAAAGGTGGATAAAGGTGGAGAGGATTTCATGTAATCCATGGAAACCAGGGAAGATCACAAATCATTCAGTCATTAGACATTGATTCTACATTATTAAATACGTTCAAATGAAAATAACAGAAAAAAAATGTCCTAACCTTTCCTAACAGATCAGTCTTTTCCCAGAAATCTCACCTCTATTTGTGTCATTTTCACGAGTCACCTTTTTTTTTATCTGAACAAAGTTTAATTTATCTTGATAAATAGATGTGACTCTTTACTCTTTTTAGATATTTGAGCCAGAAGGAGTGAAAATCTTCAGGATTCCATCTCCAATCTTCTTTGCCAACATTGATTTTTTTAAAAACAAGCTGGTGGAAGCGGTATGTTAATCCTGTCATTTAACAGGTCATTTTTGACAAATAAATAAAGTTGATCTTAATCTTAAATAGGCAAATCCCCTCTTTCTTTGATCTTATTCTTCCCCTTTTTGTCTCTTCAGCTGGGCTTTAATCCCCTACAAATCTTAAAAAAGAGAAATAAGGCTTTAAGACGGATCAAAAAACTTCTGAAGAATGGTGACCTGCAGTGGACATCGGTAAGACTTCAGTCCCACTTTCTGCACATCATCACAAATGTTTTTTTTTTTCTTTACTGAACATTGCCATTATTCTTTTTGGTTTTGTTCACAGATCAGCTCTGTGAGACCAAAACATGTTGAAATCAAACACATATACGTTTTTGGATAGTTTTTCCATTTTTGTTTACTCTATACATGTTTATGAAAAAGAGGAGCTTGTTTTGTTTAAAATGAGAAATTATATTTAATAAAAAGTAAGACCAAATGTACAATATCTAAACTATTAAAAACTCTCACCTGACAGAAAAAGTGACGCATATTTTCAATTTTTGCGTCTAAACAAGCCAAGCCTTAAATTTCTTTTAGAAATTACTTTTATAAGTATTAATTGTGTGTTGGGTCATGTGTCATATGTGTTAACGGAGGGGAGTCGGAAGGGTGAAGGGTGGGTTGGGTTTTTATTGTAATATTGTGTGTTTTTTTTTCTTTTTTTTTTTAAATGTTAAAGTGCTTCGAGTTGCACAAGGTATGAGAAGTGCTTTTTTATAATTAAAGTTTGAACCAGCATCACTTTTTGTGGTCTCAGGGAGTTGCAGAGAAGCAAAGATCTGACAATTTAAACAAATATCAATCATTCTCTGTTCTTGGGGACAACAACATGTCCTTCTCTAATCTCTCCAAATCAGTAAACGGATGCTTTATTGCATCTTGGACTTGTTTTGATTTGGTTTTTATGACCCTTCTTGGACATATCTTTATGAAAGGGATTACCTGCTTAGGTCAGATTTTTATGATACACTTTCTGGCTTAAATAGAAGACAACTTATAATCAAGTGAACTTTATTAACTAAATTCCTGGAATTGTCAGTGGGACAGACATCATTCTGTGGTTTTACATTTAACTTTATGGTTTTTTTATGGTTCACGATTAGACAACACGCAATTAGGAAAGAGCCGTCAAAGCGCAACATGCAGCCAAGTAACGGTAATCATGGGCCCTATCAGATTTGCATGACAATGAAAGGTCAGAGCTGCCAGTGAGCTCCAACATCCCCCCCCCCACCCCCGTAACTCTGCACTACAAACTTCTGAAAGAAGAGTTTTGAGTTAGTTTCTCATATATTTTAATATATGAGATACTAACTGATATATTTAAAAATATATAGCGATGAACCACCTTTTTCTATATATTCATTCACATATTTTCAAATACATTTTAAGCAAACAAAATGCATGATATTATTGTTTCTATGTTTATTGAAACAATGTATTCTTTTTAGAGTTAAGGAAGCTCCAAGTTCCATTTTGCATGCAGATGGAGCATAACTGGATATGTGGTCAGATATTGTAAAATGTAGCTGACATGTTTTTAGTTGACCAAGAATTCCTTTAGTAAAGAACTGTCCTCTTGTCTTCACCACTGAAGAATTGAAGGTTTTGATAAATCATCAGTTATATTTATAAAACTACCATGATAGTTGTGCTTTGTGATTTTTTATGTATTTTTGTTCATTCATAAACTTTAAAACATTTTTTGTAATTGTACAGTATTTTACAGGCATTATTTTCTCCAGTACTGTAATTTTCTATACTATACATATCTATACTATACATATATTTCTATACTATTTTCTATAGCAAATAAAAAAATAAATGCAAGTTTGATCAAGTGCTTCTGTGTTTTTAAATATGTCCATTTGAAAAATCAATAAAAGTTCCATTCAGAAGATCTGTAGAGAAAGCTAAGCTGCTGGTCCCTGTGCCGGTCCCCAACCTGGATAAAGCACAGGGTTGTGCCACCTTTCAACACATCAAAGGTGGACAACACTATAGTTCAATTCAATCCAGATCGTTACATTAAAGGCACCTTAACCCTTGTGCTGTCTTGGATGACCCCGCCCTTACTTTGACGTGTTCTCCCTACCATGACAAAGGTGGATAAAGGTGGACAAATTTCATGTAATCCATTGAACCAGTGAAGATCACAAATCATTGAAAAAAAAAAAGGTTCAGAGCTCTGTCTAGTGGGTCTAGATGACCCAACTTCCAACGGTAAAGATAGCACAAGGGTTACAATAGTTGAACTTTAATAACAGTCTCTGTTAGAGGCCAAACGATGGTGCCATTTCACTGTCATCTCCCAGACTAAGCATGAAAATACGTGTTACAGATGGGTTTCCTCAACACTACATGTGGATCAATCGGAGACTCTGAAGACCAAGACAACACGGAAGAACTTGACCAACCCATCGACTTCAAGGATCTTCCAGCCCGGATCGACTGGAACAGAGACCTTCCTGCCAACATCTTTGTTCCCAGGGTGGAGGTCCACAGCCTGATCCTGGACTTTGCTGCCGTCTCCTTTTTGGACATATCAGCTCTGAAAGGACTGAAAACCGTAAGTGATTCACCGCAGGAGCAGCAAAACCACTTCTTTCCACTCTGACCATTTTAACTCAATACTGTCTTATTCTTTTAAGATGCTGAAAGAGCTGATCCGCATTGACATTGAGGTTTATATTGTGGCCTGTGACCGTAAGTTTCAACCAAAGAACTGAACCTATATCGCCATGTTTGTTTGAGGAATAAAAACTGCAAAACTAGGCTTATGTTAAATTAGTTATATTGGGGTGTTTTGCTCTTTTAACAATTGTTCTACCACAAGAGGGAAAATGTCTTTATATTCAATAAATGGATTTTGTATTTTGAGTGTCATGTCTGAACTCACAGATGTTTGTTTTTAGAAAACCGTTTTCTCTTTTGATCTTCTACATTTACCAGGGTCACTTGATGAACATCTGTATTTGTTTTGACCTGCAGCTTACATCCTAGAGAAACTTCACGACTGCTGCTTCTTCGATGAGGAAGTTCAGCCAAGCATGTTCTTCTTAACGCTGCACGACGCCATGCTGAACATTTTGGACAAGCATTCTGAGCAAACAGAGAAGAATCCAGACCACGGAAAGGTGAGACACAGCACTCCTTTAGTTTGATACCATTAAATGTAAGCAGTGATAAAACAGTCATGGTTTTGATGTTTTTGCAGATAATAACAACAGTCACCGTCCACAACAGCTTAAAGATCAGAGATAAGGATGTATGTGACCCGGTCTGTCAACTGCTCTTTCTTTAATTCCACTTATTTCTTGAATAGAAAGATAAATGTTTCTCAATACTTCATTAAATATATTCTTTAGCTGTTACATACCTAACATGTCTTTTTGTTATTTTGTTGTAAGTCTAAAATTCCTAATATAAATACTTCTACTTTCACAGGTTCCAGAACCAGAACACAGGTTTTAACATTTAAAGAAGAGAAGAAGACAAAGACTGGAATAACAAAAAACAAAACAAAACTAAGGCTTAAAAACATACATTTTTAGAAGTTTGTACTATTTCCTGCATGATTAAAAAACTGATACTTCTTATGTATATTTTATGCATATTTGCATATTTACTGTATTTAAAAAAAAGCAGAATGTTTTATACTTTGTACGGTGCAGTTTTAGTTTTCTGTGATTTCTTTTTTACTGTTTTCCTGTAAATGACTAATTATTGGTAAAATAATTGCCAAAATCACATGTAGACATACACCGATATATATGTATATAAATGTTTTCAAATATTTTACAGAATTCTCATGAAACATATTCACATTTTTTATTCATATTCACATTTTAGATAAGATTCGGGGTATAAATATAATTTGTTTACTGTTGATTGTACAAGAAAGAGAAATTCATTTCACAAAAAGATGTAAAAGAATTTAAACAAATAAAGTGTAGGTAGTAAAAAGAACAATACTAGAACAATGTGTGTGAATAAATGCTTACTAATGAATAAAAGAATTCACTATTGACATGATGCACAGTACTCACATACAACACCCTTTTTTAAAGTGCATTTTGTTACAAAAAAAATGGTGTCTGGGCAAAAAATGTATATATATTTGCTGAATTTGACACTTTAAAAAGCTGTGATTTTATAAGCAAAAAGAAAAAATAAACAAATTCCTGGAGGGTTCCAAAACCCCCACCCCCACTTGCATGCATAAATAAAGCTTCTGGGTTTGAAATGGAAAAGGTCCTTGTTGAATTCTTACAGGCTAACATGATTGTGACCAATGCGGTTTCCAGGCTTGAGGGGGAGTGGAACATGGGGTCCACTGAAATGATGCCTGCAAGGGAAATTGCTAAGTTATCTTGCAGAAATCAGCTCACACAATGTAAATGTGGGTTTTTGTGGGAATTGTTTCTGTTATTGAACTTTTGTTAAATTTCCTAGATTTGATTTGGATTTTCTTGCTCAGTTATTTAGGCCCTGACCATCAGAGTCGTAAACTCTGCACTATTAGTAACTTCAAATCCATGGTTTCAATTATTCATGAACAGATTTGGACATACACTATATTACCAAAAGTATTTGGCTCAGCCATCCAAATGATCAGAATCAGGTGTCCTAATCACATGGCCTGGCCTCAGGTGTTTAAAATCAAGCATTCAGGCATGCAAACTGTTTTTATCAACATCTGTGAAAGAATGGGCCGCTCTCAGTGAATTCCAACGTGGAACTGTCATAGGAGGCCACCTTTGCAACAAATCCAGCGGTAAAATTTCTTTACTCCTAAATATTCCAGTGTCACCTGTCAGCTCTATCATAACAAAATGGAAGAGTTTGGGAACAACAATTCAGCCACAAAGTGGTAGGCCACGTAAACTGATGGAGCCCAGGGGTCAGAGGTTGCCGACTTTCTGCACAGTCAATTACAGAGCTCCAAACTTTGTGATCTTCAGATTAGCCCAAGTACAGTACACAGAGAGCTTCATGGAATGGGTTTCCATGGTCAAGCAGCTGCAAGCAAGCCACACATCAAGTACAATCCAAAGCGTTGGATGCAGTGGTGTAAAGCACGCCGCCACTGGACTCTAGAGCAGTGGAGATGCCTTCTCTGTAGTGCTGAATCGCACTTTTACATCTAAAATTCTGGGATTTAGAGGTTAGAGGTTGCCAGAGCAGTACATTTGGGACTGCATTGTGCTGAGTGTGAAATTTGGTAGAAGTGGAATTATGGTGTGGGCTCATTTTTCAGGACTTGGGTTTGGCCCCTTAGTTTCAGTGAGAGGAACTCCGACTGCTTCAGGACACCAAAACATTTTGGACAATTCCATGCTCCCAACCTTGTGGGAACACTTTGGAGCGGACCCCTTCCTCTTCCAACATGACGGAGCACAAAGCAAGGTCCATAAAGACTATATGACAGAGTCTGGTGTAGATGAACTTGACTGGCCTGCACAGAGTCCTCACCTGAATCCGATAGAACACCTTTGAGACGAATAATACTAAAGACAGTGTGTGACCTCACCAATGCACTTTTGGAAGAATGGTCAGCAATTCCTATAAACACACTGCTCAACCTTGTGGACAGACTTCTTAGAAGAGTTGAGGCTGTAATAGCTGCAAAAGGTGGACCCACATCAAATGGAACTCTATGGGTTAGGAATGGGATGGCACTTCAGTTCATGTGTGAGGCAAGAAGGTTGCTGCCAAAGGGTTTCCTTGTTGTAAAGATTTATGAAAATACAACACAAATTTATCTTTACAACTTCACATTTATGACTAGTAACAGCTGCAAACTGTCATTGATAAGAGTCTCATATTTATAGTTTCCTTTAGATCAGAACTTAGTCCAAATGTCCTCATTCCAAACACGTGTAAAACTGGGATGCTAAAGGGGCTGTCCCTGGTTAATTTTTGCGGCCAGCCTTTCTGTAGCCTTTTGAGAAAATAATTACTCTTAATAATGTGTACTATATGAAGCAGCGTCAGCCATTCCATCACACCACGTCCCGACAGTTGAGCTAGAGTCTCCTGCAAAAAGCAAATGTGGCCAGCCAACTTCTGCTTATGCCTGGGCAGGGTCAAGACAAAGGTAGGGTACACCCTGGAGAGTTTGCCTGTCTTTCACAGGACAAACACTTGGTGAAAACCCTGGAATGCACATGCAAACTCCACACAGAAATTTCCTTTTTTTTAAAAACACATGAAGAGACAGAGGAGATTGGTACTGTGCTGTATAAAAAGAAGTGCTGAGAATCCAAACATCCATTAGCACACAGAGTGGTATCAACATTGCAATAAGGTTTCTGTTTGTGGAGTCTGAACGTTCTTCTACACACTTGAACACAATACTTGTCATGAAAGTCCGCTCAGACACACACAAACCTTTTAGCCACTGGATTTCATCCGTTTTTTCTGTGCCTGTTTCATAAACTCCATGACTTTTTAAAACACGCATCTTCTGACATGAGCAAAGACCTTTGGCTTTACATTCTAACTCTTCTAAATGAGTGATGGTGCTGCCATTCTCCCATCTTATGCCTTAATGCAAACATGCAATGAGGACCCAACTGTGACTTGCAGTGTTTTCAGAAATCTTACAATTTTACAATCACACTAAAACAATTCCAACTAGAATGTTAATAAGACATGACACATTTTCTCATATCTGTTGTGGAACTTAAAAAAAAGTCTTGCAGTTAAGACACCAAACAGAAAAACAACTACAACTTTTTTGTAAGACTGGCATAAAAGTTTGCATCATTTTCCTCTGATGCCTATTTCATCCTGCTGTAGGTTTCTTTCTATTTAAAAGTCTGTAGTTTTTTTAAATGTTGCAATAAACTTTGAATTTCTTTAAAGGAAATAAAAAACATACAGCAAAGTCCTAACATCTGGGTTTCCTAAGGTTTTAGGAGATCACATTTAAAAATGTTTTTTTTTATTTCAGCACAAAAGGACTTCTGATGTAATCAACTCAGCTGCTCCCAACTCATCAAATAAAGACAAGTAGGTATGACATGAAAAGTTTATTGAGGATGAACGTCTTTCACTTCAGCATTGACATCAGCAGACGTATTTACAGAGATCCTTTCCAATAAGCTATTAAAAAAAGGACATTCCTGCTCTTCTCCAAATTATTAGTGCGCTCATGGGGAGGTGGAGCACAGGTAACTAAAATGTGCACCATACACACATTTGAAAGTGGGCAGTTTTATCCAAATCAAAGTTCTACATCCTGAAATCCTGAGGTTCACTATCACATTACTTAGACAAGCGGCATGGAAAAGAACAACACAGACGACTTCCCACTCAACCAGCTGGCAGTTTACTGGTAATAAGGTCGATAGCGGCCCTGATCTGGGTGGTGGGGGCCTGGCATCTGTCCCTGGGGAGGTGGACCCTGCATTCGAGGAGGCGGGGGCCCCCTGGGAGCAGGCCACATCCCGGGACTGAGTCCTCCTGGCTGGTTAAACGGAGGGCTGAGGGTGCCCTGGTCTTCAGGGAAGGGTTGCATGGAATTGGGGTTGTAGTGGTGAGGTGGGGGGGCATTAACAGGAGGTCCGGTGTGCTGGGGAGGAGGTCCTGGGGGTGGGTGATTTATATAGGGGGGCATGATGTGCCCTGGTGGTGGAGGCGGAGCTGTAGACATGGGGGGAGGAGCCTGGTTGTAGACCATGTGTGGTGTCCCAGAGCCCTGGGGGGGGTGCTGCATTGGGTGACTAATAGGAGGAGGTGGACCAAAGTGCTGTTGAGGTGGCGCCATCATGTGGTGAGAGTGTGACACCACAGGCGGCTGCCCAGGATAGTCTCCAGGGTGGTGATGCGGGGGCTGGCTGGGGCACGGCCCACCAGGATGCGAATCCCGTGATGAAGACGAGTCATCTTGAATGGGCACTGTGATGAGATTGCTGTGTTTACGAGTCGTTACAGTGGCAATGCGAAACGTCTCTGGTCCCAGAGACGGAGTTGGGGGAGGCCCTTCATGGGGGGTGGGTGGAGGCGGCTGACTGTAGGGATCGTGACTGCTGTGCATTTGGTTTGGGAGGTGGACATGGTTCTTAGGGATGTGAGGAGGCGGCACACGGAAGCGATCAGAAATTTCAGGTGCTTGAGGCAGATGCACAGGATCCTGGCGGCCCGAGGAGGACTTGGTGGCTCTCATGTGACGGTGGTTCACGTGGGCTTGGAGGTCCCGCTGGGACAAGTAGGTACGCTTGCATCCGGGTACAATGCTGCACATGTAGAGGGACCCTCGCTGGCACTGCTCGATGCGCTGAACTGGATCCGTGCAGTTATACAGACTGAGACTGAACACACATAGAACAGCTGAGTCTCTTGAAACAGAAACCATAAAACTGCAGGTTACGAGTAGCTTTTCCATCACACGTTTGTAAAACCCTCTCAAAATTCTCGAAATGTCAAAAAAAACAAAATTTTCAATGACACTGTTTCCATTAGATCCTAATTATGTGAATAAATAAGAACCTACTCACGCTATAAATCATTAAAAAACAAGCCGAGAGGTGTGAACAATACTTTGACAACAGATCCAAATTTTCTGCCACAGCACTAGCGCTCATCATCATCTATCAAAGGGGATGTCTGCGTTTTATTCAGGCCAGGGAGTAGCGAGCTTCCTACACATGGGAGGGGCTACGGATGAAGCCATTTTGGGAAATCATTGTTGGTGATTTTACAGATCCAACAATTCCACACGACACGCTCAACTTTTGATGAGCTGTGTGACGCTGTTGGACCTCTGGTGGCGCCCGCTGTGCAGTCCCAAAGACAGCCAGTTCCTACCAAAAGGCGCATCGCCATCTGGTTGTTGGTCATGTGACTCATTTAGTTTAAAAAAAGTTTTTCCACTGCAGTTTTGTGAAATATGTCAATTTGGATATGCCTCAAAAACAACCGCCTCCAAGCACAAAAACTTTTTCTTTTTGATAAATGCTAGCTTTTTTACAGTTGTCGTGATTCCATTAGGTAAATTTATTATCCTAAATCTAATTTGCGCTATTTCATAGTGAATGAAATAGACTCGTGTGAGAGGAAAAAAGTTACCCGTAACCTATTTTCCTACTCTTCCTGTAGGCTGCATTGAATCATAGCTTCAAGGCTTAAAAAATTATTTCAAAACATTTTTCACTTAAAATTGCTTTATGTTTCTAATTTTGCTACCACAAATGAAATTTCTCCAAATGTAAATTTACAGAGCAAAAATTATTTTACTCCCATATATATATATATATATATATATATATATATATATATATATATATATATATATATATATATATATATATATATATATATTTTTTACTAATATTTTCTTACTCTTTTGTCAATTCTTTAATAACTTTTCTATTACGTTTTGTCATTAAGCAGCCACATATTAAAACTTTAAAAACTTGCTCAGTTAACAGAGAATAAAACAGATCTACACATTGAAAATGGAAACATGTCTCACCCTGGACACATCTTCTCTCCTTTCTTTTCATGAAGCAAAGCGCAGTCATAGCAGAACACGTGCTTGCAGGGAATCTGAAAGATTCAAGGTCAAGAGTTAAGCAAGAAAATGTTGACCGAAAAAGGCAGAAATTAGAATACTGCACATACCATCCGTCCATAAAGTTGAATGGGGAGACCACATTTATCACAGAAGTGAATCGGAACTTCATCTCTTTCACCGATCAGATTTAGCTGTTGGAAAAGTCACTTAAAATGTTGCATCACATACTGGTAAAATATACTCAAAAACAGAAACTTTAACAGTATCGTCCAAAAAAACAACACAGACAGAACACATTTTGATACTAACTTAGGCATGAAAATGCTCTTTCGTGACACTGTCAGCAAAGTAAAACCGTCTTTATAGCAGCCTTACCTTACAGTCCCATAACAGAGGCTGTGGAAATCTTCTCTGACTTCCAAACACATCCCCGGCTTTAGCGCCACAGTCAAACCGCTCCTCCTGCTTGAAGCTGAACTTTTCTGAGAAAGCCAGAGAATAACACACAGATGCTGAGAAGCCGACAACACCCACAGGGTGCGGCCGTCAGCCCAACCCCAAAAAAGTGCAGTAAAATTGTTTAAAAAATTGTTACATTGATTAAAACTAAATAATAATTATAAAGTTATTTAAAGATATGATTGATTATTGTAGGATAAACACATCAACATTGACATGCAAGCAATGTAAGTCAGGTCAAGTCACAAGAAAGCAGCCTCATTGAGGCGGCCGTGGTGCAGCGGAAGGGCGGTCGACCTCTGAACAGGGCATTACGGGTTCGATTCCCGCCTTGCCCGCATATGTATCAAAGTGTCCCTGGGCAAGACACTGGACCCCACCTTCCCTCTGGAGGACGGCTCAGCAGCGGAGCCGCCACCAGTGTGTGAATGTGTGTGTGAATGAGTGGATGGGCCTTGACTGTAAAGCGCTTTAGGCCTTCGAAGAAGGTAGAAAAGCGTTTTATAAGTATAAGTATTTACCATTTACCATGATTTTACCGGATCAAAAAAGGAAACACTGAAAGCAGCTCAGTTTCAACATGGAAAACCACAATTAAGTGGTACTACTCTATGCTAGAAAAAAAAGGGTAATAATGCAGGTTGAACTGTGCCCGATGCCTACCATCCTCTCCAGGTTCACTCTTGCAGGGTCTGTTACCAACAGGTCTCGGCAGGCGCAGCTGAGGTTTAGTCCTTAATGGCTGTTTAGAAATTAATTTGATGGGGATTCGCCTGCGAACATCCAGACCACCCAAGGTCCCAGAGCAATCGCTTCCTTGAAGATCGTTGTCTGTTGACAAAAGCATAAATACCATAAATCGCCAATTTTGTTTTAAAAATCACAGAGTAAAACAGTCCACAACATATAAATATCACAAATATCAACTTTGAACGCTTTACTTTTGTGTTTCCATGAATTTAATTCATTTATTTTTGGCTCAATTTTTATTTATACAAGTAGAAATAAATAAGAGGGTGTGCCTTTATGAAGAATTGCAGAAATGCTGCTGCTAGCAGAGTTGGAATACTGAAATAAAGCGGGATATTGTGTTTTGGGTGATTTTTTATCCTTCTGCTTTCTGTGTGTATTAATCTATTTCACATTTAAAATCTTAATTTGTGGACAAACTTTAGTAACTTAATTTCCAAACCTAACTGGCAGATATCCTTACACAAAAACCCCAGATGAAATGGAAAGGATTTTAAAAGCCCTATATCTTGTTATGGTTCCAGAGTAAACTATATCTATCTATATATAATAATATATTACCTTTGGCACACTGAAGGACCATGTTTTAATGAAATAGGAGTTATTTTCGCTGCTCATTTTCCAAGCCGAAAGTAAGACGACTTGATCTCTAAGGCCCACCTTTCTCTGCTTGTTGGTGCTGCCCATTTCATGATGTCACACGTTTCACCCAAATAAACAAACATCCAAACTTTTGCAGAGATGGATGTGAATATTGTGCATAGAAAATAAAAATGTTTGGCCGATCCCTGCTAGCTTGTGTGGGCATGTGTGTTAGCCTGGGGGCGGTGCTGGCAGCACAGACTCTTCCTGGAAGAGGCTGTTCTCACTTTGTGATGTGAGGACCCACCCGTTTCATATGGATTGGGAGGGGCTGTGAGAGGACCCAGAGATGTGTGAATGGATCAAGCTTTGGGTTGTTTTGTGTACACTTAAAAGCTCATTAAGTTAATTTTGCATGATATAGGCCCTTTAATTATAAAAAAATAAATAAAAAAAACATTTTGATTAAATATTTTACCCTGCATTCGTTGATATAAGTCTCTGTGATTTCGTTATTCAGTTCCATTTTAAGAGTAATGTGCTTCATTAATGCAACATTGCCAGTTTCAAATTTTGCCCTTCATGAAGACGATCACGTGATAAAAACACTGCCCTTTCCATCTGACTAGGATTAATTTGACAAATTCATGAAAGGAATATTTCGTCACATTAACGTTAGCTTTCCTTTATATCAAGTTACTGGTGCTACGAAGAACTTATATTAAATTAGCCCCAAATCACCGAACGACCAAAATAAAAAAGCTGTAGAGAGGACGCAAATGTGCTTAACTGAACCACGAACTCTTTGAAAAGTTTAGCCGCCGCAGCCGCTGGCACAGGCTAACAAACATACACTTGAGCATCGGTTCACAAACTCAGTCACTACTTTTACGATAACTTGCGTTTAAAAACGGATAGCTGATGATAGATGTCGAGCCCGAAAGACGTCTATGGTGCAACATGCTACTAACCAGTTCAACGAAAACATTTCAGCTTTCGCGGACTAACGTGCGTTTTTTTTCACCCCCGAACATTTCTGAGCTAGCTTATTTCATGCTAGCTTTAACGGTAACGAACGAGGTTCAAAGTAAAAATGAACAGAAAAGGGCGCTTTTGTCCACCCAAACAGCTGCTAAAACAGAGACTATGACGCTGCAGTGAAGTTTGTGAAATAGAAAGGGAGAAAGAACATAGCTACTGTAGGCCAAACTAAGCATTTTTTGCTTACCGCTTTGGTCCATGATCCATCTAGCGAGCGCAATGCATGATGGGATAAAAAAAAGAACTAGGAAGTGAAAGATGAGGAAAGGAAACAAACAAGTGAACAAAACAGGACTTTAAAAGTTTAAATGTTTAAAAGTGCTCCACAGCCGGTTAAACAGCATCATGTCTCCATCTTTTATGTTTGCTTCTCAACTGGTATAAACCATTCCCTCAATCATGTCTTTAAACCTTGTTATCCTGTTCTTAATATGCTTTTGACGAGTTCCTTGATTTATCATTGCTTTTATTCAGTACATTTTTTATTTTAGTTTTACGAGTATTTTTTTTTTTACCTTTTTCATCAGTAGTGCGGGATTCCTCTAAACTGTGTCAAGTACACATCTAAATAGAATTTAATTCCACTGACTGCTACGATTGTGTGTTATTAATGCACATATGATGTGCAATTCACCAATCAAACACATTTGACATAAAGATAAACTAACTCACAAAACTATCTTACCTCATATCTAAGTGTTATTATTACAACTTCCCCCTTCCTCCAAATATTAAATCTATTGACAAACGTTGTTTCATTTCTTCTAAAAAGGGGTTTCGGGAAAATATAATAAAAGATGAATTGGGATTTAGAGGTGTTACAGTCGTAGGCATCTCAAAGATCTGCAACAAAATAATGTAATTTGTTAAATTTGTTGTCTTGTGTTAAAAATGACTTTTAGACATCTTTATAATGAAATCAATATTGGTATTTTTCCATTCTTTAAAAAAAAGATCTTTTAAACAATATACCCTTTTTATAAATTAAAAATAAATCAAATGTTCAAATGATTTAATGATTTTGATCCTGTAGATACCAAATAAAGATTTAGAACAGGTATTTATTACACACAAACAAAAGAGTAGTTAACTTTCTTTTACTGGATGATAGTTCTGAGTGGTAATTTAAGTCTTGAACGTGTCAAAGATTTGTAACCAAATTGTTTTGATTGTATCTGTATGTTTTATGTGTAACTTTTGATCGTTTGTAGACAAAGTTGTCACAATAACAAATGAGTTCCAAAAGGGACTGTCTATAATCTGACTAAAATTACAATTCAGACTCATATACTCTGAACCATTAAGATTTAATGTACAGTAGAATAATTCATATTATTTGTGTATTTCATCAGATTCCAACATTTCCCCACACCATGCCAGTGCAAAAAATGAATACATTTTCCCCATGCTCTTATGAATCAGTGTGTCTACATTTGTACCAGTAATGTCTTTATCTTTTCAAAAATATTTTTTTAATTTTTTAATTCAACATATGATCCATCAGAGTGAACTTTCAAAAATTCAATAACAAGTGCGCACAACATTCCTAATATGGAACTCTGGTTTTGAGAAAACAACAACAAAAAAAGGCTTTGTAAAACCAAGCATGATTGTAACCATCCAAATTTACTGACGATCAAACAAAAACTACTACAGGAATATCTCACTTTAGTATTTTTACTTGTAAGATTAAATAAACTGCTATGAAGTGACAACAAAAAACCATCATAATTTAACGGAAGCAAACGCACTCCCTGTGCATACTAAATGCTGGGTTTCATAAACCCTAGGTAGGCAGGGTTGTTAACATCTGGATCAGGTGTACTTCGCCCAAAAGAAACTGCAATGCCATGCTAGTTGGAAAACATGCAGGACACCCAATCACCCCCAGGGCCTTGACTTTGAGGTCAAATGTAGAAAAATGTTTTAAAAACATGCAGCTTGTGAAAAATGAAAGCCATAAGTGGCATTGTAGCTACCCACACCTTCACTACTGGCTGCTACACTCCCTTTACTCTCCATAAAAACTACCCTCTCTGCATGTGACAAATTCATAAAAAAACCCTTTTATTTCAAAATGTCCTATTTTGTCCATAGCAACAATTTTATATTTTGGTCGTCTGAGGATAACAAACAGGTCTATGAAATTATTAAAAGAATCTGCAGAAGTAAACTTTATTATTTCCTTGGCAACTGAGTTTGTTTTGTTTTTACCCCTGCCCACAATATTGCGTATCACATCGTTTTGTTTAGCTTGAGCCAAAACTCGCCAAGCTAACTGTGTTTTGGCATAGCTTTAGGCATATCTTTTCAGGCGTCGCCACTGTGAATGAGTCACACAGGTGGTTTTACAACAGATGGCCTTCCTGACACAACTCAATTCAAGATGTCAGCCTCTTCCAGGGGTCAGAGGTTGATGAAACTTCTGTTGTGGTTGTAGTTTTATCCTTGTAGCATGTCTGTGAAATTTCATGAAGATGGCTCAAAAAAAGTTTTCTTTTCACACGAAGTGAGAAAATCACAGAATTTCACACTTTGCCACAAAATAGTCACCAAACCGCCAGTTCTGCAGCCGACCCAGAAGAATTTCAGTACTTCCTTTGAATATCCCCAACACGAGTGTTTTGGTTTTGTGTATGTGTGTGTTGGGATGTGTGTGCTTTATTAACCTTTATTTAACCCACTGAGATCAAGATCTCTTTTACGGGCGGATTCCCTGTATCTGCTCTACCATGCCGGTGTCGGGGGGCCCTTGCTACTGGGTCGGCGGGGGTCTTTGTGTGGGGACGGCCGGGCACTCATCTTCTTTTGACATTCCATCCTCTACCTCAGTAGAATATAAACACCCACCTGAGCAAAGGCGTTACCTCACCTTTGCACAAATAGAATGTGTGACAGATTGAAATGCTTTACATGTGTTGGTTTGCATGCATATGTGTGTATGAACTGTAGTTGTGTGGTGTACATGTTGACATGATTGTGCGTAACGATATTTGGAGCCAACAAGTATGTTTGTAACCCTTGAGCATGTGTAGACAGGCCACGCCCCCTTTTACTAACATTTACACCAGACAGTAATAATGATAATCCTCCAGCATCTTGTAGTTTAAGGATTTCCTTAACTCCCCTTTTCCCCCTTTCTTCTGTGCCCTTAGCCCCAGTCTCCAAACCCCCCCCCCCCCCCCTTTCCTTTTGTTCTTTTCCATCCGGTCCAACAACAACAAAAGAAAAAGGAAATGTAATCAATTTAAATAAAGTTTAGCCTAAATTACAAAAGGGGTTTATACCAGTACACGTCTAGTGTGTTAGAAGATCCAGACCCCCTGTTGTAACAGTAACATTTGATTTGATTTTGATTTGAAATGGTTTCTTTCAAGCATTCAAATAAGAATAACACACTAAAACAATACAATCATCTGTTATAGGTTCACACAATGACATATCAAACTTAGGATAATCAGACATAAAATTAAATATTGCTTGAAAGAGAGTGGACGGAAGCAAATTTATATAATCCCACCCCTGTTCTACCGTAACCATTTTTTACTATTTTTACTTTTTACATGACCTATCATTATCCCGTTCATAACTTTTATCAGACAGAATTAAGAATCCTTAGGTATAAATAAAGCACTTAACAAAGATGAATTAATTAATTATTATGTAAAACTAGACATAACTATTTTAGAAATCAACATGGAAAATGCAGATCAGTTATCTTAAATATATTCAGATTATATTAATTAGAAATATTATATATATGATTACAAAATAATACTATATCAGTAAAAAAAATATGTCCAACACAAGAGGCCTTCAGCTCCTGTGTGCTCAGCTGTTGGACAGGACAAGTTTAAAATAATAACTGAATAGAATGCGTTAATTTCTAGCCTTAAGTTTTTTGTTTTTTAAAGAGTTCACTTATTATTGGTTAAACTTTCTAAATTAGTGTTGGCATCTTTTGTTTTGCGACTGAGTGGAAAGAGTAAAAAAAGTACTTTATAATAATTGTTAGTGTTTGTTTTTCTACCGTGATCATCTTTTCTTTTTTAAGTTTTGAGCAAATGTGTCTAAATTACTGGATTAAAATCCTTCTTTGCATTCCTCTTCTTTGGCGAAGTGTGCATGCGGCCGCGCGCACTTCCTTCTCCGTGATGTTTTGAACCTCATCATCATCATCATCTTCGGCTGCCGTTTGAAGTCAGCGCTCGTTCCCGGGAAGATCTGCTGCTCGCTCCCGCGGTCATGTCGCCATTTTGATTCTAAATTTTTGAGTTTTTCCTCTTTGCATGCTAAACTTAGCCCCGCGTTCATGTCGCTTCGTTCGCGTGTGTAAACCCTTACCTTTACGTCTAAACAACACACGAATCCCCGCTGTGTCGAGTCGGCATCTAACACAGCGGAGCTGCTTTTCGATGGCTCCGAAAAGCGACATTTGACTAGCCAAGTTGTTGGGCTAGCTTACAGCAGACTGAGCTCCTCTTCAAAACAAATCGCTCACTGGCTAACGGACGCTAGCCCCTTAAGCCTACGACGAGTTGGCCTCATTTCTAATGACTGTACTTCTTGACGCCAAAACTACATCAGATCTGAGGCAGACGGAAGGAGCAACAATCGACTTTAGTCGAAGGTAGGTTCTGAACCGCAGTCGCTTTTTACGACTTATCCAGACCCCACGATGATCAGGGTAGTAGTTGAACCTAAGTTGAACTTCAATAGAAGAGCTATTGAAGTTGGCTAACTCCGTCCAGCATACGGTAACTCCTGTCAGGCGCTAATTAGCTCGGATGCTAATGAGATCAAAATGAGGAACTAACTGAACACTTTGTTTGAAAAAGACTCGAAGCGCCGTCCGAAAAATCGTCTTTTGACGTTTATGATCAGGAAACCAGCGAGGCTCGTCAAATGGGAACTTAGCCGAGTTTGACGCAGATTTCGTTCAGATCATGGTAGGACTGCTGCATCTACAACTTAAGGCTTAAGCATTATTTATGCATCAACCATATAGTGTAAATCAGCTTTAAAAACATCATCTATTCTAACTAATTGACTGAAGACAAATTCGAGAACGTCGGTTTTCCAAACTAAGACCTTCCGAATCGATTGAAACCATGAGCAACCAAACCAAAGCCTTCTAGAGTCGAGCTCACACATCCGAACTAATATTTAGTTTGATTTCGAATCACTTGAATTTGTAATCTTGCTGTGATTTTAGCATAGAGTTAATCTTATTGAAACTTTTTTTTCCCTTTCTGCTGGCGGCGCCTCGGTTGAGTTGAAGTAAACAGAAACCTGAGCTTCCATAGCAAACCCGTTGATGTCAGGTTATTTCATGCCAAGAAAACTCACTGAAGATCAACCGAACCAACTCTAACAGGCTCTAACCTTCCTCCTTTGGATTTAAAACACAAACTGTTGGTTCATATGTAAAGGTTGCATCGAACTTAAAAGCTAATCCAGTATGAAACAGATTTGTTTAACATTTTCAAAGTTCAAATTATTGACTGCATTGATCACAAACATTTAGAAAGAGTCGTCATTTATGTACATAATGTTTGAATTTAATTGAACTTTTAAACAAGTCTGTGATCCGACCCATGTCAACAAAGATAAACATCTTTTGAAGCTTTGTGCAAGTAAAGAAGAATAACTGTTAACGTTCACTTCTCCGTATTTCTGCTGCTTTTAACCAAACAAGAGCCTGCTTCACGTCATAGCGTCCACATGCGTGCTCTTCATGCATCATTGTTCCTCCTTTCATCATGGATGATGTCTGCCGGTAGACTGTTTGTCGAGCTCGCCTCTCGTGGGTTCTATTTTGGATGTAAAGTCAAGCGTTTGCTTTCCTGCTCAGTGTCCACAGGGAGTGCTCGGCGGTGGGTTATTATTGCACTTGTGTACTCTGTAAATGTGTGCCAGATGGACACGGCTGCCTCGGCTAATGCGGGCGGAAGGAAAGGTGCTACTCAGGAAAATAGGAAAGAAAAAGGAGGAAGCTCTTTGATTTCCTCCTTTAGTTTAACTTCCACGATCAACACTTGCTGGCATTTGATGCATTGACTTTGGCAGAGTTACTAACCAAGGCTAATTATTTTACTAAGCTGCTTGTGTTTTTAGTGGAGCTGCCACAGAAACTTGAGTGTCAGAGAAAACAACAGCCTGAGATTACCTGTACAGTAGTTCAAACAGTCGCTGTCCTGCATGGTGAAGCACACCTGATGTAGCTCATCATAAAGCTGAAGAAGTCTGATGATGGCCGCCATGGAAGGTTTGAAGATGAGCAGGATGGTGTTCTCTGAGGACCAGGGCTGGAAAGACTGATCTGAGAAGCATTCAGCAGCAATATCACCGTTATTACTGTGGTGCTACTGACACCAGACAAGGAGCTACACTAATCTTGATTAACTGTCTTCAACGGATGAACACAGAACTTCGTGTTCAAATGGCTTTTTAAACATTTGTCTTCTATATGAATGCTGAACCCTGGAGAACCCAACAACAGTTTTCTTCTGGCCTTTAAATTAATTTAGAGGTTAGTCTTTGTTCATTTTGGGTAGCAGCAATTCACAGCGGTCAAAAATGTAAAAAAAAACAATAAAAAAAGTAAAAATAAATAAGTAAAATAGAGTAGTGGCCAAATTTCACCCTGTGGGTTCTTCCACAAGTCCCGATGATTCACTAACCAACCTTTTTAGTTTTCCAGGTTATGAGTCTTTCTGCGTCTCATCTCCTGAAGAGCCCTGCATTTTAAGAAGAGACTGATGCTGATAAATGCCAGGCCTCGCCACACTCTCTCCTGTCTGCACAAACATAAATGCCTGCCTGCCCCCGGGGGAGGTCTGATTAAAGATATCCACATTTCATCCACTGGTATGTGCCAGTACTTGACTTTGGTAGTCCTGGCTTTTTGTTGTTGTTGTTAGACGATGCTTGAGTTTTAGACTGATATTCACAGCATAAATGATTTCCATATGGATCTTTGTGATGGGTATTCAGTGTTTCCTTGAAAAGAGCGGTTCCTAAATATTAAGTGAGCGCACCATTGTGTTGCTTCAACGCAACAATTTTAACCTTAAACGGTACTTTTTTTTTTTTTTTTTTCAATAAACTTCTCTCAACTTTATGTTTATTAAAATGAAAGCTTTCACTGGTGTGTAGGATATATTTTTGTTTAAATGAGTGAAATGTTCTATTTAAAGCTGTTTTTTCTGTTTTGCCTTCCTCTCACTTTCTCCTACTGTTTGTGGCTCTTTCATCCACCGGTTTTATTCTCTCGTCTCTGCTGTTCCTCGGAACAGGGCTGTGCCCCTCGTCCCAGCAGTCACCATGTTTTGGAAGTTTGACCTACACACCACCTCCCACATTGACCAGCTGCTGGACAGAGAAGACGTGACGCTGAAAGAGTTGATGGAGGAGGATGACGTCCTGCAGGAGTGTAAGGCCCAGAACCGTCGGCTGCTGCTCTTCCTCTCCCAGGACCACTGCATGCAGGAGCTGGTCAGCCTCATCACCACAGAGCCACCGGCTGACCTGGAGGAGAGGAGCCGCTTCAAGTGAGCTCCAACACAGACACACACGTCCTCACACAACCACCAGAACTGCATGTGATTGGATATGTTCAGTCAGTCAGAATTCAGAATCACCTGATCCAGGATGTCTGGAAAAGGTAGGGCAGGGATAGCTGGGAAACGAGCGGCAGCTCTCAGGGATGAGGGTTAGGCAGCTCCGGTTCAGGACCAAACAATAAAGGTTACAGGTCCAGCTGATTGAGCTGTTATCTAATCGAAGCACTTGGGTATTTTACTGCTTGTGTGGGTCTCACTTTAGCTTGTGGGACCTAATGACTTATTATATTGAATGATGATGAACTCTAGTGAAGCTCTGCAGTATGTGCTTCTTAATGAGAGTTTTAGGTAAAGTCAGACAACATGGTTTAGTTTATGGTGGTGTAATCTGGGTTTAAGATCTGCAGTTTCTTCTCTACACCTGCTGACACTAGTCTGCTGCTTTCTTTTTTTTGTTCCCTTCTTGTTGATGTCTTTACTCCAGCAAAGTCCAGGTAGTCCAAACCAGTTCAGTCTGGAGACTGCATGTTTTCAAAGTTGCAGTCTTGTTATTTTGCCCTCGGAAGGCTCTGGCAGAGCTTGTATTTGGATGTTCCTGGTCGTCTTTGTAGAGATGGACCCCGGACTTTAGGCCCGTACACACCGGGACGAATATTCGCCTGGCGTTATTCGCCAGCGTTTTTCGCCACGTCTTTTGTGTTCACACCCAGGCGATTTTCGCTGACGACGAGCCAACATGCAATTTCATTCCCTGACGTTAGATGCCGCTTAATGTCAAACAGAAATACTCCTGTACACAAGGTGGTTTTCACTCAGAAGAAGAGAGCCAGTATTTACTCGTTCGTCAGAATCAAACAAAGAAAACATGAATATTTCAAGCACCAGTAGCTCCAGCTCCAGTTCCAATGATGAAGAAATTATTGTTCTGTTGAATGATCAAAGACGCCGGAAAAGACGCCGATTTTGGATACATCCCATAGTTACGAGAAGAGAAGAACATGGTGAGTTTTATCGACTGGTACAAGAGCTGAAAATGTATCATGAGCGTTTTCGGGGATATTTTAGAATGTCCGTCATTATTTCTTTGCGGCAGTGTAGCCGCTACTTGGCGTCTATCTTCTTTGCTGGTATGTGTGCTCAGAAAGGCAGTGTTGTGTTTGAGTGCCCCCAAGTTGTGTTTTACTGTAACTTCAGAAGCTCCAGACACGTGAGCAAAAGCGCCATTCTCATTGGTCGAATAGATTTCGACGCGAGGCGTCAAAAAAAAAAAACGAACCCGAGGCGTTTTTTTTTTTGGACGCTTTGACGCGTGGCGTTTTTTCGTGTCGGTGTGCACACTCTCATTGGTGCCCTTTGTTTAGTCACGAGGCGAATTTCCGCCGGCGAAATTCGTCCCGGTGTGTACGGGCCTTTAGATGTTAGGCTGTGGACCGTTACTTAGGCAGGGATCACAAATCTAATTTAACAATCCACAGATCAAAGCACGATTCTTACTATTCAATATATTATGTGTGAATGGTTTCTATACGTCCACACACAATATATTGAATAGTACTTTGATCTGTGAATTGTTACATTTCTTTTCTTTGGTGATAAGAAAAACATGCAAGATTTTTTGGTTTGTGCCAAATTATGAATGGTGTGTTTGTGGCCAGATTGTTGCCTGTGTTAAAATAAACATATTCCAGCAGAAATTGAAGAATAAGTTTCAATGTCATAAGACTGATTATAGGATTATAGGACAAAACCTGTTTTTTTTGGTACAACGATCGCCGCAATTGAGGGCTTTCAAAGCATAAACAGTTAATAAGAGGAACTTCATTCAACTTTTGAGAAGACTGTCTTGTTTGTAAAAAAAAAAACTTCTTCAAAGTGACAATCTGCAGTTTATCACCACATTTCATTTCAATTATCATTATTACTTACAGAAAAACAACCGCCTTCTAAGAATTTCCTCATCAAGACCCAATAAACAAACACTCAGACAAACAACTAAAGGTTTTATCTAAACAAAACTACATCAAGACAAAAAACGGATAGAAATTTAGATGTTAAATGGTAAATGGTGTATACTTATATAGCGCTTTCTACCCTCTTTCGAAGGCCAAAGCGCTTTACAGTCACAGTCCCATTCAACCATGCACACAGACATTCACACCCTGGGGTGGCTCCGCTGCCGAACACTGGCGCCAACCTCCCACCAGAGGCAAGTTGGGGTTCAGTGTCTTGCCCAAGGACACTTCGACACATGGGCGTGCAAGGCGGGAATCGAACCTTCAATCTTACGATCATGGGTCGACCGCCCTACTGCTGCACCACGGCCGATAGATTACAACTTCTCCCTGGTAATTTAGTGCAGAAGTGACAGCCAGGCATTGCTAATGAAATACAAATACACTCAGTGCATTCGGGTGGGAAAAACCCCGCAGGAGCCTTCTCACAGACAACTTGTTGCTCAGAAGTCTTTGTGACTGCATGAAAGCTTCTCCAGTCCTTTATTCTGCCAAATGAGCAGATCCTGGCAGGTTTAGGCTGTCAAAACCTCAACCCTTTTCAGCAGTGCCACTTGGATTTCTAGCTGTTCCAAACTCTAAATGCAGTTGCTCCAGACTCATTTGAGTCTAATGAAATAAAGTCTTTACATTTTTATTATTGTTGGGTTTTCTTCCAGAGGTCACTCGTAACGAGGTCCCTTGTGTGTTTTTTCTTTAAGATTTCCAAATGTTGCGTGTGAGCTCCTGACCTCAGATGTGTCCCTTATCAACGATAAGCTTGGCGGGGATGAGTCTCTTCTTGAAATGCTTTACCACTTCCTGGAGCAGGATCCCCCCCTCAACCCCTTACTGGCCAGTTTCTTCAGCAAAACCATCGGCAACCTGATTGCCAGGAAAACTGAACAGGTACGCTTGAATGCAATGGTTTTTGAAAAGTCTTTCTGGTTGTTTTCTATAGCTGAAAATATTTCATCTTTGCTTTTTAGTTGATTACCTTTCTAAAGAAAAAAGAAGGCTTTATTGGTCTAGTGCTCAAACACATCGATGCCTCTGCCATGATGGACCTGCTGCTTCGCCTCATCAGCTGTGTGGAGCCCGCATCGCTGAGGCAGGAGGTCCTGCAGGTTAGCTGCCTCGGGCCTGAGTGGAAACAAAAGCTGCTGTGAAGACAGGAAGCTGATAGATTGTTTTGTTTTTCCTACTCACTCCAGTGGCTGAATGAGGAGAAGTTGGTCCAGAGACTCACAGAGCTGATTCATTCTGGCAAAGATGAAGAGGTAAGGACTGATGGGGCTGCTTTGAGGAGCCGAGGGGTCACCTCCTGTTTGCTCCAAGCTCAAATTGGTAAACCATTAAAGAGTGTCAACCAGATCACATTTATTTTCCAGAGACAATCAAATGCCTCCCAAACGCTTTGTGACATAATTCGCCTTAGTCGAGACCAGGCCAATCAGATGCAGGAGAACGTGGAGTCTGACCCACTATTGGCTGTCATAGAAATGTAAGTTCTTAAACTTTATTAAAACTGAAGATTTGAACTCTTGAAGTCTGTGATGAGCCCATCTGATGTGATCATCTGCAGCCATAGGAAAGCCTGTGTGTGCTGGCTGTTTATTGTCGCTCATCCTTGCGTGTCTTTAAGGCAGGAGACTGTAGCGGGGCTTCTCAAAAACATGTTTGAGGGGGAAAGGAGCGAGACTTCCATCGTTAACGGGACTCAAGTGCTACTTACCTTATTGGAGACCAGAAGGTCCGGGTGAGTTCTGCAATGCTCATTAGGTTCCTTTAGTTTTCCAGGATTGGATGCAAAGTTCTTAGGCTGTAACATCCACTAAACATCAGCGTATCTGCCTATGTGTTGTTGGCAGGTTGGAGGGGTTGATGGATCTGTATTCTCAGGGTTATGAAAGGTCTTACACTGTCAGCAGCAGTATTTTAAATGCCATCGAGTCCCATCTAAAGGACTTCCAGCAGGTTCTTCTGGATCCCCCTAAGGTAACACTTTGTTAAACTCATGATTTGATGCTTTCAAACGCTGATCTATGTGCTGTTTGAGAACAGTTCTAGTCATGCTTGTTTTTCATGTTACTCTTTGGTTGGCTCAGTTCAGGGTTAGGATTTGATGTCACTTTTTTGGTGGTGTGAAGACACTTTTTATGATGGCATTTGGTGTAGTGGTCAGCACCTCACAGTGAGAAGGCTGCAGTTAAAACCTCAGCTAGGTCCTGTCTGTGTGGAGATTGCATGTCCTCCTCGTCCATGCATGTTTTGGTTGGTCCAGCTTCCTCCCACATGTTAATTGGGGATTGTCCCTTTGGTCTATGTGTGTCTCTGTTTAAACTGAACTAAACCCTAACTCTGTCCTACAGTTAGCTGGCCTCAGTGATCCCATCACCCTGCAACTGACTAAGCTGGTGAAGAAGATGACGCTTGTTCTTTCTTTCACTAGAAAAGTGCAATATTGACGACCGTTGGCGTTCTTGAACAGCCTCTTGGGAACGCTCGCCTTCATGTGGTTCGGCTGGTGGCTGCTTTGCTGCAGACCACTTCACCTAGCATCTGCCAGGAGCTCTGCAATCTTACCACCATGGACCTACTACTGGTTAGCTCAACTCTGCATCTCTAATTTCTATCTGGATTTACCGTATTTTAACGACCATAGGGCGCGCTGGGTTTCAGAGCGCACTTGCAGTTATGGGTGATTTTTCGATATTTGACACGCATTGTCGTGCGGCTCCTAATGAACGATGCCGACTTTTGCGAAAGCTCGAACAACAGTACAAGCAGACACGTTAGCCCGAGCATCTACAATCCATTCAAAAAATTGTGGCGTAACTCCCTGCGGCGCTGCCTCTCAGTCTTGATGAAAGTGTGTTCGCCGTCCGTCATCCATCACTCCCACGCTGTTCGCAACCTCACTTTGAACGCTCTGTTTACACCGATGTCCAGCGGTTGGCGTTCTTTCGTCAAGCCTCCCGGAATGACGGCAAGCTCCGAGTTCATTTGCTTCACTTGTTTTTTCCCCAGCATCTGTGAGATGTGCGTGCATGGAGTCACAGATTGAGAGAGACGGTGACGTTTGTAAAAAACCATCTGGTCTCTTCCTTCACACCCACACTTCCCTCCCCCGTTCTCATGCCGTCCTCTTCTTCGACGTCCTCTGCCGAAGTCCCACAACAACACATTAAGCGCACCGCCTCATAGGGCGCCCCCTACATTTTGGAGAAAATTTAAGACTTTTAAGTGCGCCTTATGGTCGTTAAAATACTGTACTCGACTAGAGTGGGTTCAGCAAGCTGACTTTTCAAAGACGAGGACCGGTCAGCTGCCATTGTCACATGAAGTCTCTAAAGTAGAGGTCGGCCATGTTGGTTTCAGGTTGAAAACAATGGGTCTTTTTCAGTCTGTTTCACTGAACCATCACATGTGTAGTACTTCAGAGAAATAGTAAATCAGAGTATGGAGAATGTGCTTTTCTATTTGATCTTACAGAAGGACTCAGATCAAAACGGATTCATAAGAATACCTGATTAATACAATGTTTAAGGATCTTTTTTTGGCCTGTAAACAAAGAAAACCCCACGTGCTTTAAGTGTCTATGAGCTGCAGAAAAGCCTCAGGATGGTTCTGTTGAACACACACATGAGGGATTGTTTTCATGTTCTTCAGAAAATACTCTGGTCTGCATTGTTTCCTCATCTAGACTTTGTTTCCAATCTTTGTTCTTCATGTAGGATCTGTTCTTCAAATACTCCTGGAATAACTTTTTGCACTTCCAAGTGGAGCTGTGCGTGGCGGCTGTGCTGAACCATCCGTCTTCAGATGAGCTGTCTGGTCCAGGCCTCCAGAACCACGATACGAAGCCCGCTGATACCAGCTCAGACACACAGGGAGAGGGAGCAGAGACGAGTTCAGCCAGCGAGCCACAGACATCTGTTCATAACGCCCTTGTAGCACATGTAAGTGTCTGCAAATAAAAGAATTGTTTTTACCTGGAAGCCCTATGGACTTCATTCTTTTGTTTTGAACTTTCAGCTCTTCCAGCAGTGTCGCTTGGTTCAAAGGATCCTTGATGCTTGGGAGGAGAATGATAAAATACAGTAAGGTGGAATTCTCCTGCTGCGTTCACTGTGATTATGAGAAAAACTATCATGTTCTGCTAAAATGCATGGATGAATGCTTCTCAATTAAAACAGCTGAACACGCTTAGGAAATTCAGAGGGCTGAAACATTTGCATAAACTTGCTTCTGATGCTAAAGTAGCTGTAGAATTGGCAAAAGCTGCCAATGCAGGACATGTGAGCTGAACGTGCAGGAGTGATGGGAAACATCAGCATGAAAGGAAAGACTGTCAGAAATGGTTAAGCTGCATCAGGCAGCAGGTGAAATAGGGAGGGGGGTGGCTCTACTGGTCTAAGCTGAACCTGTGCGTGCCAGGGCTAATGGTGGTACCAGAAGAGGAAACATGGGTCACCTGACTAGAATTGCCAACATGGTGGTGCAGAACCTGGAGAAAGGCCCGGTCCAGACCCAGATTGCTGACCTCATCAAAGGTATTAAAGTCCCATAGCATAATTTCCATAATGCCCTGTTTTGATGACATGTCAGTGACCGAGTTTCTGTTGCAGAGCTGCCAGAAGACTGCAGGGGTCGCTGGGAGAGCTTTGTGGACGAGACTCTGAGAGAAACCAACAGGAGGAACACAGTGGAGCTGGTCAGACATCTTTCTTCTGGAACAGATCAACTTTTACAAAGCTGTTCCTTAAGAGCTAAACTCTTCAGTTTTAGACCGGAAAGCTCAGAACAGCCTCTTTCAGACTGTGGCTCTGCTGTCCAAACCTCTTCATTGTTTAGGCAGTAGCAGATGGGATGTTAGATGAACCTGCCACTCCAGTGTGCCGCCTGATGACGCTCAGAAAATTAGCAATTCCTTGAAGTTAGCGAAGCCTCAAGTCTGTTGGCAGAGATTACATTTAAACTTTCAAATCAGCAATGACTAAAGCCGGTTTCTTTAATGTTATTGTAAAAACTGCATTCAAACATCCGTAACCAAAACTTTGGAGTAGGGGAGTAAAACACTGGACTCTGGACAAAAGAAGACACTTTCTGGGGGGGAAGAATCCTCTCTGCTCTGTTTGGATGAAGCTGGACAGTTTCTGCATGACTGCACCATGCTGAGTATGAAGTTGGGTGGAGGGAGGGTCATGGTCATGGGGTTCAGGAGCTGGGATTTGCCCCTCAGTTCTTCAGTTTATGGGGACAGTTTTAGGACCGTCCCTTCCTTTTCCAACAGGGCTGCACAGCAGAACCTGACTGACCCAAACAGTGTGTGTCTGGAGTTTGCTGGCTACAGAACTATCCAACTCTAAACAAATCCATATGAATAACAGGCACCATCACTTTTTTTTTATTATTATAGCAATCAGACTGTTGTATGTAAATCTTAAAAACAACAGTTGTTTTTTTTCTGAGTCTTTAACAGTAAAGGTTCATTAAAGCTCATGGTGAGGATGTTGGGACTTGGCAGCTGCGTAGCCTAATGAAGCTTTTTCTTGTCAGTGAGCTGATTGGACCAAAAAGTATTTTTTGTAAAATGTATACAGTTTAGACTTGGCTTATAGAAAAGAAGGCTCTGATGGTCTGGCTATGATCTCGTTATTTGTCAGCATCATTAGGAGTGAAAGGTTAGGGTCATCGGACCAAAGCTGAAAGTTGATTTAGATTTTTTGGTAGTGTGCTAAAGGTCCGTTGGTTTGTGCAGCATGTTTTTACGCTGCAGGTTCAGACAGGTGTGTGATGCTGAGCTTGTGTTGTGCAGGTAAGCACCCACAACATGCACTCCTCCAGCGAGGATGACGACATGGAGGGCCCCTTCCCCAACGACCTGTCCCTGCAGCAGGTACATTTCCTCCACGTTGATCCAGCAGCTGACAGGAAGAGCTTCCCTTTGAACGTCCTGTTCCTTGCAGACTTTCGCAGACTATCAGATCCAGCAGATGACCGCCAACTTTGTGGATCAGTTTGGCTTCAACGATGAGGAATTCAGTGAACACGATGAAAACATCAAGTCGGTTTAAGTTTTTTTCATTTTTTCCAGAATGAGAGTTTCTTTTGTGATTGGTCTTACCCTTTTCCTTGGGTTTTACCCCTTTCTCAGTGCCACATTTGATAGAATTGCTGAGATCAACTTCAATCTGGATGCTGATGACAACAGTGTAAGTGTTGGCCGAAGCTTCCTGTGCTTTTGAAGGCTGAACAAGCTTTCCCAGCAGCCTTTTCTCTTTTCCTCAGGCCAACGCGGCAGCTTTTGAGGCCTGCTGCAAGGAAAGGATACGCCAGTTTGATGATGCTGAAGAAGAGGAGGACATTTGGGAGGATAAAGAGATCAACTATGCAACACAAGCTAAATCCAGAACGAGGTGGATTGAAATTATTTTGGATGAACTTGAAACTTTTAAATGACGAACTTGCTGTCCTCATAGTATCAGATGGAAAGAACCTGTTTGTTTTGATGGAGAAATAGATTTCTAATTTTAAACAGACAAATGCAGTAACAACGTGTTGAAGAATTTCTTCTGCTGGACCTCAGAGAGGCGTGTCTTCTGACTGGAATTCTCCGTCCAGGTTTGGGGTCTCCCAGACTTTGGAGGGAAGCTCGAGAAACAGCATGGAAAACGGCGGCCGGCAGCGGGACCACGGGTCTGAGTCGGACGATGGGGACGACTCTGAGCTTAAGTCCTCAAACCCAGATCCTGGCTGGACGGCAGATTTCAGGGATTCTGGAGGGACGGGGGCATCCCAGAGTGCATCTGGGTGGGAGGGCCCAGCTGACACAGTGGAGGAGGCGGCGAAGAATGGAGATGCCCAGGGAACGGGCTGGGCCAACTTCACAGAGTTCCAGCCTTTTGACGGGTGAGACATGTTTGACTTTAACAGCTTGTGCGAGTTCTGTTTCCAGGATCTGGATGGAAGAGCGGTCCTTAAACCGGTTTCTGTCTGTCTGTCCTGCAGGACAGAAGCTGATCCTGAAGACAAACAAGCCAAACAAAACCACAGCAAGACTGGTGAGTGTCACTGTCATAGACTTTTGGATACAGTCTGATTGGGACAGAAAAGACGATCTTCTATGGACTCATTTATAAAATACAACAAAACACCTGCAGCATTTTGTTAAGGACAGTTGAGACCCACAAAAGTGTAAAGGTATTTGTGTACGTTGTCTTTAAATACTAAATAGTGTATTATTGTATAGTGCTTTTCCATAAGCTGTGTCACACAGCCACTACGTACATTTTGCTCGTATTGCTCGGATGAAAAATATAAAAAAATAAAAATATATAAATATAAAAAAAAGGCCCTCTCACCCTTCCCTATCAGCCACTTCAGCTACGGTCCGGTGTTACATCCCATGCAGGGGTTTGTCCTCCCATCAGGATCAGTCCTCCAGCACCGCATCCTCTGCTCTCCATTGTCTGAGACATTCTCTAAGCATATTGTCAGTTGGGGCCTTGAGCTTGATGTATTCATGGATCTTGGATGTTTCATCCTGGATAGTGGCTTCCACGCTCACTAGTCCTCACCATATATATGTATGTATATATATATGTATATATATATATATATATATATATATATATATATATATATATATATATATATATATATGTATATATATGTATATATATATGTATATATGTGTGTGTGTGTGTGTATGTATATATAGCTAGCTAGATAGATATACATGAAAAAAGGGATAAAAGTTTTACGTGAAATTTCAGATGTATAATAAATGAACCACGTTAAAACCACGTAAGAAGTATGAATAAATAACGCAAAGAACACGTAAACCTGCATTTTATAGAATTTCTTCTCTTTGACATTTAGGGCACTGAGCAGAAATCACATCCTGTCAGCACCATGGTCAGCTCCCGCCGCGGGTCCCCGCGATGCTTTGTTTTCATTAAACTGTCGGATTTCCTGGTCCGCACCAGAGAGACACCACTCTGAACGGGGGGTCGGGCAGGAGACCCCCACTCGGTATAGACTGCTGGAAGGGTGAAAGATCGTCAAGTTATATACCCGTCACACAATCATGGATGAACCGTGCGTGATTATTGCACTTTTTATGTGCAATTCATTAATGATTCCTGTTTCAATTTAGTAATTTTAACGTGATATGTGTGCCATATACACAATATAAAAATTGTGAGAAAAGGCCAATCAGACAAACAATTGTGTAAGATTTAAGTAATAATTGCATATAAACTATGCAAAATACGCAAAAACTGCGTAACTCTCAACTGACCCAAAATTTTAAACAGCTCAAAACGGAAGTCACATTAAGACTTGTCGGCCGAAAAATCTGCCCACATCGACGGATGACAAACACAAGAAACGCCTATGAATGACGTATATCACGGGTGTATCATGAAAGACAGAAATTACATATGTGGAAGAGTTGCAAAATGTACATAGTGGCTGTGTGACATGAGCTTGCTTAGCATTAAGGCCTAAAGCGTTTCAAAGGACCACTGCGTTTAAGGCCCTCTCCAATTTTTACCTTTCAGCTCTTAGATTTTAAAGGTATAACTCAAACATTGCCTTTAAGTGACAAAAGAATAATTTAATGTCAGGCATCGTAAGTGATAATGGCCGATCAGGCCTCCATTAGCAGAAATGAATGAAGGACGGTTACTTCTCATGATGCAGAGGAGCACAGATGACGGCAAAAAAGACGCTTGAGGTGAAAATATCCTTAAGTCATATTTCTGGTAAATGAATTAAAATGTTCTTTTTGGAGGAGTAAACTCTCACTCCAAAGCCAATGGAGCTTTTAGACCCCTCTTATGACAGGGTTATACTAGAAAAAACATAACCAAAGTTGCCGTGTTGACCTGTAGGTGTGTGTGTGTGTGCCACCGCAGCAGTGAGCGCCTCGTGTGGCTCTCCGTCAGCAGCAGAAGGAGGGGAAGCTCCGCTCTTAGCTTCAGACGGCAGCTCCTCCGGAGGATCCGACAGCGAGGACGAAGACAAGAGCGCACCTCCTACTAAGGCTGCTGCAGAGATCGCCACGGAAGCCCCCTCCGACAACAAGACACCTGACCTCAAAAGGTTTGTGGTGGATCTGGCATTGGTTTTTTCTTTTTTCTTTTTTGGGACACTAGTGCCCCCCCTATGAGATTGCGTCCTGGGCGACCACCCATATTGCCCAGGGGAAAAATCATCACTACAAAACATTCAGTATTTCTGCTTTTTGATTTAGGTTGGGGGTCCAAACTTTTTACAACAAAGGCCAGATTTAGTGAGTTGAAAATGTGGGGGGGGGGCAACTAACCCTTATAATTACATTAAACTGATGATTACCAAAAAACTGTCTAATGAACTTTTTTTGCAATGGGATACTTGCCGTTTTTATCATAAATTGTTTGTTTTTTTACTGACAAAAGTAAACTTTGTCGTCCATGGTGAAAATGGATGGCAGCATTATCTGCAATGTTTATCACGTGTTATCGCGTGGGTACGTCACCTTAAAATGAAATAAACGTTGATAACCCAGACCCGTTTCCTGTTTCTCCGGCTTTTTACCTTAACCATTGATGGGTTAACGCACTGGAAATAGAACTCCAGCATAGAGCTTGGTGTGGAGGTATGGATATGAGACGCACATGTGACGAAGGCGACGTAAACATTCTGATTGATCAATGAACCTTCTATTGTTTGAGTCAATGCAACAGAGTCGGACCGCAGACAGATCAGTGGCAATCAGCCTAAAGGTTCTGTCCAAATTCCCACGCTACTCCATAACCCCTAAAAGACTACAGACTTTGGGACAACCCAGTGTCCTGGATTTTAAAGCGGCTCAGACTCACGCTCACTAGATTTTTTTAAACGGCAAGTATGTCACTGATTTCTAGGCGTAAAAACCTGATTAACATGAAAATTTTATAAAGACTATATATGAACCCACTGTGTTCTAATGACGAGAAAAGTTGGATGATTCATACAAATAACCAATGACCAATCATTCAAGTGCAATGCATTGTGGTCTATATTCAACAATCTACCAGTCATGAACAGTAAAGTGCACCGAAGCAGTGAAGGAACTCAGGCCCAACCTGCGTGTTCATTTGCTTTGCTACAACAACCCCACCCGCTCTCAGGTGGTATTTAAACTATCATCAAGTGTGAGTAAAAAGAAGTGTGCTGAAACTGAGGGTAAACCGGTAAAGGTGTTCAGATCCTCGTGAAAGTCAGGCGTGATGAGGCTCGTTTGTGTGTCAGAGCTGCTGTGTGTAAATTGTGTTGTTGTGTCTGCAGTGAGGAGAGCCTGGCCTCCCTGGAGAAACTGTCTCTGTCAGATCCTCCTGCGAGCTCCGAGCCGCCCGCAGAAGAGCCCCCTGCAAACACACCTGCCAACAGGAAGTAAGTGCCTCGTGCTCTCCAAACTTCTGGGCATGCTCAGTTTGACTTGTCATTTCGGACATTAGCAGAGGAGCACGACCCATTCCTCAGCTGAAAAGAGGAGGTGCAAAGTACACCCTCCCCTCACTGAAGACAGATGGTTGTTCCATAATAAATCGTCACTGTCTTTGTTCTGAACAGTTTGGGGTTTTAATGCTAAATGAGAAGCCTGTAGGTCATGTGACCCACTGATCCATACACGCCACAATTCTCATGAAAACAATCCACCTAAAAAGGGGCGTGTGCTACTCCTGGCTGAGGGTGTGGTTCTCCCATCTATGGTTCTACAGAGAGGCTGTGGCGCCAGCGCAGGAAGTGTCTGTCAACGGGCCGGTTTGAGCAAGTTTGGGCGGGGCGTTCGCCAGCCTCCTCCAGAGCGACTCCCTGGTCTCCGCTGTTTTCACTCTGCCATGCTATCGGACATGGACACTGCCAACCAACGACGAGGTGGACCGCCAAACGCAGAACGCCACAGAGGAGAGGAATCATGTCAAAGCCTTTTTTTCCCCTGATGTTGCACATAAATCTGTGCTCTTTTAATGTAGCAGCGTTCTTTAAAAACCACAGAATCGGAGGGAACGCCAGCCTGCGTATTTTTTTAAGTCCTCAAAGATTTCTCCGGTCTCCCTGGTGGGTTGGATTTTACCCGGTCGCCCCTGAACGGAAAGCACAGGCTGACTTTTAATGATGCCTCAACAATAAATACTTGTTTTTTGAAAATATTCTTTTTTTGTTTCCTCTTCAAGCTTAATAAAAGCACTTATGCAGCCATTTACTGTACGTCCTAGCACAGCATTGTCTTCATGTGGTCTTCATCCAGGTTTGGGTTCCTGTCTTTCTGCTACTCCTGAAGCAGACGACAGGTCCACCAACGCCTCCAATAGTATTATTGTCCTCTGCTCGTGTGCAATAATGTCAGCCTTTTATTTAAAGTAAATTCAGCCTTTTCTTTTTTCTTTTCTTTTCTCAAAGAATCGTCAACATTTGTGAAAATTGATCTGGATTCAATCTAAGTGGAGATTTCAAATTCTTTTTATTTTTTACCTTTTCTGTGCATCTTGAAGCAGATTTTTGTTGACCTAGCTAGTGAGCAAAGACCTTCTGATTGTAATATTTGAGTTCTTCATGCTGTCTCCCTGAAATCAACCAAACCTTATCTACCTATACACAAAAATTATCTACACTTAAAATACCTTTAAAAAGCAATTCCCCATTCCTGTCGTTGTCTGTCCTTTTTTTTTTTTGGAGTTCTGGTGCTGCAGTGTGCTGTGATCACGCAGTGTTCTGGTTCTGGTCCAACCAAAAACAGAGAAGTTTGCTTCATCCAACTCAAAAATCGTGAAACTGTGTCAATGAATCTCAGCTTACTTCTGTGGAGTTTGCAGTCCAGAAGCGTGCTTCAAAGGTTCATTGATGACCAAATGATGCTTTAGGTTGTTGTGGGGCCTGCCATGATGAAGTGCCATGAACCCCACCTTCTGCAGCTGTGGTGCAGGGGTAGAACATCCACCCATGTGTCTTTAGGCAAGATGTATTGTTTGGTTGGCTATAGGTGGTGCCAGTGGAGCTGCCATCAGAGTGAGTGTACGATTATCCCTTGTGCTATCCTAGGCACTTTAACATTGGGAGTGGGGTCATCTAGACCCACTAGACAGTGCGCTGAACCTTTTTTCTTCAATGATTGGTGATCTTCACTGTGTCCATGGATTACATGAAATCCTCTCCACCTTTGTCATGGTAGGGAGAACACGTCAATGTAAGGGTGGGGTCATAGGATAGCACAAGGGTTAAGGGACTGTAACAGTAAAGCGCTCTATAAGAATACATCATTTACACTCACCGTCCACTTTATCAGGTACACCTGTCTCACTACTCGTTGATGTAAATTACTAATCAGCCAATCACACAACTCAATGCTAATGAACCCCCTACATGCCAGTTATGTAGACATGGTCCAGACGACCTGCTGCAGTTCAAACCGAGCATCAGAGTGAGGAAAAAAGGGGATTGAAGTGACTTTGAACGTGACATGGTTGTTGGTGTCAGACAGGCTGGTCTGAAAATTTCCGAAACTGCTGATCTATTGGGATTTTCACCCACAGCCATCTCTAGGGTTTACAGAAAATGGTCTGAAAAAGAGAAAAAATCCAGTGAGCAGCAGTTCTGTGGGTGGAAATGCCTCGTTGGTGTCAGAGGAGAATGGGCAAATTCCTGGTCTGATAAGCCTCAATTTCTGCTGCTGCATTCGGATGGTCGGGTCAGAATTTGGTCTCAACAATATAAAAGCATGAATCTCTCCTGCCTTGTCAACAGTTACGGCTGCTGGTGGTAGTGTAATGTGTGGGGGATTTCTTCTTGGCGTTCTTTGGTCCACTTAGTACCAGCTGAGCATGCTTCCAACGCCACAGCCTACCTGAGGATTGTTGCTGACTATGTCCATCCCTTTCTGACCAGTGTTCCATCTTCTGATGGCTACTTCCAGCAGGATAAGGCGCCATGTCATAAAGCTGGAATTATCTCAGACTGGATTCTTGAACATGTAATGAGTTCTCTGGACTCAAACGGGCTCCAAAGTCACCAAATAGAGAAGGTTTGGGATGTGGTGGAACGGGAGATTGGCATTAATGGATGTGCAGCTGAAAAATCTGCAGCAACTGCGTCAATATGGACCAAACTCTCTGGGGGAATGTTCTCAGCACCTTGTTGAATCGATGCAGTTCTGAAGGTCCAACCAGGTACCAGCAAGATGGACCTGATAAAGTGGCCGGTGAGTTTAATTAATGTGCTAGATGACCCCACTCCCAAAGTGCCTAGGATAGATTTGATGATTTAGCAGGCTGGACCCTATCCTTCTATTCTTTAGACTTGTCATAAAGGAACAACTGAAGGCGTTAAGAGGAACGCCGCTGTGGAAACAGAACCTCACCAGAGAACATTTGAACCCACAGTTTTTTTTTTATTTGTAGTCTAGAAACTCTACTGACATGATTGACAGCCCGGCTCAGAGGGAACGTTCTAAATAAAAACCAAATAAATAAAAGAGGGTTTTGTTGTAGCTGTAGCTGCTGTACACCGAGGAGGAAGGTGAAGCGGCGAGGAGAGGCAGTGACGCTCCCACAGGTGAGCTCTGCTGTCTGACCAACGCTGGCGGAAAAGAACTCGGCGAGTTCAGAGGATGCCGCCTACTGCCACCGCTTTACCCGGACTGCTGGGAAATCAGGAGTGCTGTATCCAAACCAGGGTTTCCAAACAAAAAGAGCATTAGTCACATTAATACACAAATGAACAGTTGGCACGTTGGATTCCTAATTAAAAAATAAAGTGGTGTGAAAAACCTTTACTGAAAAGACCAGTTAAATAAATTACTACTAGAAACGTTACATACAAATTTGGAGTCGTATATACAAGAGACTTATTCAACAAATCTACAGTTTCACCTTCAGACAGCAGGGGGGCTTTTACAGGGTGGCTGGGGCAACCCTCCTTTGTTTCAGACGGGGAGGTGCGTCGCCCCAACATGGAAAAGTGACCTGCTGTCTTTATGAAGACATCCCATAATACTGTGCGACACCCCACATTGTTCTGCTCAACGCCCCCCCCCCCTTTAAGTTTCCCTTACAGATTTACAGGAGGCATTCCTCGTAGTGATGGGGGGGTCATCTACTCTGTAAACACTTCCTGCCACCATAATTTCATGCTTTTCACAGTAAATCACTTCTGATTGTAGAAAAAAGCTGGGGGGAAGGGGCTAAACAGAGCATCCTTCATGAACCACTGAGGACCCCCCCCCTCCTCTGAAGACACTGAGTGGCTACACGAGGCAGTGAGAGCAGCAGTGTCTGCTCCTGCAGGTTTGGTCCGCCAGGCTTCAGGCTCCTCCTCTTTTCAACAGGTGATGCACAGGTGGGGGCTCTGGAAGGATCTTTAGTTGGTTTTGTGCATTCAGACTCCTAGTGGTCAGACTGAGGAGGGGAAACGTTGTTTTTTTTTTTGTTTTTTTTGTAGTTTTATAGGAAAATGGCTGAAACGTTCAACAGGACGGAGCGTCAGAAGCCCTGCCTCCTCTAGGCGTCAGACAGGCAGCTCTGGATGCTGTCCATCCACTGCTGGGCGCTGGCGGCGTCTTGCGCACAAAAACAAAAGACCCGTTTGGTGGTTTTGAGCTGCAGAGGGAAAGAAGTAGAAGTCAGGAGCCATCGAAGGCGAGCGCGCATACGCCGCAGAGCTGACACTCACGTCAAAATAGGCTTTCTCCGTGATTTTGGGTGACGTCACCATCGGCGATCCTGATGTGACGGCCTCCACTTCTGCTAGGTCAATAAACCCCCTACACTCCTTGTCTTGCCGGGTGTTGTAGTATCGCAGCTGCAGGGGCAAAAGGGGCGGAGTCAGATGCTTCCCTGAGGAGCACTTGTTTGGAGACATACTTCTTACCTGATGTTTGGTTTTATCCAGAACGAACCAGCGGGGTCGCCACGGTTTCAAAATGGATCCTCTCTTGTATAAAATCCCTTCAAAGCTCCTGTGGAGACAGAAGATAACCAATCAGAGAGGACGTCGGACCTAATGGCGGGCAGGTGACCGCATGGCGGCTGCCTCACCTGTTCTCGCTCTCAGTGCTCTGGAACTGGCTGTAAAGAGTGCTGGTGCTGGGTCGGCCCGGCACCGGGGTGGAGGTGGCGCCGCCCTCGCAGTCCAAGCCCAGGTTAAGGGAAGGCCCAACGGCGCTCTCCTGCAGGCAGACTCCCTGAGAGCGGCGCTGGTGGCTCAGGTTGGACGCCATCAGCAGGGAGCTGGAGAAGGACGGCTGTGGAAGAGAGTCCAGAGTCAGCGGGCTCAGGGCTCAACTAACGAGGCGGGAAAAGCAGTCGCCTCCTCACCTTGCTCTCCGGTTTGGTGTCCGTCCTCTGCGTCATCTTGATTTTGTCCCAGGTGTCCTTCCACCTCTCTGCCGTCTGGCCCAGCTCAGCCTCCAGACTCTGGAGGTCCTGCAGCAGCTTGCTGATGGCGTCTGGCATCACCTTGCTCAGGTTGTCGTAACACGGCCACACGATGCGGCGCTGAGTCACGGGAGCGCTGGTGTCGGGTTTGTCTGCCACCTCCTCTTCGCGCTCTTGCCGGCCCCGCAGCTCCCAGTCATAGGACGGCGCCTCAGATAGCGTCTCCTCCGTGTAGAAATCCCACAGCTTCAGATTGGAGATGAAGGTGTACGGCCTTAACACCTGAAACTCAAAAACACAGCGTTCCCGTCAATGCTGGTGGTGTCTGGCGGGCGGTGAAGGTCAGAGAAGCGCCCACCTCCTCATCCTCAGGGCTGAACATGTAGTTGTAGAAGATGGGTGCCTTCTTGTTCAGTCGGTCGATGTAGTCCCAAACAGACTTGCACACCTGAGGACTTTTCCTCTCGCCCTTCTCCTCAAACAGCACTCCTGCATGGACAGACAGATGAGCACCACAATGACCCGCCGCCATGCCGCCTGTTCCCCCCTCTTACCCAGTTCGATGCGCTCGTAGTCCGAGTCCAGCAAGAAGGTGCGGAAGCGGTTGGAGACGTAGTGATAAGCCAGGAACTTCAGGTAGTACTGACTGAACTCAAACTCCATGGGGAACTGGAGGTGGATCTGAGGAAGAGGAGGAGGAGGGGCAGATTTAATGCTGAGCCAACAAAAACGACATGTTTCTCATCATGATATACAAAGTCCAAAAAAGATGAGTGTGACCTGAACGTCATTATTGGTTTCTGTCAGGAAGCCATAAAAACATTTTAAACGAGCAAAATGTCAGGGACAAAAAAAAACCCGGTAGACTTCAGATTTTTATTTCATTCCTGGCCTTTAAGAAAAGCCTCCCCTCCTCCTTTGGAGATATTTGACCCATTCCAAGGAAAAACAATTTGACTTCCAGACGGAAGCCTTTTAAAAAACAAATGGGTCCAATAATTATGGAAGCGGATTGCATTCAATAATATAAACAATGTTCTAACATTTTTTAAGAACTACAAAAGCAAAGAACTCCACAGACATGATCTGTTCATCAGTCTGTTTTTTTTCAAGATTCGATTTATCGTCATTTCACACAAAGAAACCAATAGTCAGTAATTAAAGTGCATTTAGCAGGGGTTGGATGTGAATGTCTGCATGCATGTACTGTGTCTTTGGGTGGTGCGGTGGGTGGGGCAATCTGTTGGGTCTTACTGCAGTGTGGCGTTTGTGAGAGCACGTACGTAAGAGGGGGTCAGTCTCCCAGCTAGTTGTTCAAAGAAGCTTCCTGCTAAATCTGCCAACTTCATCCACATACATTACAGAGAAAGATGTTGGATGTAGTTCTATTGACCAGGATGAACTGTTTAGTTCTGTCTACGGTGATGCAGAAAACGAGTTCCAGCCGGAGTTTGCCTAAATGTGAAGCTGCAGAGGCAGGCAGGGACCGTCAGTAAAGTACATAGAAAGACCCCAGACAAACAATAGCAGTTTCTCTGCAACTTCCCAAAAATAATCTCATAATCATCACGGGTGACAACTGTTTAATAATGAAAATTGTTCCAAAAATATCTACAGAAAAAAAATCAGAAAATAAATTCAGAAAAAAGTTATAGCAAAATAAAAACAAAAAATGTTGCTAAATTTAACAAAAACTTATAGTGAAATTAAAAAATAGCTAAATTAAAAAATCTTCTTTGACAAAATTTTGAAAAAAATCATAGCAAAATCAGAAAGAATTATAGCAAATTTGACCACACCCCCAATGTGAGCACGCCGCCGGTCACCCACAGACTTTGGTGCTTTGTGTCTGATATTGTCATCAGGATCGACTCAAACAAAAGAAATGAAAAGAAAAAAAAAACAGTTCATACTGGTCAATATTAAATCCATCTCCAATGTTTTCCTCTGTAATGTTTGTGAATAAAGTCAGTAGAAAAACCAAACAGACGGGTGATGTGATGATGAACACATAAACTGATCAGATCATGTCAATGACACGGACACTTTGTGGGTTTTCTACTTTGAATCTCAGCTCATCTTCTAGTTTTCAGGAACAGATGAGGTTAGAGCCCACCATGTCCTGAGGAAGACCCACCTGATGCACGCAGTCCAGGAACTGCAGGAACACTGGCGTGAAGCCGCTGCTCTGGCTGGCCAGCGTTTGTGCCCCCCGGTGGCTGAATCTGTGGCCAAACGACAGCCACTCCTTCTCCACCAGCAGCCGGAAGCCATCAAAGGTCCTGTAGTACGGATCAGACAGCAGCTGGACCAGGGACACCACCTGCAGCCAGCAGGAACCTTAACACCTCGCAGTCTGACCTTCACCACAGAGGAAGTCTGGCTTTCAGTCTGACCTGCGTGGTGACGTCCCAGCCGTCCTCCAGGCTGACCATGGCGGACGACCCCGTGTCCAGAAGCTCCACCACCAGGACGGAGACCTGCAGCACCCTGTGCAGCTGTACAAACATGGGGACGTCAGAGTCAAACCAGCTGGAAGCAGGGAGGACAGACAGAAGGAAGAAGCAGGTTCCCACCAGAGACATCCACTCTGACTCCTCCACGCAGCGCAGGAAGCCGTCCGCCGTCACCGAGCTGGGCATGCAGGCCTTTATCAGCTTCTTGAAGCTGTTCTTCACCTGCCGCACGTCGCACACCTCAATGGGGACCACCTCCCACTGCTGGAACGCGTCCTGCTTCCCCCCCTGATGACAGCGGCGGAGTTCAGAACAACGCGACTCCTCCCCCCGCCTCTGCGGATCATCAGCTCACCTTCAGCTGGCTCTTGTCCCCGATGATGTAGAGGAACGCCTTCTGCTGCCGTAGGAAGAGGGGCTCACTCGGCCCGCCGTTGGGCTGCGGAGACTCAAATCCCGCCAGACGCGGCCCCACGTCGGGGTTGTAGGCACTCAGACGCAGAGCTCCGGATCCTGTCAGACGGATGCTGCCCCATCTACCTGCCATGTGGGCACACGCACGCACGCACACAAACACACACACACACCATGCAGGGATCAGAATTTAGTGGAGCTCTGAGGTCACACTGAGGACCTTCTGATCTGCTGACAGGAGAGTCTTACATCTGTCCGTTTTTTAGACGCTGTCATTTCTGTTTTGTCCTAATAAATGAATTGATTGTTTTACATTTTAGACACATTATTTTTATTTTTACTGTTATTGCCGTCACATAACTCTGGTCGGACTGCCGGCTGGGGTTTTCTGATGTGGAGTTTTTGCATGTTCTCTTCATGCAAGTGTGCGTTTTTTCCGGCCTCCTCCCACAGTCCAGAAACATGCTGCTGCATAGGTGGACTCTGTGTGTGAGGTTGTGTGTCACTGCTACATACTGGTGACCTGTTTAGGCTGAACCGCACCCTCAACCAACAGCAGCTGTGATAGGCTCCAGCAGCCCCAGGACCCAAAACGGTTCAGGGGGGGGGGGTGTTTAAAGATGGATGGATATTTTTGTTGCTGTACTCAAAAACATATGACTGTATATAACATATAATAAAGACACATTTTCTTTGAACATTTGTTCTTATTTTGTTTATTTTGAAATTGGAACTTGTTTTTCTTCTGGGGGGTGGGATTGGGGTGAGTCTTTGTTTTAAGTTGATGTACGAGGCAGTTTTTCTAGTCCTGATTACGGTGGCCGAGAGGTGCAAGACGCGCGCACATTTCAGATACATCAACAACAAATCCCAGTACAAATGGGAATGAAACACAACAGCAAATCAAATTTCCATTAAGCAGCCGGCCGGCAAGTGCAAAACACGACACCAGAAAATGGAGAAAAAATTAACAACGCTATCGGACGAAAACTACTAACCCTCAATACCGAAAGTGTTGTAAATTTTCATTGTACTAATACAATAAAAAAATGCTTTTGGACCGTTTCATGTATTTATAACATTCACATAAAGAAAACAGTAATAAATAACTTTAAAAGAATCGGATATGATTGGTTTTACATGACGTCCCTTTCTAGCTGTGTCCATATTTCCGTGTCTCCGCTTTCGTTGTTGTGTTTCTGGATTTGGTAATTTGTTCTGTGATTTGCTGTTGTGTTTCAGTATTTGTTCACTTGTACTGGCACAAACTGAAAGGAAACATCAAACAAAAGCAACAAATATTTAGATCCGTTATGCTGTGGTTTGATGCCTTCATAGTGAGATCAGATGGAGCCTTTCCTGTAAAATCATGTGAACACAGACAGCAGAGTGTAGCAGAAGTGGATCATAAGGGGTTTGAGGCTGCAGGACGCAGGGACGACTAGCGCTGGAGCTGGAATGATCCAGTCCGCCAGCCTCCCGTCGTCCTAGAGAAACGGCTACGCCTCGCTGACGGTCTACAGTACTGAAGGAGAAACAACCAGCAGGACGTCACGCAGCTCAGCTGGAGCTGCAGCGTGCACACAACAACACAAGCAGCAACGTTGCAGTGTTAGCACACAAAAAGACCCATCTACCGTTAGAGACCTGATTGGTTAAAGACGAGTGAAGGAAGGGCTGAGGGGCGTGGCCTACTGTACCTCTGGGGGGGTTCCTGGCCTTGTTAGGCCCCTTGGGTTGAGAGGGCACTTTGACGCTTTGACCCTGAGCTGAGGTCAAATGACAGAAATGCCAGTTAACCAACAAAAGAGGACCTTCTCCCGCCATGACTCCCAAATCCGCTTCCTCCTCTGTCCCAGGCCAGCTCCAAAACTCACATGAACAGAAGCCAGAACTGCCCAAAACACACCAGTTTGGACCTCACCTCCTCTGCTGAACGTCCCGGGAACCTCCTCCTTCACGCCCATCACCTGCTTCATGAGCATCCCGATTTTAGGCTGCCTCAGTTTATCTGCAGAGTCTGGAAACAGGAGACGCAGAGATGAGAGGTTTCTCTGGCACCGGCGTTTCCTGTGCGTAGCTGGGCGTCCTCACCTGAGGTGCTCATGTGAGCCGAAGAGAAGCCGCTCAGCGTGTTTCTGCCGCTGCTCTCGCTGTAGGACGGCATGCTGCCGATGATGGCCTGCAGGTACTTCTCCTGCTCCAGGCTGGTGGAGTCTGCCTGACTTGGAACTGGACAAAAACAAGGCAGCCTGTTACAGCGATCTCAGAGGACAAAGACAAAGACCAGACAGCAGCAGCATCTGGGGACGTCCTGGTTACCAGGGAAGACAAACCACAACATTACCAGCAGTTTGATTTAGATTCAAATCAGACTTAAACTTCTAAACGTTTTCAAATGTCAACTATAAATAAAATCTGGACAGAATCTTTAGAAATAGTTTGCTCATTGATGAATCTAAAGCGTAAAAAAAAAGACTTTCTAAAGCAGGAGCTTGTTTAATTAAACTACAACAAAAAGCAGTAAAAGTTGCAAAATAAGAACAGTCAGCAACACGGCTGCTGTGACAACTGTTTCTATAATCAATGTCTATGGAATGATTCTCCGTTAAATGATCAAATCCTCCTGGAGAGATTGAATACATCTGTATACATATGAGTCCTCTACTGAAAATCAGATTTTATTCTGTCATGCCTCAGAGATCTCAGTTTTTATCTGAATAAGTCTGTGCTCCCTTTATGCAAAGTGAAATGTTTTTGACTACGCCACTATTTGGTGACTGTTTTAACTGTAAGATGGGATTCCTGCTTAAATCTTAAACATACTGTATGACCATCCTCTCTGATGTCACCCACAGGCTTTTCAACAAACGTGGGGGGGGGGGGGGGGGGGGGGCAAATGGCCTGAACTCTACAGCATTCTGGAGATGTAAGGTGGGTTTTGTTGAGCTCACCCATAAGTCCACCCACCTGTCAATCACAGAATAACACCATGAAAACCTCTAAAATAAGCAACAAACATTCAAGTCCCACTCTGATCAATTTTCAAAGTGTAATGATGATGATGCCGTTTTGAGTAAAAATCCAAAAACATGTGTCGTTTTCAAGGACATAGTTTCTGCAGAGCTGCAGGAGTTTAGCAGAAATTCACCTTTAAGATTTGGACTAGACTGTTGGAACGGAGGTAAGCCAACCCCCATTTCCCATCATCCCTTTTTTTTTTTTTAGTCTCTCCCATTAGCTTAACATTAGCGGTGCAGTAAAAATGGGAGAAATATCAAACCTATCCAGCCGTACAGTTTAGATCCAAATTCCAGCTCAGACGAGGTTAAACAAAGATGTACATTGATCTATTTGTCTGCAGGTGGATGCGGAGCAGGGAGTTTTTCGCCTGCTGACTGAAGCACCAACATCACTGCCACAAGCGTTTTAAACTGAATTTTTTAATCTGCTCCTGATTTGAATAAAGAAAATGCAGAAATGGAGTTTTGAGCTTAACTTTCTTCAAATATGTCTTCCATCATGAGAGAAATGCTACAAAAACATGTTAAAAACACCAAAATCACCATTTTCATCAGGGCGGGTCTTTCAACAGATTTTTGAAACAAGGTTATAAAAGATTAATTTTAGATTCAAAAGTTTTGCTTCAGGGGGTTATGTGAAGAACTGTATGGTACGTTCTGGCTGGAGTCCAGGTGGGGGCTTGTTTTCTTCAAACTAGCTCGGATGCAAAGATAATGATGAACACACATGACATGAACTTATGTTTTGGAGGCAGAACTGACAAACTACCAAAAAGAGACCTTGGAACTAAAGAATGCAGCTTTTAGTAAATGTCTTAAATACGTTGTGTTTTCTTGTTAGAGGAAGGTGTTACAGTTTCTCTACCTGCAGTAGGCGTGTTGGGTGACTTGAAGAATCCGACCACTCCCTTAGCATGAAGACCCGCCGAGCGCAGCAGGACGGCCTTGGTTCGAGAGTTCCTCCAGCACACCACAGGGAAGCGGTTCTGTCGATAACAGCGGGAGATCCTCTGGATGGTGGAGTCCGGGATGGTCTGAGGGACGATCAGCAGGCCGGGGTAGCTGCAGCAGCAGGCACAGTTAGCAGAGTTTCCCCTTCCTCTTTTGGTCGTTGTGGGCTTCTTACCTCCTGCAGATGCTGTACATGCGGTTGACGGTGGAGATCCGGAAAGGCTCGCTCTTTGAACGTGTTAGGCTGTTACTGAGCGTGCCCAGACCCAAGCGCTGATAGTCACGACAGCAGGCCCGCTCCACAACATTGCTCATGGTCTGTCTGTCTGAGGAGCGGATGGTGGAGGACAGTGTGAGCACGCTGTGGTCCACCTCCTCGGACACTGCGGAGACACCCCATCATTGTTAACCTCTTCAAGGAGAAAGAGAACTTTAAACATCTTCACACAGTCACAACATTAAAAGGCAGTTCTCACCAGGTTTCACGTTCAACATCTGATAAACAACAGTAAACAACAAACACCTACATCAGCTAAAACAACATCAGAAAGCAAAAGAAGAGCAAAAAAACAGGATTGAAAAGTTGAAAAAATGACCTCTAATAATCTATGAGAAAGGATTCGGAGCGAGGGTTGGGCTGACTTTTAAAGTTCTTCACAGAAATGCTTTCAAACACTTTCCATGTCCAACACGGAAAAACGTATTACCGTATTTTCCGGACTATAAGTCGCACCGGAGTATAAGTCGCACCAGCCCAAAAATGCATTATAAAGTAGAAAAAAACACAGATAAGTCGCACTGGACTATAAGTCGCACTTTGACAGGAAATGTATTTAAAAAATCTGAGACCAAGATCATACATCTCCCCTTGAAAGGCAACTTAAAATAACAGGGGGTTAGAGAACAGGCTAAATAGCTACATGATGCACAACAAACTGAGTATTTGCCTGCTTTATTAACATAAAACCACTGCGTGAGTGGGACTTGGACTTTAAAGGGCTACTGGTAAGCTCAATGCTGGACTTTTTTTTAATATGTCACGTTGTTGTATTGGGTTAAAAGAAAAAATAATAATTACCGGTAAATGTTCTAAAATGTTATACAAATGTTTGTATTGAAATGATACATATTTGCTAACCTGAAAAAAGATAATTATTAGTAAAATACTACTTAAATTAAAATAAATTGTATTTAAGTGTGGGAGCACGCAGGTCACAAACACACTTGACGGTATGAAAGTACCACTAAGTACCACTCCGAGCCTGGAGCGCCCTCTTGAAAATAACGAACATGTGAAATTATTTAACAATGTAATTTATTTCAAATATAAGTCGCTCTGGAGTATAAGTCGCACCCCTTGCCAAACTATGAAAAAAAGTGCGACTTATAGTCCGGAAAATACGGTAATTATGCTGTTACTTCTGAAACTTGAGCAATAAAAAGTGTTTTTGCGTGTTTTTAGGACATTATAACAGAAACATTCGCAGTTTAAGCCTTTGGAGAAACATCTATGTCTAAAATTGTGACGTTTTAAAAAAGACTTAAGTCAAAAGTTAAAAGATAAAGATAAACTGTAAAGTGCCAGCTGCTGTCAGAATGTGAGCGTCTGCAGGCTGACATCACCGGTTTAGTTTTCATAGTTACCAGAAATCTCATCTTCATCCAGTTCAGACTGCAAGCTGCTGCGGTTCTCCCAGGTGGGCGGAGAATACTTCTTCCTGGACACGTTCTGCCGGACAATCGTCCTCTTCGCGGTTTTCACCAGGTTTCTGGAGAGGGTTCTGAAAAGACCAGGAGACTCGTTTTTAACTTTATAGCCCATCAAAGTCACTTCCTGTCGTCCAGAATTCAGTCCTTTGTTTCAGAAGTTTTAGGACAGCCCTGCAGTGGCTACAGAAGTGAGTGCGTGTTTACACGTGTGTGTGTATGTGTGTGTGCGCACAGAGGTCCATTCCTTCAGTTGTCTTACTTCAGTGACTGGTTCTTGTCTTTGGTCTTGTGCTCCACCACCAGCTTCCCACACTGACCCACGGTGAAGGCGAAGGTCCCATGCACGTGCTGAGGATAGCGCAGCTTGTGAAGATGCTTCCTGAAAACCTCCACCAAGTCTGACTCGACCTCTTCGTCAAATGCGATCTTTATGAGCTGCAGAGTCAACAAGAAGCCCAGATCAGGTCAGAGCTCGGGGTGCGTGCCACACAGAGGAGCCGTGCGTCTCTCTGGATACCTGGAAGGTGCATGACCGGAGCTGCAGCCCCTCCTGAACATACTGGTCGATGGTTGTGACCGAGATCTTCTTTTCCTTCGTCAGAGAGGCGATGGGGAAGGAGCGAGTCACAACCTGCTCACCCACTGCAACCAAAGGAGGAGTTCATTGAGGAGATGCAGCGGGTCTCCCACATTATCATCATGTGACATTACTCACCCAGGGGGTCGGTGGGTGTGCCTTTGAAGATGAGGCGGTAGGTGGTGAGGAAGATGGCTCCCTCAGCTGGAAGAAGAGCAGGCCCTCCCATCAGCCCCGTTGCCTCATCGCGTCCGTCGGGAACCAAATGGACCCGCATCCCGTCCATCATGAGCTCCTCTCCTGGCAGCAGAGTGGGCCTCAGCAGCTTGGGCTGCACAGACAGACAGAAGAGGACGTCCCGACTGTCATTACAGGCTCAGGGGTCAACAACGCTGGAGCCAACTGACCCCACCGCTTGCAATCAGCACACCCATAACAAAAGATGCTAAAGTCATCAACTCAGCTGAGCAAAACATACAGATGAAGACTAACGTTTAGGCCAAACTCTGGATACAGTTTAAAGCAAGTTGAATGTATCAGCTTGCTTTGATTTCGTTTGTTTTTTTGTGAAGTGTGTTGACACAACATCAGCTGGGATTCTGGGCTTCATTAGGAAACTAGAAACTCCTAAATAGTTTGGGGTGAACTGATGCTGTAAAGTCTTTAAATCTGCTAATCACTTTAAAGACTTTGTATGTGTTGTGTTACTAATGTGTAATAGATGTTAAGTCCACAGTAAAGACCCAAACTCATCACTAAACTGTCTCCCAGAGAAAAAAGCAATTTGAGGAAATGACATGAGAATTTTCACAGACTGCATGCAGTAATGCTGGCCAGAATCCATGTTTGACCCGTGGGGCCCAACAAAGCCCCTGTCCCTCTCCAACAAGCTGCATGCAGGAACAGCATCCTTCAGGGTGAAGGCACTCAGCTCATCACAGAGCAATCACCCAGCATGCACTGCTCAGGCGTGGTGCGACTCACACCTTTCTGTCTCTGCAGACAGACGTACCTGCTGTGAAACCGTGAGCCTGAGCTGTAGGGATTGGTGGAGAGGGGGGTGGGCAGGGCTGGCTGGGGTTCTGCATGGCCTTTGTCCAGTGAGACGTAAAAATAGGAATTGGTTACCTTTTGGATGGGAGGCAGTCTCTTGCTCTCCCGGTGGACTGCGTCTAACGTCTCGATGTGCATCTGAACAATGTCTGCAAACATTCAAAAAGCTTCAGGGTCACGTTCCCAACCTCACATCAGGACCAATCAAACCACGTCCTACCTGGTATCATGATGTGCAGCGCTTTCAGATGTTCGTTAGTGACGCCGCTCTCATTACACACTTTGTCCACGAAGCGGTTGATGAAGCGCACCACTGAGTTGGCCACGTCGGAGCTCTCAGCATCTTCAAAGCCGCTCTCAGTGTCATAGCTCTCCGCCATGCTGCCTGCAATGCTGCCGGACAACAAAGCCAAACTCTGAAGAGTTATGTCTCTGGAGGATCAACTTCACCAGCCAAGCCTCCATTACCGTCCCACTTCTGATCAAATTCTACCACCATCTCAACTAGGTTTCACCTGTTAGTGACGTAGCTGTTGCTGACGCTCTCCACATCTCCGAGGCCGGAGCTCTTCAGCAGCCGGTTCTTGCTGGTGTCCAAAGGCAGCAGCAGGTAGCTCATCCTGTTGGCGTAGTGGATGGCCTGGCTAAACACAGTGCTTTCCTCCTTCTGTACCAGTTCAGCCTGCATTTCCTTGCCGAGAGTGGGCCACAGCCGGCTCTGCTCCGAGGCCAACTCCAAGGCACTGATGTCCTTTCTACTGCCAGACCCGTCCTGCTGCTGCTGCTGGGAGCAAACGCCAGGATGAGCGACCAGCGGAAAATGCAGACCAGCTTAAAGCAGGAACTTACTGAGATGCTGTGCTGCTCTCCATCCTCTGCTTCCAGATACAGAGCCCGGATGTGGTTCTGGACATCACTATAGAACATGGCCTCCCAAAACTGCATGTTGGTCCACACAGTGTGCTCCTGAACGCAGCTGTAGGCAAACTGCGTGATGCCTGCTCCCAGTTTCTGTCACACAAACGGACGCTCATAGAGCAGGTCTCAGGAGACAAAAGCACCAAGAACATTCTAGAAATCTCTGAGGATCTCCTCATTTGTAGATTTGAATGGACATTTACTGACAGAAAAGAACTGACATAAATCTTACTAGGGGGTATAAAGACCCCCCAAAAAGGGGTGTTGTGCCAACAGTTGAATTTGTGGAATGAGGAAGACTCTGACATGACACTCACTCTGCAGAAGGCTGTGACCAGAGGAAGCAGAGCTGCAGCAACGCCGTGTTCATCCATGTGTGAACAATCCTGAACAGAAACACAGATGAAACTCTCACACGGCAAAACGGCTTCAACCGTAAACTGAAACCCAGACCCTTAAGCTCAAGAGAAATGATCCAGTCGTGGAAAGACTTTTCCTTTCATGCTTACCTGTAAAGTGCAGTTCATCATGCGAACTATGTAGTCAAACTGCTGGTCATCCAGCACAGCCCGGTTCTGCAGGACGTGCTGGTTGAGCTCCTGCGTGAAACAGAGCCGAGCTCCTCGACCCTTCAGCGCCCGCAGAACAGCTGGCATCAGCTGGACACAGAGTGGACTCTTTAAGCTCAAACAACTCCAGCACAATGCCGGGAACAGACGGAGAGCTCCATGGATTCTCACCTTCTTGGCTTCCAGCATTTTGTTCTCAAAGATGTAGGAGATGCAGTTCCTGACCACCTCCAGCCTGCGCGCGCTGTTAGCCATCACACAGCCGTTCCTGTCCACGATGTCACCTGTAAATTCATAAGATACACAGTCAGCACAGCCCCACAGAGACGGCAAGTCACACACGATAATGTGTTCTGCAGCTCACCCAGCGGAGGCCCGGATGGCACCATGCTCTTGACCTCTGCCTTCACCACAGGAGGAGCGGTCTTCAGTTTGGCAGCAGCGTGATCAATGAAAAGCTGCACAGAAACCTCATCCAGAACAGGGAAGGGTTTCTGGTTCTGTGTGGGGTTCAGGCTGCTGTCCGAGGGCCGCTGCACTTTGTGCATGGCCACAGCCGGATATGGGTTCTCCTAAGGTCAAGAGACACATTCAATGAAAAGGACGGCTGACAACAGGAGATCTAGTTTGTGAAGTCATACGTTCTTGAAGAGCTGCTCTGCAAGCTCCTTCACGTGATTCAAGACTTTGTGTGGACAGCTCTCCTCCTGCCGGATCCGCTCCACCTGGTTTGCTACCAGCTGTGGAAATTTTCAGAAACACAGTGTTCACATCAGAGAAGATTTTTTACACATGAGTAAAGGTCATATTTGCTTTTTTTGACAGAATATTATCAGCCTTTAATATAAATATGCTTCCAGAGGAACAGAAGGAAGGACTTCCTGCGACTCAGCTGCATCTCAAACTTGCTGTCAAACGTTTGCAACTTGTCGCCCTTTCCTGCACTTTAGAATATATACACAAAACATATTTTTTGTATATATTCACACATTTTTAACCTTTTTATTTGGTTCTTTTCTTCAGTGTAATTTAAATTATGTAGACTGAGATGATCCAGTACAGCTGAATATATTGGTTTTGCTGAGAGGAAGAGGAGCTCAAGCATTTCCTGAGAGCATTTGAGTGATGAAGGGCGTCAACTAAACATAAACAGGTTTTAAAAAGAGTCACAGATGGCTGTCCTCTAGTTGACATGGTTGTTTTTTATGCAGTGGTCAGTACTGAGAGAAATGCTTCCAAATCCATCAGGATCAGAAAGATCAACACCATCAAAAAGACAGAATAAAGCAAAGTTCCTGCTGCTGAAAGTCCTTTTTACACATGAACGTCTGTGTGATGCAGATCCTGCATGATGTGGAGAACTGCTTGTAAAAAACAAACTGCATTTGAATGTTTCATCATCAGCTGCAAATACAGTGCTCAGCATAAATGAGTACACCCCACTACATTTGTCAGAAAACCTTTAGTGTCCTTTCAGAATCAGTATTTTCTACTATAAAATACACAAACAAAGGCAGGCCATTGATTGCAAACAAGATATGTTAATTTGTACACACAAAAAAGAGATTTTCCTAATAAATAATTCAAGCCCATGTTGCAAAAACGAGTACACCCGAGTCAAAGTCTTAGGAGAAAAGCCAAACTTAAGACTACAAAATTCTAAGTAACAGGCATTTAACCACAGGTGAGTTTAATAGTTCATTTAAGAGGTGTCCAGCACACAGGAGACTATAAAAGGGCATTTCGTAAAAAAAGAAAAGCCTACAAGAGCTACAAGAAGATAAGCAAAGCTTTACATATCAGTCAAAATACTATAGCAAAATTAATCCAAACATTTGAGAAAGGTAGAAGTGCAACCATCTTACAGAGACGTCCAGGCCATTCATGGAATCTTGACAGGAGCGTCTTTTGATGAGAAGGATTAAAGACAATTGTCATGCAAGTTCACTGCAGTTAGCTAATGCAGTAGAAAGCCAAACTGGAGGGACTGTTTCCTGTGGCACCGTACGGCACACACGGCAGAGGAATGCCACGCATGGTTATCGTCCATGAAGGACGCCTTTACTAAAGAGCCCATGCACAAAAAAGCATGCCTAGAATTTGCTAGGGCCCATGCTGAAAAAGATGAAGACTACTGGGTCTCAATACTCTGGAGTGATGAGACAAAGATCAACGTTTTTGGAACAAATGGTGTTAAAACTTTATGGTGTTGCAAAGGTGAGGATTTCAAAGAAAAATGCATGGTGCCTACAGTGAAACATGGGGGTGTCAGCGTCCTTATGTGGGGCAGCTGGTGTGGGGAAGCTGCCTTTCGTTGATGGTTGTCAATGGTCGTCAAGCACTTTTCCAACATGACAATGATCCAAAACCCACTTCTAAAGCTACTGTTGCATTTCTGAAGAACAGGGTGAATGTGGTTGAATGGCCAAGTACGTCTCCTGATCTGAACCCAATCGAACACCTGTGGGGAATTCTGAAGTTGAGCATCACTCACTCTCCATCCAGCATCCAGGCTCTAAAATGAGTTAATCTTGAAGAATGGAAAAAGATAGATGTTGCAATATGTCTGAAACTTGCTCATTCCTAGATGACTTTGTGCTGTCCTTAAAAATCATTGTGCTCATACAAAACACTAGCCATAGTAGTTTTTGTTGCAGGGTGTTCATTTTTGCTTCAACCAATTTAAGTAAACGGAAGATTATGTGCTCTAAGTTAGATCATTAACCTTAATTTCATGTTATGGAGTTAAGTGTTCAATAAAACTCAACCTTGTGGAAAGTTTGGAAATTTGTCTTTTGTTCATTGACCTCTCATTTATTCTGAGCACTGTACTTGAAAATGATCCTAACTTTTTATTAAATAAGCAGACACAAAGATGAGTTTAATGCTTCATCTATTCACTCCAAAACAAGGCTCTTGACAGTGAACATACTCCTTTAGACAGTTTGTCTGCACCCCCTCAAGGCTTCAGGGCTCTGTCTGAAAGGAGGTCAAGCATACAAATGCTCATTAAGGTAGGATTTTAAAATGGAACAAACAGTTCTGCTACAACTGTGACTACTTATTTAACAGCAACTGCTCGGACTGGTAACAGAATAAAACCATCAGCCATCCCATCATTCACTTTTACGGTCAAACTCAGACGTCACATGATGGTTGCAGAGGGAGACTCTTTAGAAACATGGCGCTGAGTGAAAGTAGACATTCAAACAGCTGACAGACTCACATCGTCAAACAGGTCAGTAGTTCTGTAAGGGGGGCCTCTCTCTGAGACGAAAGCAGCAAACGCCATCCCGTCCAACACCTTCATGAGGAAGTCGTCCTCCATCAGCGCTCGCTGGCCAAGGAAGGCCGCCTGAGGAAACACTCCTCTTCAGTTATAGAGACACAGCTGAGTCAGTAATGCGTCCACAGTGTCTTGGGGCCTTAGAGTACCTTATGGAAACGGATCACCGGTTCTGGGTGAATGCGGATGATGTGCAAACACCAACGATAGCCCTGGAAGAGCCGAGCAAACAGCCAGAGGAAGACCGCTCTGATCTCTTTATCCTGAAACACACGGCGGCCACATTCAGGAAATGATCCAGTCAACAAAACGGCAGCATGCCCAGGTCTGTACGTCCCCACGCTGCCTTTAGCCAGGACCAGAGCGGCGTTCTCACCTGGATCTTCAGCGCAGAGGGCTGCGTGGACTGTGGAGGGAAGGCTTGATCCGCCACTTCCAGTTCTGGATCCAAAACCTGAAGAAAAAAAGTCCAAAATTCTTTTACTGCTTTACTGTCAAGTGGAGTTAAATAATAGTTTACAAGATTATGTGTTTTTTGTTATGGAAGTGAATTGTAATCAATAAACAAAAATATTAATAATAGTTCTCATTTTTTACGTTTTCCACAATTAGTTTTTAGATTTTTGTCTTTACAAACGGGTACACAATTTAGAAAAGAAAGTAAATTAATAAAGATGAAAAACTAAACTAAAAAAATAAAATAAAATAAAAATAATTGTTACAAAAACAATGACAACACCCCCCCCCCCTACACACACACACACAACTACTCCATAACAAACAATGGGCTCAGTCTGCCAATATAAACAAAAAAAAGGTCCCATGTTCTGTGGACTTCCTCAAGTGAACCCTTCAGTGAGAATCAGATTTTTTTTAAAGTTTTATAATATTTAGCATTTCTTTAATCCACATTGTGTGACAAGCAGAATTAGGAACCTTTCTAGCAAGGTAACTAAAGCATCAAGAGTAGACACTGCGAGAAGGAGGATGGGACAGATGATGGAGGTGCACCAAAGATAGCGGTCAAAGGATTAGGCTCTATTCATTTATTTGTAATCTGGGATGAAAATCTAAAAATGTCTTTCCAGAATGCATGTAGAGCCGACAAAGACCAGAACATGTGGACATGATCTGCTGGTGCCTGGTGACGTCTGTCACAAGCTGGGTCCACATCCTGATAAATATGAGAAGGCCTGACTTTAGTCCAATCAGCATGGTGGAGAATCTCGGAAAATAAAACTTTATATATAAGAAAGAGAAAAGTAAGAAGAAAAAAAACAAAACAAAAAACACTTCATGCTTTTTATGTATTTCACATATTTGAAAATTTACATTTCTTTTCTTTGCCTAAGATCTCTAAAGGATTATCGTTAAATTTCAAACCAGAGAAGTAAAGACTCTAATATCAGACTATACCTCCAGTTTCAGGAGTTTCTGGGAGCTGAATATCTGCACACAGCATTCTGCCTTTGAGTCGGTCACAGCTCGTGATGCCGGTCATGAATCTCACAGGGCAGCAGAACCTCCAAAACATCCACCAACAAGAGGAGTGACCCCAAATTTCTCAACAAAAGTGCTATTTCAGGATTTCCTTTTACCTTCAGCTTCAGTGCCATTCTTGTAAAAACTCTACTACTGAATGTTGCTGTTGACTCATCCCTGCGATCCAGTTCAAGGGTCAGCATTAAAAGGCACAAAGCTGCAGCTCTCTGTACCTCATGAATAAGAAGACTTTCCATCCGACAGTTACACAAATGTTATTCTGCATCACTCCACATCAACAAATAGGAATAGATGACACCACGGTTGCAACCTGAGGATGTGGGGCAATGTCTTCTCTAAAAAAACAACAACTGGACACCACTAAGTTTTAAAGCAAGAAAGACCAGAAGGAGGTAAAAAGTAAAAGCTCTGCAGTTGATAGAGAACTTGGTGAAAGATCGTGAATTCCTGACAGAGACAAAACCTTTACCCCACAAACCTCTGTTAGTTTTTATTTCAACACCCTGAAAGGAGTCTTTCACCCTGAAAGAAGTATGCCAAACAAACAAAAGAAGTCACACGATTCTGACGACACATCAAACTTTCCAAACACTGGAATAATTGATGGGACATTCTAAAATGGCGACAAAGTGACACAGGGAAGCGGAGAACTCCAGCTTTTCTCATGCAAACATGGCTGAACGTCTGTCTGTCTGTCGCATGACGACAGCAGCAAAGCAAAAACTGAGTCAAGTTTCTTCATCTTTAACCACAAACCCAGCCTTTTTTTTCTTTTGCCTGAATACAGACGTGAACGGGCCAAACAGGTTGTCCCACTAAGGCAGTCGGGCTGGAACTAAAGCCAGTCCTCTGCATGGCAGTGGGAGCTTTCCATTTCTTTCAAAACAAAGTACCAGCATTATTGTGTAAAGATAGCCAAGCAACTACAGTAAAACTACAATCAATTATGAAACATGTACTTTAATCTGAACAAGGATGGTTCTAAAATCTTTGACATCTTTAATGCTTAAACACAGATCTGTACAAGGATGACGAAAGATGAGGGTTTTTCTTCTGCTAAAATGGTTGAGTGAAGACATTTACATTGCTTTAGTGTGCTATCACAAAAAGAGATTTTCTGCAGCATCTGCTTTCTTTGTGAGTTTGTAATATTTAGGAGTTTCGTCTCTGAAATCAGTTTTCATGGTTTGCTTCATTTTAAAAGGAGATAGAGAGGAGGAGTGAGGCATTTTCTGGTAGTTCAACCACAGAGAGTATGAGGACTGGGCTACAAGTGGACTCCACACCTGATTATGACAGCAAACAGGGCCGATCTCCAGATGACTGCACAGTCAACCCAATCCTGGTTAAGCTGTTTACACATAAATGAGGCCATAAAGATGAACCGAAATGATAGCAAACTGCAATGAAACATACATTTTAACTTCCTCTAAAGTCTAGAGGTCAGAAAGCTCTGTGATGAATAGCTAACATGACTGCACGTGCATGTTTGTCTTGGTATCCAATGCTAGCCAAACAAAGAAAATAAGGAAGAGTCCTTTCAGAGCGCAGATAAAGACATATTTCTGAGAAAAGGCTGGAACCAAAAGACGGGAAAGGTTAAACAAACAAAAAAGCTGATAGTCTCATAAAAAAAATCTGTTTTGGAACGTGAGCTAAACGTAAACAGAGCTCAGTTATGATTGATGTGCAAAGGCATTTCAGGAAAGAGAAATATACAATTCTTTTGGTTCCAGACTCGTCTTTCAGCTGCATCCTTTAGGGGTCGCCACAAGGCCTTCTTCTTAACACCCATCTAAGATTCTTCTAAACATCCTCTTCGTCCTCCTTGCTCACACCGAGCTCTTTCTCTACGTCCATGAGCCTCCTCTTTGCTCTTCTTCATGACCTCTTAGCTCCAACCTCAGCATCCTTTCACCAACATCATCAATGTTCCTCCTCTCAATGTGTCCAAACATCTCCATCTGCTTCCCTGCATTGATCTCTAGAACATCTACTGATTCTGATGGATTAATTCCTGATCTATCCTGGTCACTCCCAAGGAGAACTTCAACATCTTTGTCTCTGCTAGCTCCAGCTCTGCCTCCTCTCTTTTTCTCAGTCATCTACACCAGGGGTGTCAAACTATCGCAGTTAATCAATTACTGACAAATAAGTGTGTTATTTTTTTTATTGCATGAATCTCATTTTTGGATCTATAACTATTTTCATGTTCTCAAATATAAAAAACAAAGGTCCAACTGTTCACTTTTTTGAAAGTTTAATTTGAACTGGCCTATTTCATCACTTCAACTGTGACGTCAACAATGTGCAACTTTGTAGTTCTTCACAGAAGTAATGCAAACAAGCTCGCAACGCCACAGCTATTATCTATGATGTAAGGGCTAAAGCCCGACGAGGTGTTTCTTATCATAAATTAATGGAGTACTTGGAGGGCTGATTGAGTGGGGCAGTAAACTGTATATTAAGGTTTGTCAACACATATAATATGGTATTAATAAGAAGTTTGTAGTCATTGTTTATTTGGATTGCTCAGAAAAGTATTCCAACTGTTTTTGTGTTAAACTAAAGACACTTGACCTGAGGTTTATTCTTGTGTTTTTGTTTTTAATTGTTTGAGATTGAAAAAAAAAATCCTGTTTGGTGTAAAAGTAAAGGTTGTAAGTCTGTTCTATTAGGAAAATTTCATAAAGCCACTTTTTTAGTTGTAATTTGAACTTTTACTGTGTCACGCTGTCATAAATTTAAATAAAAATATCATAAAATGAAGCTTTTTTACAGGAATTATTAGGTTAAAAATAATTGCGATTAAAAATAGATAAATTTGATTAATTAATTGGTGTGACAGCACTAATTTACACACAGGTACTCAGTCTCACTGCAGCTAACCTTCATTCCTCTCTTGTATAAAGGAAACCTCCACCTGCTTCCTGATCTTACTTTAGATCACAGTGTCATCTGCAAACCTTATGATCCACAAAGATTCCTGTCTAACCCTATCTGTCAGTCTTGTCCATCACCTCAACAAACAAGGAGCTCAATACTGATCACCAAGCTGAAACTCAAAATACCGTCCTCACAGTCTCCATGATCTCTTAAGCTGTAGCTGTCCAGGCATCTGGAAGAACCTCTTATTATCTCACAATGAAGGAGACAGGAATATTAACAGGAGCTGGCTCTCCTCATATCAACCACATGCCAAAATGAGGGATTTGGGAGGAGGCAAAAGTGCCCCCAACTTTGGACAGAAAATGATCACATACTGCATGCAAATTTATTAGAATCCATAATGTTTTTCATTTCACGTGGTTTAGGAGATGAGCAGTTAATTTCTGTTTATACCATGGTCCGGTTGAATACTCGATTCTGATTGGCTGCTGGGTATGCATTAAAACCTGATAACCGCACGGTGAAAAAAGAAGTTCCGGTCAGCTAGCTTAAATGTTTTGTATCACTGCGCCGGCTTCTTTAAAAGACCATTTGCTTCATCATTTGGATAAAAACAAGCGGTAAGAGGTGAACTTTCTCTTTGAACTGATGCTTTATTCCACCTATCGGGACGATCAGCATATATATATCGCCGAATCTTGACTGCAGCGGTGGTGCAACGCGTAACATATAGTCCGCTTTTTGTGAGAAAAGCGATCCAAATTGAAAAAAAAACATGAATTAAGAACTAAAACCTGGTTGATATGTATTGCTTTTGTAAGTGACCATGGTATAAGCGGGTTAATGGCCTTCGAAGTGTGCGGTTATTACTTTATAACGCACTTCGCGGAAGCAACCGTCCTCCGCTTCGCGTCGGATGGTTCAGGCTTCCACGGCGTGCGTTAAAAAGTAATAACCGCACACTTCGTCGGCCATTAACCCTTACTTATACAATTCTGAGGCTAAAATTTTCCCAAAAATAACTTTTTATTTTGCTTCTTCTAGTTTGAAGTAGAGTTTCATTCATTTGTAGAGGATGACTCTGGATAACACCTAGTCATCAAAACCAACCTAACAGATGAAGATGTGGCTCAAGTAAACCAAGAGGATAAACATATTCAAAGACATGAAGACAAATAATTCATGAGGAGCTTCCTGGCATCTCTTCGCTGAAGAATGTATTGCTTTGTAGAAACCGCCCATGTGTATGTAATGAGAATTCCCAGCATACATTAGTAGCTTTTCAAAGTGTGCAGAGGAAGGGTAGCAGCTCTTACCATTGAAAGTGCGGTCTGGGTCTGCTGCAGCAGAGGCTCAGGCAGTAAGGAGATGTGCACACACTCAGGGATGGTCACAGTGCCGCCGTCAAGGTCAGCGATGATCACATCCAGCTGAAAACAAACACATATCACGTCCACATCCAAGGCTGGGGATAAAAACACAGCAGCAGAACAACCTACATCTAAGTAAAGACAAATAAAGTTCATCACACAACACTCCCAGTGACTGCAGCAGACAGAACGACTGCCCAGACCACAACTCCTGACCTCCATGAGGGCTCCAGCTTACAATCTTGTTATAAGGAGGGATAGCGCTCTGAAAGACTGAAAGTTCTGCAGCTCAGCACTTTCCTCTGCTCTCTTAATAAGACAGAAACATGTCTTCGTTATAGAAATAATGTATACTGACATGTTTTTTTAGGTTTGCCAAGTACATGGCATGATTATCCTGGGTAAGAAACAGACGGATGATAGCACAGAAAATATCCAGACAGATGGAGAAGGTGTGGCCCGGTGAGTCAAAAGACAGAGAAGAGGAGGTTCCCTCCCACTATATGACCTAACACGCTGTTCAGCTTTGAAGTCACCAGGACTTTGCAGCAGAATTAAATTTCACCTTTGCAGCTGGATGTGCAGTTTGATGTTACAGCTTGGTGCTTAAAGCCACCTTCTGTCTTTATCTCATGGTCTTTTTCAGAATACAAAGGCAACAAGTCTGAACCCCGTTAAGCAAAGAGGTACATTTACACACTTTACATGAAAACAGACTTACAGATAAGTAAAGACTCATCTGAGAAATGGTCCCCTGCAGTACAAATAAATTGGTGTTTATTCCAAAAACTAACCACCTTAACCGAAGGAAAAATGTAGAAAATGGACCAAAAAAAAGTAAACGCTGAATCCATTTATGCACCAATATCTAGGAAGTATAAAAACTGCAGCTATTAAACTGAAAAAAGGTCCAGAAAAAATGCTTATGCCTGCCATTTATCCATCCATCCATCCATCTCCACTCATATGGGACGGGGTAGTGGCCATAGCAATGATGCCTAGACTTCTCCAGCCATTCCTCTAGCTGAGAGATGTAGTCTCTTCAGCGTGTGCTCAGTATCCCCCCCCCCCCCCCCCCCAATGGAGGCGTCCAGGAGGCCTCCGGCCCGAGCAATCTTAGCTGTCCCCTCTTGACGTGGAGGAGCAGTGGCTCTACTCTGAGCTCTCAGACTATCCTCATCTGATTTGTAGAGGAGCACTCAGCCACCCTAACCAGGAAACTCATTTCATCTGCTTGTATCTAAGACCTGTTTCTTTCGGGCATGACCATGCTAAACGCCTATGCCTCGATCAAATCAATATTATATTCTATCTTTAAAAATCCTTGATGGTGGTTCTTATTTGATTTTAGGAAAAAAGAATTTCTGCAAAGAGATTTTTATGCAACTGGGAATCCCTTCTTAAGTTATATGGAGAACCTGGATGTGACTCACTACTGTTGGATTATTTTGTGACTGACCCTGTACTATACGCACTTTTAAGAGAATTATTTTCTTGTGACAATGTATATTTTATTGTATATATGGCGTTTGAATACGTATTACAGTAATGACGAGACGGAAGGTTGGGGGGGGGGGTTATGTTTTAAGTTCTTTGTTAAATTTGCATCTTTGTGTCTTTTTAAAAAAATGCAAAATACTAATAAAAAAAGACTTGTGTACTTCAGTAGAGTAAGAAGAACTCACCAGTTCTTGTGTTTCTGAGCGGAAGAAGGAGTTGACACCAATGATGAAGGGGGTGGGGGTGCTCAGAACCTCTAGCAGTTTTCCCGGTAAGATAGGGACGTAGGTAAAACTGATAAGACACAAAACAGAAGTTGGCTTTAATAAACAACCAAAAACAAAAAAAGGTTAAAGGGAGGGGCGACACACCTGTACTTGAGGGGAAACATGATGGCCAACAGCCCCCGGCAGGCGTCCGTTAGCCGCTGGTAGCTGCTGGACAGGAATAGGATCTTGTGCTCGGTGAGAGCAGCGCAGAACAGATACAACACGTTTACAATACCTGCGAAAGACCAGAGATGCACAACAGGAAGGGGCTGATTTATCAAACTATATCAAAATTTTGCTTAGGTCAATGGGTAAAATTACAATGAAAAAGGGAATTTACATCCCATCAGTTACATCAGCAAACTTTCTGACAATGGACTCTACAAGAGAGCAGGTAGTTTCTACCTAAAGTCTCTCACGAATAAAAAGTCAAATACAGCATGAAGAAAAAAAAACACATTTTATCTTTTTGTTTTCTTGTTCAGTTGCAACGGTTTTCATTTCCTTACAGATTTTCTGATAACGTTAGTGATTTAAAACAGTATTTGGTGAATCAAATCCTCTTTCAGTTGCATTTAAATTTAACAAACAAAAATAAAGCTGCATCCCACACACGTGCCTGTTTATCAGCTTTGCCTCACTCAGGTGTTGGTCTGTTTAGGAAACTGGAGGTGTTTAACATTTTTTTTAGACTTAAATCATGAAACATGGCTCCACTTTTACTTTAAGTTTTTTTTTTAAACATTTCATTGACATTTTTTCTAATTTGACTTTTGCAACAACTTCAAAAATGTTTTCGCGTAATGCAAAGTTTTATTTCTCTGTTTTATGAGATTTTGCTTTCTAATGATAGTGTGAATTTTTACTTTCCTTATGTTTTGATGCACTATTGACATGCATACATTCAAATAAAAACTTTAACCATGCCAAAAGCTTTCGTTACTGTTACTGATATTTTCTAACCACCCATACCGAGCTGTCTGAAGAGCTGGGCAACGCTGCAGCCGCTGACAGGAAGGGAGTCGCTGATGGGAGTTTGGATAACTTGCCGGTCACCAGCACCTAAAGTTATCGTCCTCTACAGATTAGGAACGAAGAAAAGACGGATTAAGGAGAAGGGGAAAAACATCAACAACCAACATGGTTTCTGAGAAAAATCAGGGTTTGAGTGCACGGTTTAATCACAGCTATGCGTGTCCAGAGAACAGCATGGATCAGAAAGAAAGATGGAGAATCCCACAAGCTTAGCAGGTAGATGAAAATCAAAACCCAAGCCATTCCAGTTTATGACAGAGAGGCTGCAGAGAGCTCCATGCCAACCACCAGCAGCACCAGAACTAAAAGCCTTTAGTTCTTAAAAAAAACCATGGCAGGTGTCATGCACTGAAGGTTTCCATTGCAATGTGATATGGAAAGGCAGAGGTGAGTCCACGTGGACAAGGAACAGGTTTTTACCATGAATAAGATGAGAATCTACAATATTTACTCTCCTCTGACTTAAAATGTTCAGACCAGAGGTCCTGGTTGTTAAGAATAGTAAAAATCAGCCTATTGAAATGTGTTGAAATGTTAATAAAGTTTTACCCTATAGAAACATCAAATGTGGCTCAGCTAAAGCCTTAGTCACATGGACCTGTAAAGAGGGTTGACCTGTGCTGGGGTAGTGAGTTTTCGGCTTGTCCGGGCCTGTGGAGGTTTATAGACAGGATAGACTGCATCTGAAGGCTGTGTCACACAGCCACTATGTACATTTTACACATTTTACATGTATGAAAGGCCGGTCTTTTGTGACCAACATTTCATACGTTTCCATCTGTTTGCCACGCCTGCATCTCACCTACTTCTCCTTATGTGTTGTATAAGTGTTTGCCATGATCTGTCCCTTGTAACATGTCCATCCATTCACCCATCTTCACATCCTGCTAAAATCCTTTCAGGGTCATGGAGTTGCTTGTGCCAATGCAGCTACTAATGGGCAAAGGCGGGGTACACCCAGGCATGTCACCAGTGGGTCGCAGGGCCACACAACCACGCTCCAACACTCACCTGCACACTTATAGGGGCAGTTTAGAGTCATCAAGACTAATTTTGGACTGTGTAAGAAGGCCAGAGGGAGCAAACCTACACATGCACAAGGAGAACATGCAAACTCAACACAGAAAAGGACCCAGCTGGGATTCAAACCAGGGCCCTCTTGCTGTGAGGTGGGAGCGTTAACCACTGCCCCACTGTGCAGCCCATTAGCATGCCCATAGAAAAATGTGCAAAACATTTTGCCCTGCCGCCTCACCTACATGCTTTATATTTCTTGTGTGCCTGCGTGCTCCTTTTGCTGTTTTTTCACAAACAGAAGGTCTGAATCCACCCGTGAGGGCAGTTGTGACTTAAGTTGACCAAGCACATGCATAGGTCGAACCAAAGAGACCAACTACAGCTTCTTGGGAAAGGAAGACATGTCTTTTGACATGGAGAGGTTCTGATCTGATACAAATGTTTACATGTTATGGTGTGGAATGAACTCAAAATACAGGTAAAGCTTCAAATGACCTGTTTGGCACAACCATTAAGAAAATAGTGAAGCATCATGTAATGCAGCCACATGAAAAGTGTTAGCAGCCTCCTGCTGTGACATAAACGTCTGACCATCAGGTGTGTTCTGGGTAATCAGACTCCACTTCAAGGAAACCTGAGAGTGGGAACTAATCTGTGACCCACAATGCTGAGAGGCGACTGGGCTTAACCAGGCTTTGCCAGTTACGTCCACATGGTTTACGCAACATGTCACGCTTCACAGCTAGCTAACACAGGGCTGCTAAATGTGCAAACATGAAGTCTGGACTCAAAGTCTTTTGTAAAAATGAATAAAAAGCACCTTCTTTCATTTTTAGGCTTTTATAAGTAAAGAAAAAACATCATCACCATGATGTGTTATTAGCTTTTTGGGGTTCTGCTTGGCTATAGGTGGGACACTCACATCCCATACCCATGATGCACTGCATCCAAACAGCTCCTTAATACTGTCAAGCATGTCACTGAGTTCAAACTGTTCTGCATAGTGAAAATCAAATATGGCCATTTTAGTCTGACAGTTTAATCTGGTCTAGCAACACCCCACAGCAATGCGTCCACAACAGAGTGACGGAAAAATTTGAAAACTAAAACTCATATGCTGCCACAAACTGGCAACCTTTCCACTGTGCTCCCTGCCTTCACCCACAAGTGACCGGGATAGGCTCCAGCAGCGCTGTGACCCCGAAAGAGAATAAACGGAAGAAGATGAATGAATGAATAACACTCATGTGTTGGTTCCATAAACCTAAATGAGGAGCAATTTGTTAAGAGCAATTGAAACCAACTTGCACAAACATGCTGGCTTAGTTCCAGAGTGAGTGTTAATATAGATTTTACACTTAAAGCAAGAAGATGACATTTCACAAGACAAAAACTATTCAGTACTTTGAACTACTACATATAAAAAGTGCTATATAAATAAAGATTGCCTTGATTCATTTGAAAGAAGCTGCACTGCATTCGTTACATGCTTACCTACACTGATCTGGAAATGTCTAATGATTGTTACTTTACGGACTAAACCTGGTTCTTCTACACAGAACCAAACTAATAATTGGCTGTCAAATTCTCTTCAGATTGTCTGATTCCACAGTTTAGTGGTTAATTCTTGTCTCAGTTCTCCCTGAACAGGAGGAGTAGAGGAAACAGGTGGAGAAAAGAGAAAAAGCTCGGAGCTGATTGGCTGTGAGGATATGGGAATGAAGTCAGCGTACCAAACTCTTTGCTTTCTCCTCTTGGCCCGGCTATACAAATATCGGCAAAAAAAAAAACACACAATAAACATCCAGCAATATAAGACAGGTCACAAACAACAGGAGTAAGGCACAGGAACAGTCTGACAGTGGTGTGTGACTATGGCGACACAAAAAAGCTGCACTAACACAGATTCTATCACATAAACCCTGAGATGTTCAAAACATTGTGACATACATGCAAAACAAAAAGAAAGAAACCATCAGTTTGCATTTGGTGTGCTTCAAATAGTTGTCATGGAACAAAGAAAAAAAAGGAATGCAATTTGGATCCTATATTTGTATGAAAATGCGCTTTTACAGTGACGGCTAAGGAACTGGTTTAGTTTTTGAATATAGTTGCTGTTTTAGTGTTTTACATTGTCAGACTATTTATTCAGAAGTGTAATGAAAAATACAATAAATATATAACAGAACAAGAAAAAGAGGCAGTAGTTTATCTTTATTTATGCTGCTATTTCATCATGAAGACAATAGAGCAAAAATTTTAAGAAATGGAGAAAAGCATTTGTATTAGAGGTTAAAAGAGAATAGTTCAAATAAATGTTTTCTTTTTACATGAAAAACCTGTTACAGGATTTTTTCTGTCAATTTAGTCCAACCATACTGACCTAAACGCCATGTCACACAGCCACTACATTTTCGCATTTTCAAGTTATGTAATTTCAGTCTTTCGTGATCCATGCATGGTATATGTAATTCATATGTGATTCTTGTGTTTGTCATTTGTCGATGTGTGCAGATGTCCGTCAAGGGTTTCAGTTGAGGGCTCTGAATTCGGTTTTGAGCTGTTTAAAATTTTGGGTTGGTTGAGAATTACTCAGTTTATGTGTATTTTACGTAGTTTATACAGAGTCGTTACCTAAATCTTACGCAATTGTGCATGACTTTTGCAAGACGCATCTGCGAATTTGTGGCTTTCCACAAACAGACTTTTCACGCATGTACCACAGACGTATAACTTCTATATCACGTATATGGCGCACATATTACGTTAAAATAAGGAATTGATGCACAAAGCACTAATGAATTGCATATAAACAGCACAATAATCACACACAATTCATGTGTTTCATTCATTCAATACTTTGATTTACGTGTTCTTTGCGTGGTTTATTTGTACTTCTTCTGCGGTTTTATTGTGGTTTATTTGTGCTACAGAACATCTTTGAACATTTCCAGAGAAGACCACAACTTTTCTCACTTTTTCCAGGTATATTTACGTATGACTGGTTTTCATCCGTGCAATATAAGCAAAATGTACATAGTGGCTGTGGGACACGGCCTTTAGACAGTGAAACATCCAACACCAAAACGTGTCTGTCGCATCGACCCTCACTGAATGACAAATGTCTGTCAGGCTTTCAGGTCTGCAGAGTATTACAGCAGAGGCTGATGGGAAATCATGACGGATTTTAATGAACGTTGAAAGTCTTGCATGGTTACAGAAATGGGAAGAAGTGGCCGCTCATGACCTTTGCTCTCACTGAACACACACAACTGTTTGCGCTTAGTGAGGAAAAGGCTGTGTAAACAATTTTTTTAGGGATTTCTTTACAGACCAAATTCCTGTTCAAAAAGGACCACAGAAAAAAAGGTAAGAGGCTTTCTTTGGAAAAGTACAGCACTGACTGATGACTTCAACAGCCGTCCTGCTGGTGATGAGAAGCTTTCACAACCCGTGGTCATGGAAGGATGACCAAATTAAACCTTCAAGAAGCACTTTTTATTGAGAATTCAGCTTAATGGGAAGAATAAAGACGAAATTAAAAGACAAAGCTCATGTTATCTAATGAGTCCAGACTGACCGGCTCTAGACTAAGATGAAGAGTATAGGATGAAGCGCAGACATACGGTAACCTTTTGGGATTGTCTGAGTGTTTGTGCCTGATTATGTGCCCACTATATTGATGAAACATAAGTCTTAATTCCTTTACTGTACTTTGATTTCAGGAATCAGACTTTTTAATATTTGAAAGAAATGTAGTTAAAAAACAAATGACTTCTTCTACATGAACACAGTTTTAGAGCTTTATGCTTAAGAATTGGTTCAATAACTGACAAATGACCAATGAAGAGAGCAAAGAAGGGAACAAACCTAAGAAAGAAGTTGTGCTTAATGACACAATTGAGTCAGAAATGAAGCAAAATCATGGGTTTGGTACATGGGCTGTTCACAAAGAATAGTGGAAGAACTTTAAAATATCCTTCAGCAAGGATTTCATATATTCAGGATTCATGTAATATTCTTGATCCGGTCAGATCTGTCTGTCTATATCTGTTCTTTTGTCCAATTATCTGTATCTATCCATCTGTCTGACAAGTATTTAAAGGTCAATCTCGACTTTCTACAATATTTTTCAGGCTATGAATATTAAATCACTTAAAATAAAAGAAACACCACAGAAAATTCAAGTTTTAAAAAACAACATAAAATTTTAAGTGTTGAGATTTGAAGATTTGAAGAGCTTGTTGTTTACTTAAAGTGCTTTACAAACAGAAAAGCTCCTTCCTTCAACATTTTGCACAGAAGTGTATTCAGACTCAGCGGGTGTGGATTTTGGTGGTGTAGGTGTGCTGTTTAGGTTCCTGTGTGTGTGTTAATACTGATTACATCTGACTCTCTCATTCAGATGCTGCGTGGCCCAACAGGAAGCCATCTGCCATCCCATATGCTCACAAAACAACTGAGCTGCAGCACACACAGCAAAAAGGCTTTTCCAGAGCTGGACATGAATACTGGTAGTGATCTTGAAAAGCGTATTAATGGCTGAATCAAACCGAGATAACAGAAAACAAGAAAGAGTTGTTTAAGTTTGAGCATCTGAGATAATCAAAGAGATTTGTAGAATTGATCACCAAACAAGCCAAAAAGCAAGACGCAAACAGCTAAGACCCTTCAAAAGTTTTTGCTTAGAAATATAAAAGAACACATTCCTTCATTAAAGAAAGTAAGACAGAAAGAAAGAAAGAAAAAAAAGAAGTGTCTTTTCTTTGAGTGGGAAAAATAGAGCTGCTTATTGATTGGCTAAAAGAACCGATAAGTTACCTGAAGACAGGCCACGCCCGGAACAACTCTGTCTAAGCTACACACTGCAGACTCATCTGTCTGTAACACAATGGGGCGCACAAAAAGGACACACAAGGGTTACAAGTTCTGGAAGCCACAGAGGGAGGCTTCAGCTGAGGGAAACAGAGAGGATGCTTGAAACATGAGTTAATAAATGACTGGGAAGGTATCAAATAATATGAGGTTTAAAAAAAAGAAGTTCAAGGTTTAAACAACTCTAATAAGAATACCTGGCTGTCAGAACACATTATAGTGTTCAAGTATGTTACATGAATTAACTCTGAGGAGACTTTTATTGCAGTGAAATCTGCAGGAGAAATGCACCTCAGTCATCACACAACTCAACGTTCACATGGCATTAGGGAGTGAGACAAGCTGTGATTCCAACAATAATCTTCTGAAATGTATGTCTGAACGTTGGAATGTGGCGACTAATAAATAAGATAACTATAGATATGAGTTAGGGTTAAATATTTCCACTCTTTACTGAAACTGCCCTTTCATGTGCATAATAACAGAAATAAACTGAATATTCACTCATCTCTTATTTTCCAGGAAGGGGGCTTTTATTACAAGCCATTAATAAAACAACATGTTTATTTATAACATTGTTGTTTTGATGGCTGAATGCAGTGGTTTGTGATATTCAGTCTCCTGTCTCTACAACCCAAAACTCAGAAAATCTTTTTTAAAAAGTAAATACAATTTAAAGACTTTTAAATCATGAGCCAAAAGTTTAGATGCTTAAACTGAAAAGTTAAAAAAAATTCGAATTATTCCGTCTGATGGAGGCTTTGCATCACAAAATAAGTGACCTAGGGTGCGAGACTGCCTGAAAAACACAGTTAAAAGAAAAAAATCTGCTGGAAGAATGTTTAGAACAATCCATCCATCATCAGAACCACTGAATGCCTTTTGGGTTCACAGAGTTGCTGGAGCCCAGCCAGCTACTGTTGGATGAAGGCAGGGTTCACCAGTCTGTTGAAGGGACACACTCGCATTCCCACTTAAGGACAATTTAGGAACATCAGTGAACTTCTGAAGCCTGTTTTTGGTCTGAGGGGGATGTGGAGGGCCCGAAGAAGGCTCACGCATGCACGGAGAGAACATGCAAACTCTACATTAGAAGGACCCGGCTGGGATTAGAATCAGGGCCTTCGCACTATGAAGGTAGAGCGCCAACCATTACAGCTCTGCCCCCAGAGCAGGTGTGAGTACAATCATGCAAACCTTCTGGTCTTGGTGTACTGTTTCCAAGAAATTTGGTTGACATCACTTGTAGTGTTAACATGAACTGTTCCCAATGTGACCCAACTCCTAAACCTCATCTGCTTCTTTGGAACAATAGGCTACTGCAGGCTGGTGGGCATCAGGAAAAGAAACAGCTACAGAAGCCACACCAAAAAAATCGCCTGGGACAATGAGGAGATACAGTTTCTCCTTAACATTTGGGCAGAGGACACATGAGGCAAGTCTATCTTGAAATTCCTAATGATTCTCAAAAAAAAAAATCTTACTCCATTAAGAGAACATTTTTTCTGACGACAGCACTTAAAACCCCCACAGTTCTTTTTCCAAACTTGTGTAGCCCCACCCTTGTGACTCCAGGCCGTTGGGTGTAGAGATCGTCACAAATGCTTCAGTTTAAAACTTCGGTGTAAGACTTACAATAAGCCAATTAAAAAATTACACACTTGAATACGAAACAGACTTTCCTAATGTTGATACACATTTACAGAGGCATCGTCTCAAGAAGGTGATCAAATTCCCCAAAACACAAAAACCTCAACGCTCAAACGTCTTTCTACTGTTTTGAAAAGTGACCAATAGGGGGGATCGGACTTAAAAGCAGCTCATTTGGAAGATATAAATAAGAAAATTACAGTTTAAACAATTGTTATGCTAAAAAAACTATCCTAAAGTATTAGCTCCTGTGGTTGGATAGTCTTTCTCTTTTTGTTTTCTTGTCATTTAACTAATGTGTACAAATGGTTAGAAATCTGGGTTGTAAGAAATCCTAGAGCTGGACTGAGCCCAAGTGGAATTATGTAACAGTTGAAGCTGCATGAAGCAAAACATCAACATGACTGGATTACTGGACTGTAAAAAGAAGCATTTTCCCTCTCATATTGCTCACAGATTTGGTTTGAAAAATTTTGCAGCATTGGTTCTCCACTAGGGGGGGTCTTCTGTTTTCTCCACTTCAGCAGAAAATGCCCAAATATTTGTTTATGAGGGCTGTTCTCCCACATGAGACACATTAGTCTGATTAGAATAATGACTCAGTTAAAAAAATTATGAAAATTTGTAACCCCATCTTCTGCTTGCATTTCATCTGCTGAATCAGCACAGATGTGAAACGGACTCTTCATGAAGTGTGTAGTAAGGCCCTACTTTTTAACAGTGCTTAAAAAGCTGCTCCACTGCGTGAGACAGCAGGTGAAGTGACCTGTTGGAGAACAGAAACTGAGAGCAAAAGTTCCTGCTGTGCACACTGCGACTGCCGCCTGTAGACAATCCATTTGCAAAAATACTTCTGGTCTCGATTATATCTCAACTTGAACTGCTATCTTGTGCAGCAGAGGAAAAATAAGAAAAGGACAGTTAGCATACCTGTGAGCCTCCTGCAAGTGGGATGACGCAAGTCAGTAGGTTTCCAATCACAGTTTCCAAGGGAACAGAGAGATCATCCACATGGACAGTATAGATTAGACCTAAACAGTTCTGATCCAAAAAGAAGAGATGCCACAAGTCAGAGGGAAACTTTTTGTCATTTCTACTTGATCTACAAAATACTGAAGTTGTTTAGTTTTTTCTACAATACAAAAAAAATGCTAACACTCCGGTGTGTTTGCTGTGTGTGAGATTCTTTTTTTCTTCGTCAACAAACATCTTTAAACAGACACAACTTCATGACTTATGATACAAGCTTCTCTTATTGACCATATATGGGAACTGGAATGAGTGACCCCACCCCCCATGGCGTTCCAAACGGGAAGTACCTGCTGTGTTCCAAGAAGCTAAAATCCCATAGACTTCTATAGAGATAAACAGCTGGTCCTCAGTCATTCTATGGGTCAGAGTAACCATTCTGAATCTGATACCTTTTTAACATCTTTTTGATAACCCTTTTTTTCATGATGTTGATTCAAGCTATATTTAAGTTATTCAAGGTATAAACTGACCAATCAAATGTCTCAACAAAAGGAGGTGGTCCCATGTTTGAAATGTAAATCAAATCTTTCAAGTAGTAGGGCTGTGGACTTCCAACAGACTCACTCCTGATTGGCCAGAGTGGTTGCCATAGAAAAAAACGACTCAGACTGAGTCAGACCACTCACTGCTCGCTGACGTTGTCTAGCTCAGACATGGCGGTGCCAGTATTGCAAAAAAATTAATTTAACTGGGACTGGAAGTAAAACACTTATATGGGTACTTTACACTCAGTCCAGTTCTCTGATACAGTCAATGGTTTCATTACACCCTTAAATATACACATTGATATATGTTTATATGAAACATATTTATTAAGGTGATTACACTTAGTATGTAGACCTTGTTAATACTGGATGGTTAAAGTCTAAGTTGATGCTGTGTTTTTGTAAAGCACTTTGTGATTCTTTCTATGAAAAGTTCTACAGAAATAAAGATATTCTCTTCTCTTTTATTCTATTGTATTATATTCTATTTTATTAGGATGAAGAGAAACAGAGTTTGGTTACATGGAGGACTTTGGGCTACGTCTCACCCTAAAAACCTCTGTGTAATCAAGCTGGGACACCAGGACCAGACTCTTTGGGGCGAAGACTCTAGCGGGTTGAACAACATCAGCTTCCTCGTCTGCCTCATCCGCCCTGCTGCCATCAGCTTTCTGCAGGTAACAGCAGTCAACAGATGTCAAACATCAAACAGGAAAAAGGGTTTCAGATACGTTTGATCCAAACCAAATCAAACAAACTGAATAAAACACCAGTAGTATGACATATTATCATTGTTATTATATGGTAATGATATATGAGTGCATGAATGTCAGCTTTGTGTGGTCAATACATAAAAACATCTCAACATTAATGTCTGTAGAGAAGACCAACCCTGCAGTCAGTCACCTGTGGGTTGTCCAAACACTCCCAGAAGGTGAAGCAGGCACAGTAGTGACGGTCTGAGTTGATGTCGGTCAAAACTGCTACAAAGAAAGAGGCCGGCTGCTGCTCAGGGACCACCTGCCAACCGCTGGGCTGACAGAACTGTACAGAAACAGGAGGTGAGGGGGTGGTAGATGGGAGGGGAACACGGATCCGGATCAGACGTAGAATAGAAGAAGAAAGATCAGGTCAGATCACACAAGAAAACTTTTTCTGTTTTTTTCCACAATCATCTTCAACCTTCACTGATTCTGAGAAGTTACAGTCCAACAAACCGGTGTGCAACTTTATGTGTTTACTTCAGTAAGAGTAGGAGCTGCAGAAGGTTCAGACAAGTGTAAACTAAAGTGAGTCAACATTACCATTCTTTCTTTTGAAAGTTACAATTACCTTTACTCCTAGCAAAATTAAAACTTGACCTTTAAGTTGCTCAAATGTAAGAAAAAAACACTGAGCATGAAACGTTTTATGAGCTTTTAAAATGTTTGGGTACAAATTGGCCGGAAAGATGGTAGAAATTAATGAATTACTACCCACTTGAACAAATTAGAAGGAAATAAAGAAGTAATCGGGGAAAAGGGTGGATTTAAAACTTGTGATCACTTTTAGTAAACGCGTTCAGCTCCCTGGGAACAAGCTACTCTTTTCCTAGTCTAAGCTGGAAAATCAACTGCAGCTTCCTAAGGTCTTAACCTTATGTCACACAGCCACATTTTGCACATTTTTCAAGTATGAAATGTCGGTCTTTTGTGATACATGTGTGATATACGTAATTGATAGGTGTTTCTTGCGTTCGTCGATGCTCACAGAAGTCCGTCGAGGACTTCGGCTGACCAGTCTTAACATGAATTCAATTTTGAGCTGTTCAACACTTATGGTCGGTCGAGAATTAAACAGTTTACACGTATTTTATGTAGTTTATACATAATTATTATGCACATTTTGTTCAATTGTGCATAATTTTTGTGAGATGCATACCCACATGTTTGGCTTTCCATGACCGCTCCTAGTATGTCTAACAGGCTTTTCATGCATGTACCACCACTGTATAACTTTCATTTTGCGTATACGGTGCACATATCACGTTTAAATGACGTAATTGATGCACGAATCCCTAATGAATTGTATAATAAAATAATAAACAGCGCAATAATCGCGCACTGTCTATGTTCTACATTGGTTTACCTATTCTTTCCCTGTTTTTTTTGTACTTCTTTCGTGGTTTTAACGTGGTTTTTTGATGATACATCTGTCAAAATTTCACGTAAAGACCACAACCTCTCTCACTTTTTCCAGGTTTTTTCACGTATGACCAACTTTCATCCGTGCAATATGCACAAAACATACAAAGTGACTGACACGGCCTTAACTTGAAAAGTGAAATTGAAATGAAAAATCTAAACACGTAAATGTTTCCAAATGCCTTCATACTGATAGATGGTTGATAATGGTAAAACCTGTGGTCCCGGGGAGAACCAGCATCAGTACCGACTTACCAGCTCAATGCCTTGAGGAAAGGGACTGTCCTCCCAGTCTTTCTCAGGGAACCGTTGGAGAATGCAGCCTTGACCCTCTCCCTCCACTGCAGGAGAACACAACAGATGGAAGGAGGCAGAGGTCAGTCTGGACTGGTCTTGTCTTTTTTCCTTATTATCTCCTCAGAACTAAAAATACTAAACTTTTTCAGGTCATTTTTAAACCATTAAAGCCCTTCAGGTCTTGTTAGTGAAAGGTTGGTGTCCTGCAGTGATAAAACAATACTTTTCTGTCACTCAGGACCTCCAAAAACATTCCAGTCATTTTCAAAAAATGATTTAAAAAAAATCCTAAGCTTTGGAAAATGTAAGCATCATCTAGTACAGCTGCAGTTTAGGCAGGTGGGGGTAAATTTCTTTCCCGTTTATCCATGCTAATCTGTGGTTAAAACAGAGAAACGGCTTGTTTGCTGTGATTATTTTAATTGTTTATACTACAGCTGCTTTTTTTTAAAGATTAAAGGGATGTTTTATGATGGAGAACTGCGAGTTAATGAGCACATTTCTGCTGTTGGAAAAGGCTTCTGCTGACCATGGCTTATCAAAGCAGCCCAATAACACAACAAAGACTGACTTATGTAACCACAACAGGCTGGTCTTTCAGCCTGGTTCCAGCTGAATCCCGGCAGGCTGCTTAAAGGCACCATTCATTCACAAAGAGAATACACTTACATTTCCCATACAAAGGAAAAGAATCCAGACTACCAATCCAAGCACTGTACTGTGCTGAAAGGAGAGTGTCACCAGCTCTAAGACAAACCCTTCCATGTACTGGAAAAGACCCAGGGTAATAGAACAATGTCTGTGTGCCATTAACAGAAGCCCAAATAACACCCAGCATGAAGCCAACAGGCTCCAGCAACTCACAGCAAACCGTTTACATCCTTCTGACACTTGTCACACAGTAAATAAAATATTCACAGACCTCAGGCATTTACTGGTTATGCACAGTACTTCGTTTCTATGCAAAATGGAGAAAATAACTCATTAGACCCATCAGCTGGTCAGGCTGATGCTTTTACTGTAGCCCTCTGCAGGATCCAGGGGAACAGTGCACCAACAACAGACTTTAGCTTCGAATGTGCACCAATTCTTTAAGGAAAAGCCAGGGAAAAAGCCGCTTCTGTTGTGCTTCCATTAAAAAATAGACAACCATAGCAGCTTGAACAAGCATCTTCTATTACAGCTTTGCTGTGGATCAAAAGGTCTCCAAACACAATGCAGCCCTTTTATCTGCTGAACTCAGATCCAAAGTTCAATCCAGGTGGATCTTGCACGTGAACAGCGCTGACAGCCAGACAGACGTAATTCCTGATTTTCAAAGAAGCTGCTATCAACAAATCCCTCTTTTTTTTTATCCTTATCACTTTTGAGGAGTCTGACATGAAGTTGCTCTAACTACTGTCTTCGTTCAAAGGGTCTCTAGCTAAAGCCTAAAATTAAAATGTTGAATATTGTTCATTTACTGAAAATCACAGACACTGCAGAGGTCGGCTCCACGGTGATGTCATGACGTGGGTGGCACCCGCAAGGAGTGAAAGGCGGAGCCTCAGAGATCGAGCGGTATTACTTCCGGGTAGGAAAATGAGCTGAGAAAAAAACTCATATTTCAATTAAAAAATTGCTCTTTAGTGTGCTCAAGGTAATATATTATCATTTTTATGGATGTTGTTTACTATAAAAGGCTAAGGAATAGCCTGGTATAGGCCCTTTAATGAGTCAAACCTAAAGTGTAAATGCATCTGGTTTTGCTAAATTAAGCACAAAACTGCCTTTAAGTCAGAGATGACAAAAAAAAAAATGTAAACAAACAGGAAACGTTAGATCACAGTAAGGATTTCCTTCTCTTCTGCTCCTCCTCAACACAACAGAGTCAAAAGTGCTGCCATAACTCTGCTGCCCCACAGCCGCTCAGGGTCAAAAACTTACACAACAATCAAGGAGCAACATTTGAGGGAAAAAGAGACTGAAACTGAACTGAACATCTGATCAAACATGCATCTGTGTGCAGCTTCTTCAATTCTATACATCAGCTGCTTTAAATTAATAGTAATGTTTTCTATTCATTCCACAAAATGCTTAGAGTTTGGTTTTTTACTTCAACAGTGTTGATGTTAAATCCATAAGAATTACAGTACATGAGTTCAGTATGAAAGGATGCGTCACTTATATTCCTTTCATAATGTAGGCATTTATAAAGCTACAAAGAAAATAAAATATCAGCCATAAGACATAAGACATTCAGGGAGCTGAGGTGAACCAGTCAGCAGCATCTTTCACAAGTCTTTTGAATGAACAAGATGTAATTCAGTTCGTGTCAGAAGATAAAGAAAATGAATTGTTTTAGTTAAAACCAGATTGCTTCTCAGATAATGTGCTTTGTTTGGGAAGGTGCAAAAACTAACCTGACCAAAAGTGAACCCTCACCTGTCTGAAAACACTAATCACCTTTGAAGTGACCCCTGATGAATTTCATTTACATTTAACACATACACACTATCCAGGGAACCAAAGATGGGAATTTTATGGATTCTGATCAGAAAAACAGCCCACAGCATCAAAATCCAAAGAAACAGGAATAAAGAACATGTTGAATAGCCTCCTTTGAGCAGACATATACGTACATATCAGCTGGGTTTAGGCCTGCACAATATACCGCAAATTTATCGTTATCGCAATATCCAGCTCTGCAATATGCATATCGCAAAAGATGGTGAAAATCGCAATAAATGGTAACATTAAATATGTTAAAGCAATCTTATGGCAGCTTGAAGCATTTAACTAATCACATAAATCCCTGTATGCATTTGACCAATCAGATGGACGCCTTCATGTTCTTGACCAATTGGATGGAGGCCTATTGTCTTAGATGTTTGTCACCTATGTCGACAAGGATCATTTGGAGTATAATTTTTAAACTGTTGCAGTGAAATGGGAATGATGCTTTTGGTTAATTTGCTATTTGTTTATATACCGCAAATTATATCGTTATCGCAATATTAATCTCTAATATCACATATTGCGAGTTTTTCTCATATCGTGCAGCCCTAGCCAGGTTTCACTTTTACTCATTTGAGCAAGCAGCTGCAGTAACTGTAAGATTGTCCATGCAGATACAATGATTCACGCTGGAGTGAGCTAAAGCACATACAGACACACCCACCTTCAGGAGTCAAACTGACACGTTTCTTACTGAGATGTTCAGGTGTTCTTAAGCAGACCATAAAGCCCTGCTGGATTCTGATCTTCTGTCAATGTGTGTGAAGCTACAGACACAACGGGCACGTGACGCCACTTCAAGAACATGCTAAACACGGGTTCTTGAACACAAGTATAGCCCATGATGTACACGCTGGACAAGCAGGAAGGGGCTTCTTATTCCTTTGTTACACCTACAGTTGATAGAGGTTTGGTACGAAATGTCAAAACTGTGAAAACCTTGTGAATCTTGCTCCAGCCTTTACTGTCACAGCTTTATTCCGATATAATTCCAGCCGGACACAAAAAATGTCTCCACCAGGATCAATTTTCTTTTTTTTGATAATCATGTCCTCTCTAGCAGCTGAGCAAACAGTTCAGAGCTGAAGGCCTCTTGCGTTGGACAGATTTTACTGTTACAATAGGGGGTTATGAATCTTCGCACACACTGGGTGTATATTTGTATAAACCCCTTTTGGATTAGAGGCTAAAATGTATCTATATTAATTATCTTTGTATACGTTCCCTGTTGGACTTGATAGTTAAGAGAGAGAGAGAGTGGGATGTTAGAGATGGGGGGATGAGGGTAGAAAAAGGGGAAAAAGAAAGGGGGTTAAAAAAAAAACAAAGAAATGGGGGGAGGGGTAGAAAACAAAGTTGCTGGAGGTTTATTCCTATTTAGGTGTAGAAATCAGTCGGGGGGGGGATACGACTGTCCGCACACACATTCAAATGTTCCAAACATACCTGTTGACTCTACAAAGCTGAGTGTTTGTGTTCAACTGTAGTAGATGATGGAATGTAGAAAGAGGGGGAGTGCTCAGTCAGTAAATACTGACACTTTTCTGGGTCGGCCTTCATAAACGGCTGATTTCAATTAATGAGCACAGTAGGGGAAAAAACAGAACTAAGTTTACCACGGAGACACGAAAACGTAATAATGATCCTGTGTTTTGAATCTATTGGTGGGGAGATGACAGCCTGTGGACGGAAGGTGAGCGAGTGCATGAGAGGGAAAGCGTGAAGCAGTCTTCGAGCTGCCGCAGACATTTATGACGGCACAGCTGGTTATTTTGGTCATCCTTTTGGCGTCACAGCGGCTGACATTTATGAAGTTATAAATTCAGTTTATGAATAATAACCAATCAAGGTGAGATTAGACCCAGACTTTCTTTCTGTTCAATATGAAATATGAACAAATTTTAAATGAATACTACAGCTGCTCATCACTCCATTTACTGGGGGTGAAAAAATGAATGATGATGCTGTCCAAATGAGGAAAATTTATATCACTATAATTAGCATACTAATGCAAAAGTAAGAACATTTCATTTTACATGCAATAAAGGCATCATAACAGAATGAACTTACATAAAGTTACTCAAATTCTGTCTCATAATGTAAGAAAAGATGAATAAGTCAAAATACATGCAATGTATTTTCATGTCAATGGTTGAGAAGTTCTAAGAAATATTGCTAGTATTTTGTTCTGACATCCAATCCTATCGCTGTATGTATGGCAAACCACAAATGCAGTGCTATTTGTTTCAAACATAGTAGAAATACTACTTCAACTTTGACCTATTTTCCTTGTGCCGTATTGTTATTAAAGCTATTTTTTGGGTTGAAGCCAAAATTTGTTTAAAAAAAGCTTTTTTGACCTGCTGTTTATGAATAAAATAACATTTCAGATCTATGGGAAATGTTTTGTATTTCTTTGTATTAGAGTTCTTATCAGAGTTATTAAGGAGAACATTTTGAATTGGCCCTGGACTCAGGAAGTTTGCCTTGAGTAGAAAATATCTGTGAAGCACCAAGAAACCAGAAAAAAAAAAGAATATCATTGCTTTTGCTTTGAAAACAATGACCATTCACCCACAGTGATAAACCCTGTGGAGTGGGAGGGCTCTGAAACAGGGCTGGTCAGGTGCAGATAACAGTCTGCAGGTACGAGAGTGTAAAAATTGTTGATTAGATAAGACAGTTCTCTCAAAGTGAAGTATGAACCAACAACATTGATTATTGAGAATGACCTGTTGTGCAATAGAGTATGAAAGCAACAAGACAGCTGGAACATTATCACATTATTACAATGTTCTTAATCTTTCAGAACTATTATATCAAAAAATGAGGTTTGCTTCCTAGTGGAAACACTAGAAACCTGGATGCACAATGTGTACTTGATGTGTAGTAGCAAGAGCAGAAAAAAATACTCAAAAATGTAACAGTAAAAAAACAGCCATAGAAAGATGAATTTATGAGCTACTCCCATTAAAAGAAAATCGCAGCTTGAGAAATGACCTTTTTATGCAAATGAAGGTTTGACCGCAACGGCTTTTGTAACAAGGTGAGCATTTTTTTTATTTTGTGAATTTTTTGTGAATTACTGGTACATGTGCCTTTTGGAGGCCGAGGTGTTTCACGACAAGAATAACACGAGACTTTTAGAAGGAAACATGATGTATACTACAGTTAAAGAGAATGAATTTTTTTTCTCAGAATCAAAACTTGGAAGCTGGAACCAACCAAAATGAGAAAACAAGATGATTGTAGTCACATGAAACACCACTGAAGACAACAGAAAAGAGAATTGAATAGGGAATGAAAAGATAAAGATGCTGCTGAGCAAGAACGCCTCAGTAAACTGTTCCTGTGCGTTAGTAACCACATCTGCAGCTTCATGCAAAGCAACCTTTTTAAGTTCAGTTCGTCTGAGCACCAATGTCGGCTAAACTGTTTTATTTGTTATCTTTCTGCTGCAGGTATAAACTATATTTTCATACAGCAAAAATATACATTACAAAATTAAGACAAATCACCTGTTAGGGTTCTCAGGTTGTAAAATGAAAATCTTTACACCCAGCCAAAGTAACATTTTTACAATTGTTAGGATCTACAATTCTTTTTTAATAGATCAAGATTTTTATATTCTAAATCTGCTCCAAATTATTCCAGTAATGCTAACTAGCAACAAACAGACTACATTGTAAGACTGTGGGTGTAATTCCTCACACTGAACCTGGTTTGTGCAACTGTAGACAGGAAGGGGTGCATGTAAATGATCTGCTGAACCTGACCCCACATGCAGAACTTCAGCAACAGAAACTGAACCGTAGACTGAAAGAAATCAGGCAGGAATAACAGCGTTATTCGCATGTTTGGATAAGATCTCCAGAAACATTACAAAGATGAAGACGCCCCTGGGTAAAACAAGATGATATCATTCAGTTCAGGCCCTGCACCACACCTTCTGACACAATCTGCTCAGCACACGCCAATGAGCTGCCACAATTTGTGTTTTCTCACACACACAGACAGCAAAGGTTTAAAGTAGGCGTGTGTCACTGAAACCATAAAAGATGGAGGTCCCAGACTGGTTAAGAGGAAACAGGATGCAAGCATGTCCTGTACATCTACAGAGCTTCTCTGCTTATTAGCAGAGAAGCTGTTCGAGAGCAAAAAAGGAGGTTTTTTAAAAAAAAAAAAAGCTCTGATATCCTGGAGACAATACAGGACTTTTTTGTGCAAAAGCTCTTCAGCAAGCTAACATCCTTCCTCCAAACTAAATGTGGCACACCCATCCCTCTCTCCTCAAACTCTGGATCGAAGAGGAAAGCCTTTCCAGGAGAGGAAACGGTCAGAGCGAGCTGCACAACAGCCAGCATGATGGCAGTTCTCGGTGGAGCCATTTCTTTTTTTTCTCAGATGACAGTCATACTGAAAAGTCGCATAACCTCTTTATTTGCTCTCGTTTACAATTACAGTTATTCATGTGTCCATGGAAAGTCATCTGCATCAGTATGAGCCAACAGCCAGAACTCGCTGCGGGGGCATAGGCCTTGTTCCCTCTTGTTCACTGCAGATCAAACATAGTCATATCTTTGTCACCTATACTTCTATAATGCATTTTTCTTATCTTGTCTAATAATAAACAACAAAAAACAAGTTTACGTCCAACTTTTTGGTTTACTGTATTATGAACCGAACTTCAGTTCAGCTAAAGACACATTCTTTTGAGTGCTCTCATGCAACCACAGGTCACTTTTGTTGCCCATCTCAGTGTAGCACACAATCCATCCTTGAACAGAAGTAAAAAACAAACAATCAAACAAAAAGAAACATTGATCACATTTTCAATGGGATTGAAAAACAGCACCAATAACCATTGAAGGGGGTTTTAAATGTGAGCCTCCTCTCCATGAACATATCTGTTTAAAGTTGCAGAACAACCTTTAGTAAAAATACTTGGACTGTAGTCATCTGCCAGGCAAACAGGATCCACAAGGTGTGTTTGTACAAATTCTGCCACGTCCTGCACCAAGAAGTCAACGTTACAATTAAGACTGATTAAAACTGAAAAGAGGACAAAAATAATAAAAATCTGTCATTGTACAAAATGTTCCAGAAACCCTTTAATCTGTAAATCAAAATCAAGTCAATCTTTCTTTAAAAAAACATCTTCATCTTTCTTAAAAAGCAATATCTATTTTCAATTATAGTCATTTCTTGAATTATTTTAATGTAAATAAGTGATTTCTGCTTGTTTTTTATGTACGAATTCCAAATTTGTTAATAAAAAACAAACCTCGATCAGTTAAAATTACCATTTATTTATTATATGTCTTTCTCAAACCAAAATTTATAGTTTTGGATACTTGTGAAAATGAGATATATTTATACTATGATGCGGGTGGATCCTCGATTCTGACTGGCTGCAGGTGTGAAATAAAAAGTGTTATACCATGGCCCGGGGGAATACTCGATTCTAATTGGCTGTTGCATTAAAAAGTGATAACGCACAGTGATAACCGCACGCCCCAAAAAGAAGTTCCGGTCACCTATCTGAAATCTTCTGTTTCACTGCTTTAAAACAACCTTTAGCTTCATCATTTGGACAAAAACAAGCAGTAAGAGATGAACTTTCTCTCTGAATTGATGCTTTATTCAACCCATCGGGACGATCAGCATATAGATATCGCTTTGCATGGCAGAATCTTGACTGCAGCTGCGCTTTTCACGTTACCATGACAAGGCGCTGCACCATGTAACAAATAGTCCGCTTTAAAAAAAAAAAAAAAAGAGCGATCCAAATCGAGAAAAAAAGACAAGAATTAAGGACTAAAAACTGGTTGATATTTATTTCTTTTGTAAGTGATTATGGAAGAATGGAAGCACAACGGTTTGCATCAGACGGTTCAGGCTTCCACGGCGTGCGTTAAAAAGTGATTATGCATACTTTGTCAGCCATTAATACTTACATAAGCCACAGTGATAATGCAGACCTAAAAAGACAGAAGTTCTGGTCACATAGCACAAATGTTCTATATCACTGCGCTGGCCTAAACGTCAGTTGGTAACTAGAGCAACAGAACCTGAGTATATTACTCAGTACACAATATTACTATCAGTATCTATAAATTATTCCATAGTTTATCAACAGCAAGACAGTAGAAAAGACAAGTGAGTTTCGTTTTCTTTAACCTTTTTGTAAATTTGATCATTTTGAAAACTAAGATGCAGCAGAAGACAAGGAGAGAAGAGGTTGAAGGAGAAGGAGGTAAGACTTGAGGAGGTGACACTGGACGATTTGAACAATTTAGACTTTAGACTTTATTTCTTTAAAACCGATTTAAAAGTTTAAATATCACAATACAGTTAACATGTTTCTCGATCTTTGCTTAAAGATGTCATCAGCTGACTGAAGTTCAGTGTCTTTGTTTTAATTCTAAGAAAAGACCCAAATTTTCAACATATTTCAACATTTAGGTTATACTAAAATCTAAGTGTTGATACATCTCTACCAAACCAAGCCATCACCTTCTGTTCCCAAATTTGACACAGACCAGAAAGTACAACTGTAGCAGTTCCAAACCAACTATAGACTGGCTCCAGAAGGGAGCAAATTTCCACAGACTCCAAAATCTGTTTAAAAGACAGACAGACAGATAGTCTGGTTTCAAGAATCTTTTAATTGTATATTGCTTGATTTTATATTCATTACTAAGGAAGAGTGGTAAAAATCTGTCATTTTGATGTTACTAAATCGTTATTTTGCACATTTTAGGCAGTGTTTGCTCACTACCCATTTGCTGTAGTCATTCCATTGCTAAGTTAGGTCAAGCAAACCCAAGTCAATAAGTCCCTCCCACTTCCTGCTTCATTCTTGCCGTGCAGAACCCAATGGGTGATGTCAGAGATTATCCGGCCAGTGTTCGATCTATAGTTCAAACATACTCAGAACTGATAAACTAATTTTGACAAAGAAGGACAGAACCAAATAAAAAGCCCTTTAGAAAAAGTGGGAAAATTGGAAATGGTTGATTAAGCTTCAACAGTTTGACTACTTAATGACATTATATCAGAGAAATAATATAAGTCTTTCCTCACCTGTTAGGAACTTTTGGAATATAAAAGTTTCAGCAAAATCTCTGTGACCGTGAACCAAAGGAAGCTGGTAGGTCCTTAAAACTGGATGCATCTCCATGTCTCACAATACTGGGTGGTAATTCCATCAATCCCAGCTTTGCTTTTGAAACCAAAACATTTGTTTTTACTGCTCTCTCACTCACTAATCACTTCAGTCAAACATTCGTCTTTCCTCTTCCACTGTGATCATCACTAGAGGCCTTGTACAGGAAGTTTCATCTTGAAACTTTAACATCCAGTAGGGGTGTGCCAAAATATCGATATGGTGATATATCGCGATATTTAGTCCCGCGATCGATTATCGATACGTCTTCATCAAGTATCGACCTTTTATTTACGTTTAAAAACCCTGTAAAACGTTATATTAACCATCCTTTGGTAAGACAATTCCTTGGAGGGTCGATAGGGGGCGCACGTTGCGAGATTGGCTGTTGCGGGCGGACGAAGAAGAACACACATTCAAACAAAGATGGCGGAGCGGGAAAACAATGAGAGGCGACGGCAGTAAGTTAAAAGACGCAGCATTGAAGCTGCATCACCCGGAATTGTGTGAGAAAGCTGTGACTGCTGCTGCCTGAAGCCGACACAGACCGGCGCGGATACTTTTTTCCATACGAAGCTACCGCCGTCTTCTGAGAGAGACAGAGCAGCGGCAATAACAAACGGAAAACGGTCCCTGCAGCGCGGTGGAGAACGAGGGATTTGGGTTTAATGCAGTAGAGCCACGCTTTGACATTCCCTCTCGGAAATACTGAAAAAAGGATCCCTGTACTGTACGGCCAGACCAGAACTACGGCTGAGATGGAAACGGAACAAAAGAGAGGCATCCCTGCCCTCAGACCCCCCCTTCTCCTCTGACGCTAAAAAGTCTGTGGTTCTCCAGAAAAACATGAACATAAACATACATCACATGCAGCTTTACCCAAACGTGTTGCTCACAAAGACGTTAACTTTTAGATGCCCTTTACGTTTTTTATGTATTTTATCCCTGGTTATTTATTTTGAAAGCAGTTTATGTCTTAAATAACTTAAAGGAAAGTTCCTTGATACTTGATTTTTAAATCAAGTAGACAATATAATTTGTTCACAGAATTAATATCTGATTTACAGCTATTTTTTCAATTAAGCGATGGCTATGGTTTTGTTTTTCAAAAGTTAATACCAATGTGTCTGGCAGCTACTTGACTCATTCATTTTTTATCCTGTTTACAGCAATTTTGTACTAAATAATGGCACTGCTGTTCATGTTCACTATTGTTTAAACTGAATTTTACAGATATTTCCAAATGAAAATTGTCATTGTTTGTCAAAGACAGAGTATTATGATTATGATTTCAGCAATATTACACAAAAGTCTGTTATTCATTACACCAAATAGGACACAAGTTGTTTATTATCATGGTGTTTAAAAACGAAAAAATAAATGGGGAAATATTTTCCAAAAAGCTGTTTTTAAAAGTTCTTCTTTCTTAAAGTTTGATATATCGTGAGTTGTTAGAGACGAGATATATCGATTATCGCATTATCGCCATATCGTGATAGTATCGTTATCGTGAGCAAAGTATCGCGAATCGTATCGTATCGTGAGGTACCCAGTGATTCCCAGCCCTAACATCCAGTAGTGAACATAGATTCTCATTATCTAACAGGAAGCAGGCGAAGAGACGCAAAAACAATGGAAGCAAACAATGTTGGTTTGAACTGGATCCTGACCTCAATTTTCAGACTCAAAATCAGAAAATGGATTAAACAAAGAGGGACTTGTAGGAGTAGAAGAGATTTTAAAATACTCCATTACTTTTGCTTACAGACGAGTACATATAAGTACAATGTAGTAGCCTTAAGGGCAGATGAAGTACTAAAAAAACTATTGAGATCTGAATTCATAGAAACTATGAATCCTCTATGTGCGGCCAGCTTGAAGCACTTCAACCATGATTTTAATAAGGTTTTAAACAAGAAGCTCTATTTCTGGGGGAGGGGACCCAGCCAGGCATGGCACACTAGCATTTGCATCAAGCCCAATCCTGACCACTGACTGTCCTTTAATCTGTATACAGAACCAATAACAGGCATTACGTGAGATTACAGCAGGAACAACCAGAATGTGGATGCAGATTTTTTTTAAAACACACATTTGAACTGGGCCCCCATAGATGAGACTTTTAATACCAGTTTTTGGGTACTTTTTACTATCTATGTATTGAAGATGAAAATGAGAAAGAAAAATAGAGAAAATCCAGTAACAATAGAAATTAAATATTGAAACAAATACGAAAATTATTGCTTTAAATTAGAAGATTTTAGCACTACAACATCTCCATGATGTTTTGAAGAAAAAGTCTTCTTCTATTGAAAAGACGCTACATAATCTGACTGCAGGCTTTACAGATCTCAGCAAGCGAGCTCCCTATCAGTAAATCAGCAGTGTTGGCAGCTTACTAGAGTTGGCTGTTGTAGATTTAAGCAACTGCTCCCCGAAGCAGCCACAGAACCGACTGCTTTTGTCCCGAGAGGGGATGGCTTCATTCTCCAAATTCCATGGCCACCATCAAAGCACTGAAGAGGGAGGCGTCCCAAACACAGCCACCGCCAGACAAATTCTGCAGTGCTGCTCACAAAGGATTGTTCCCTCATTTCACAAACTTTTACTTTACAATATAAAACTTTATTGAACTACAGAATATTAAAATGTACTATTTAGTTGAATTCAGACTCTCAGAGGTGGTCTGCATTTGGAGGGTGTGAAATCCTGAATCTGAATCCCTCCCCTGGCAGGGCTGGGACCCCGAGGCCACCGTCTCCCCAGTTAAAAGCAAGCATTAGCCACCCGCACTAACACACTTGCTACAGCTAACATGTTGGTTCCTCCTCAGTCAGCAGTGATGGCTGGCAGCAAAAAACTGTTGCTTTTTCTCTCGCATCTTATGTTTCTGTATTACTGTCATTAAAAGACGGCACATTCAGCAGCTTTTAAAGAACATGAAAACTGTCTGAATCCACAAACACACAGAAATACTGCTGCACTGGATTTAAACTGAAGCACTGCTGCACGCCACGTGGAAGGAAGCGTTGCCAGGGTAACACAGTAAACACGTGTGCTGCTGCCAGCAGAACCCAAGCTGGCAGTCCATCTGAACATCCTAATAACGACAGACTTCCACAGACACACACAAGCATCAGTGTGTCACGGCTGCAGCTGAGACCCAGCATCCCTCTGTCTCCCCATGAAAGGTTGATTGTGGAGACTATTTGTGGAGAGCCGAAGAGCTCCACTTTGGAACATTAGAGGAAGTGGCTGCCCACAGGCAGGCAGTGCTGGCAGCAGCACACAAACCTCTCTGCACCAAATGCCTGATCTTCACCCTCATTACTTCTTGTCCAAGCTTGAGGTGGATTCCCGTAAATGTGTCACACCAATTATTATTCCTGACTTTGTCATATTACTATAGGCATTCTGCATTTAGGATCTCCCAAGTCTCCATACTGCCAACAGGCGAGTCCACTCAGTGGAGCAGTGAGTTAATACCACATCAACAATAAAGAGAGAAAAACAAAGATGCACACGCGCAGTGCAAGAATGAGTGCCTCAAAGATGGGAAGAAAGAAAGTGCACAGGAAGTCCTTCAAGCTGCAAATGATCTTTGTCTCAATGAGGAAGCATAATGTACATCATTCTGGTACTGAAACAAGGTTGTTTTAATGCTTAACACATCTAAACACACGCAAACAAAATCCGGAAATAAATTCTACATTCAATCTAAAACAGTCCAAAAAATAACTTAAATAACTGAACATGCCTGGTGGGACTCTACAAAAACAGTCCGTCAGTCAAACCTAATTTGTTATTTATCCAAGAAAGAAAGAAGTAAAACTTTCTATTATTGTATCACTATTGAAAAAAAATAACTCAAGAGTTACCCATGATAACTTTAAAGTTGTCTATGAATCACCACCACAACTCTGAAAGTATGGTAGTGCTTTAATAACCGACACATATTAAAAATGATATTGTGGTCTGAATCATTCAGAGATGATGAAAGCCCCGAGCACACCTCTAATCCTAAAATGTTCCAAGAGTGTGTCCCTGCTCAGATACAGTCTATACAGAACGTCTATACAATGCAGGGAAGACAACTGGCTGATAAGAATGTATTTGGAACTCTTCTACTACATTTGGAGTGGAAACACTAAAAAATCTCAATGCATCTATAGAAACATGTCATGCTGCAATGAATGCACTGCTCTCCTGTCAGCAGCAAATGGACGGCAATTTAAGAAACAAAAAATGATCCTGTAATGCTAAGATGTTAATGAAAATGTGGAGATGTCTACATTTTTTTTCATTCAAACAATGTTTGTGGGTTAAACAGAAAGATAAAATGGAAATTCTATCAGTAATTACACCAAATTGATACTGATTTTTATAAATACATACTTCCTCTAGATATTGATAAAATGAGTAGAAGTAGGGGGGCTGCACGGTGGTGTAGTGGTCAACACCCTTGCCTCACAGCCAGAAAGCCCTGTTTCAAGAGGACTTTCTATATGGAACTTGCTTGTTCTCCCTGTGCCTCTTCTAGATAGCTAGGACTAGGACTAGGACTAGGACTAGATAGCTGGGATAGGCTCCAGCAACCCTGTGATGCCAAAAAGGCGATAAACAGGTTTAGAAATGGACGGATGAAGTTTAAGTTAAGATCTGCATAGTAGAACAACACAGTCCACAATTTTCAACATCCATTTACCTCAATGTAATGTCATGTATGCAAAAAATGCCGTGTGACCTTGCCCGTTTTCTTATTTAAAACATGAGTCACTTTACAAAACAGCTCCACTCAAACAGGACCTTAATTCCAAAAACACTGACTGCTCCAGTCTGGGGCAAAACAGTAGAAGTCCTGCAATAAACTCACTCATACAGAGTCCATACAGCTCCAACAGCATTGAAAAAAACTCAGTCTTCAAAGATCCTCCAGACAAATTCTCTACTTATACCATCATCAGAAAAACTTGCAAAAGTTAGATGGTTGTGACAGGGATGCAGTCCCTATGAGAACACACACACCTTGGTGTCAAAGCCTCCCTGACAGAGGCCAGGAAACTCCAAACACTTTGCAACACAGCAGCAAAAGTGTTCCTACATTAAACTTGGTTTATTTGACTGGTGGTTAGTGGTTACCATCAAGAAATCCCAGCAGCATTTTCACCTGCTGCCAGACAAAAGCAGCTGAGCAATAAACATTTTAAAAAGTAAATAAGGTGATTATCTGACCATCGCTGTCCTGTTGAGTTTAAATATCTTGGGGTCTTGTTCACGAGTGACGGAAGACTGACAGGCTAATTGGAGCGGAGTCACTGTACCGGTCCGATGGGGTGAAGAGAGAGCTGAGCCAAAACGCAATACTCTCAATTTAACTGTTGATATTCGTTCCAATACTCACCTATGGTCATGAACTCTGGATCATGACCAGAAGAACGAGGTCCCGAATACAAGCATCTGAAATGAGCTTCCCCTGTAGGGTGGCTGGGCGCTCCCTTAGAGATAGGGTGAGAAGCTCGGTCACCCGGAGAGATCTTAGAGTAGAGCCACTTTTCCTCTACATTGAGAGGTGGCCATTTGAGGTGGCTCAGGCATCTAGTGCGAGTGGCTCCAGGACGCCTCACTGGGGAGGTGTTCCGGGCATGTCCCACTGGGAGGAGGCCCCGGGGAAGACCCAGAACACGCTGGAGAGACTACGTCTCCTGGCTGGCCTGGGAACACCTCGTAGTCCCCCCAGAGGAGCTGGAGGAAGTGGCAGGGGCGAGAGAAGTCTGAGCTTAGACTGAGTCTTTGCTTAGACTGCTGCCCCCACGACCCGGTCCCGCATAAGCGGAGGAAGATGGCTGGATTATCTGACAAAATTGCAACTCTTTTTGTCCATTTGGAGGAAATAAAACACACAAGTTAAATACTGGTTAGTTGCAAGTGGCCACAATATTTTATTCAATGTAAACAGTAGACGTTCAGCAGCATATGAATGTAGGAAAAGTAAAAATCTGCAATACATAAGATATGTACTTGATGAATAAAGGTCAATAGATAAACCACTAAGATAAACATAAACAAAGAATGATTTAATAGAAAACACGTAAAGACCAGAATATCTAGTAAAGAGTTAAAAAAAAGACAACAGCGTGCTCAGTTACAGAGCAATCTTAAGGCTCATGCATCATTTAGTCAACCGTTATAATAGAGAACTTCCCCTGTAAGGTGTCCACTTCCCATGTACAGCCTCACTACAATGGACAACACCCTGCCAGTTGTGCTGTGTGAACTGCAGAGCTGAAAAGAGTCTGTACGTCTGTGGGAGTGTCACACTGTCCTGAATGAGACCCACACACAGAACCCTTTCCTGGTTTCCACACACAGGGGACAATCTGGACTCCAACTCTAAACAGAAGTCTCCCTCGAGTCTTCGTCTGGCTTCCTGTTTAGGCCTCAGACTGTAAATTCTATTGGCTGCTGGCTCTTTGACACAGTGAGGGAATCGCTGTCAAAACACCGTAATATGCAAGAGACCCTTCCTCAGAGAACCACACCCCAACACCGTGGACCCGAACCCAACAAACACAAGGCCATGTTGGTTCTAAACTGAACTGACGGTCCAATGTCGAATCTAGGCTGACAACAATGCCAGCAACCTGACACCTCAGACACACAAAACCTGGTGGCACAGGTGTGCCACCAGGTTTTGTGTGTCTCCTTGTGAAGCCAAAGGATCACTGACCAAAACCAAAAATCCAAAAATTAGCCAGCAAAAACTAGAATTCGACACTCGACGATCTCAGCTGTAAAAACTCTTAATACCTGTGCTCGTAAAACAGGAGAGGTACAAACACTCATCTCCTTAAATCACTCACAGTAACCTGACAAGAATTAGCGAAGACAGGAGACAGACGGAACTGAGAGGAAAGGCTGCACACAGGAAGTTCATGACACACTCTGAGCCACCTCATCACAACGGTGCTCATATCATTATTCAAAAGTATCTGACTGCAATTTAAGATGAATTTGATGCTAAAACCCTTTCATTTTTAAACCTGATGGTGTAAAAATACATCAAGCTGCAGCAGCAGAGGACGAATGGCAGCATTCATCATTAACCTTAAGTGTTTGCTTTTACGAGGTAAAGAAGCTTTGATGCATTAAAGCAAATGAGTGCGGCTTTCATGTCTGCCTCGCAGATGAGTTTTACAGCCGTGCACTGCTCTGCATTCAAGCTCTGCGAAACAGGAAGGAAAGTTTCTGCGCTGCATGCTGTGTACACCTAAGAACATCCTGTATTAAACTCCCTCTGAAACAAGCTGCAAGGGGCAAACCTTCTGCTGTGCAATTAGAAAAGTTGATGCAGGCTGTCCCAGCATCCTCAGGACAAAAGCCCGCGCCGGCTTTGGGCCATGTTACACTACCTGCCAATAAATAAGTGATGAGTAAATTCATACTGAAAATAGCAAACCGTCCCGCGTCATGAACAGTGTGCTTCCATGGAGGACGCCGGCTGAATATTTGATGATTAAACGGGGCATTCTACTGTTCAGATCTAGGCCAAGGCTCAGGCTGAAAGGAAGGGAGGAGGGGGACTCAGATAACGGTCCAAACCCCCGTCCCAAAAAGGGAGGTCCGCGGTGAGGGGGCTCAGGGAAGGGAGACGCTTTTATAAAAATAAAAAAATAAATAAAAAAACCCAGCCAGACACCCGCTAACAACACACGCCAAGACTAAATGTGACAGAAAGGAGTCTCTCACGCGCGTCTGACTCCCATGTGTGAGAGGAGTCGGCTTTTAGGCGGAGGATCTGTTTTCTGCAGCAGCAGCTCCGGTTGGACCCAATGGAGCAACTTCGCTTCGGAACCTGGCCGCTTTTTACCGGCCTGTGCCACGAATGTGAACGGCAGACAGCGGCAGACGATTTCTTTTTACGGTGAAGTGGGGAAATAAATCCGACTTAGGTCACAGTCGACCAAACAGCAGCCCCCCCTCGGGGGCTAGCCGGGCTAGCGTTACGTTAGCTCGGAGGAAATCAAGTTTAGCTTTCGTTTGCTGTCAGCGGGCTGGATGGGCTTCTAGAACAGTCTAGTGTCGCTTTCTGTGCTGAGTATTAAAACACAAATGCGACATCTACTCAGAAATCTGCAAAAAACTTCTGCTGGACTCAAACTTCAACACACTAATCCCACGAGGCCTCTACGTCCCCGGCCTATATTTGACAGGTTACCGGCTGACAGTTCCTACTACGGGTCAGCTGTGAAGTGCGTCCCGGTTGGTCCACGCCTCCCTCCCCGCCTCTTCTGGTGAGACGCCGTAGAGCTAACAGGACAGGCTAACTGCAGCACCCACCTCGCTTGTCGAGGTCGTAACCGATCACGACAAAGTAGTCGGCGAGCCTGGCCATCTTCAGAGCTCACGGTGACAGGTCTCTCTCGGTAATTCCGCTTGTTTTGCTCCCGTCAATAGTCCATTTAGGGCCTGCCGGGGACAAAGACATCACCAGCGACAGTAGCATCCTTCCAGCTGCACTCCGCCGCCATACTGTCAGTGTGCCTAGCCCTGACAGCCCGGAGCCTGCGCACTGAAGGCTGACGGGGGGGCAGATGTCCCGGAGCAGCAGAGCAGGGCCCACACCCGCAATGGATGCATAAAGTTTCTGTAAATGAAGAGTACTTAAGAAACTGTTAAATTAGGTCAAACAACATATTGATTCCGTTATTATTTGGGTTTGTAGTATACTTTACTATTTTCTTAATATAAAAAATGAACTGGTGAGGAGGAAAGCACTATTAGAAAGGTGGTTCTTGTACTTACCCATAGCAAAAAGTAGTCTATTTATGTGTACTACTTAAACTACAAGCCAGTGAGTGACGTGCAGTCAGGGGAGGCTGTGCCTCACTTGTTAAATATAGCTTTAAAAATACATAAATAAAACAAAGTGAATAAACTTTTTTTTAATTAAAAATCAAAGTCAAATAAAAAAAAAACTCCATTATATTCAATCCATCCTCACAGCTTGTCACAGAGACAAAAAAAATTGAAGTGAAAGAGTTCAACAGTTAAAACAAAAAGTATAGTTTATTCTTTACAAATCAATGTTTCTTGTGAAACATGATCTCAACATTAACCTTAAAAACCTGTGGAGCTTCAATTTCTGTGATTTTATTTAATCTTGGCATCAGTGTGTCCTTCGCAAGTTTGTTCAAACAGTTTCGAGTACAGAAATGTACAACCAACATTTAAATCAGTCAAAATTTGAAATAAATATTTTGGAATTCAATTAATTAGGTCTGTAACTTTGTTCTGCCCTTTAAAAAAAGACTGAATATTTATGTTTACATATTTTAAGGTAATTTTCATTTAATGTTCTTCTATGTTTGTATTTTTCTTGGTTTAAAAACTATTGATTCGAAACAACGTAAAGTCAGTAACAACAACAAAAAGAGTCATAAGCTCAGGGAACATGGGAATGCTTCAGGATCTTAATTTACTCGGTTCTGCAAATCTTGCTGGACGACTAACATAAGCGTTGACAAAACAGACTCAAATCTATGAGAAAACAAAAAGAGCATGCTACCAAACCACTGATTGATTTATGTTTTTTTCTATTGAGAGTAATTTTCTGTCTGGGATAGTTCAAGTGTTTTTTATTTTTATTTGCATTGACATTTAACATAATTTCTAAGCAAGGTCTACTTGAAAATTGGTTGAAAATTGCTTTTCTCTTATTAATAAATCAAGAAGAAAGACCTAATTAGGCTGTGTTTTTAGGCCTGGAACTGGTTTGGTCCATCCTTGAAGAGGATAAACATCAAAAAGGGGAAAGTTGGCTCCAAGTTTATGTGAAGATGCGTAGCTGCAGCAAGTTCTGTTGGCATGAGTTTTGTAAGGGATAATGCCCGAAAAGGTGTCCATTATTAGAAATTAACAGACGATGCTGAAGCCTGAACCATATGATGCAAAGCTTTCTCAAAGTTCGTTAATTTCTGATAATGGACACCTCGCCGTGCATTATGCCGCTTATCCCATGGTCACTTACAAAAGAAATAAATATTCGCTCAATTGTTTCTACTTTATTCTTGTTGCTTTTTTTTTTTTGTTTAAATCACTTTTTCACAAAAAGCAAACTATTTGAAACATGGTGCGGCACGTTGTCATGGTAACGGCTGAGCCGACCCCGACCTGGACAGTGGTGCAAAAGGAAAGCGATGTATATGCTGATTGTCACAATAGGTTAAATAAAGCATCAGTTCAGAGAAAAAAGTTTGTTTTGTCATTCATTTAGCTTTATTTTTAAAGCACTGACCTCATGCAATGAACCTGGTTCAAGAAATAACCTGGTTTTATTAGAATTTAGACAGTGTGAAAAATGACACAAAATTAAGTTACAGCACATGTGGTCTATCTATGTCACTGCTCAAAGTAAGATGTGGAAAAAACTGTTACACTGATATCTTTTAAGTTATATTCAAATTTATCAAAAGTTTTTACCAAAATTTTAAATGTAATTTGTCACGTTCCTCCATTACTGACAAAAGTAGGTAAATTACAGTAATTTGTTACTTTGAAATCCGTTACCCCAGCACTTCCCACAAGATAGAACAAGAGGTAAAAAGATGATATACTTATTTTCAACCATAATTTACAAATAAATTCTTTAAAAAATCAGACAATTGGTTTTTCTGGATTTCTTTGTAATTTTGTCTACCATAGTTGAGGTATACCTATGATGAAACTTACAGGCCTCTTACATCTTTTTAAGTTGAGAACTTTCACTATTGGTGGCTGACTAAATACTTTTTTGCCCCACTGTACATTTGAATAGCCACTGTAATCTGGATCCCTGCCTGCTTCCTTTTAAGAATGAAGTTGTGACACATTATCGTTACATGAAAATCAAACTGTGATGCAAGGCAAATTCTCTTAACCCAGGGAAGAAGATAAAAACTGAACAACTAGGATTCAGGCTAAAACAACGTAAAATATTTACAATATCCCAAGTCCACCTGGACAGCAATGAAGTCAATCAGGCTCAGAAAGTCGTTGTACTTTGTTTACATTCTAATGAGACTGCAAGATAATCTCTGAATGCTTTCAGATTGTGTTGGGACTACTCCCACTTTAAAACTAAATGTAGAAAAAGATGTTTTAAATTCCATAAGGGTTACTGTACACTCATACTCACTAGCTTGTGCTGCTCTTGCCTAACAAGTAACAGCATGACTACGATAGCTGTCAAACATTTTATCAGGCTGAATATGCACTGGCAAAATTCAAGTCACGCACTTCAAGGGAGCACTCATTCCAGGCAGTGTCTACCTCAAGTTGTTGGTGGTGAGCTATGAACTCCTTCACAGTCAAATTTACAAATATATCAACCCAATACCACTGATTGTGTTTCATATCTAATATAAGCATTGTTTTAAAAACAGAGCAGATTCATATTGGGCTGAGGAAGAATGTGAAACGTATAGCAGTTCAGTATAACTCCAAAAAAACAACAAGGTGTAAAATATAGACTATAACGTCTATATAACATCATCACCGAGGATGTACGCTCTCTCATGCACACACTCACAGTTGCATGCACACTCATGGACACACAACACACTCATGTGTCTTACATTTACTTATAGTTAATTTGTCTCTCCTTCTGAACAAAACACCCTGTCTTTGGCCCTAAAGTCCGCCTTATTTTCTTTTCTTTTTTTTTACGCATTTTGGCATAATTTTGAAACTTTTTTTAAATGTTTTATCTTGAAACCCTCTAGCTCTGATCTGTACAATGGTCGTCCATTATCAATTACCTCAGTTCAACTTTCAAACATTTTAAACTGAGAAATTGCATCCAAAAATTTTGCAAACAGTCAAAGTGAAACATAAAATAATTGACTCCACCTTTATAATCAACCACAGAAGGACAAACATGAGCTCATGAGCTGACAGAGATACTGCCTGCCCACCCCACGAAATAAATGATAGATATACAGTACAGACCAAAAGTTTGGACACACCTTCTCATTCAAAGAGTTTTCTTTATTTTCACGACTATGAAAATTGTAGATTCACACTGAAGGCATCAAAACTATGAATTAACACATGTTGAATTATATACATAACAAAAAGGTGTGAAACAACTGAAAATATGTCATATTCTAGGTTCTTCATAGTAGCCACCTTTTGCTTTGATTACTACTTTGCACACTCTCTGCATTCTCTTGATGAGCTTCAAGAGGTGATCACCTGAAATGGTCTTCTAACAGTCTTGAAGGAGTTCCCAGAGATGCTTAGCACTTGTTGGCCCGTTTGCCTTCACTCTGCGGTCCAGCTCACCCCAAACCATCTCAGTTGGGTTCAGGTCTGGTGACGGTGGAGGCCAGGTCATCTGGCGCAGCACCCCATCACCCTCCTTCTTGGTCAAATAGCCCTTACACAGCCTGGAGGTGTGTTTGGGGTCATTGTCCCGTTGAAAAATAAATGATGGTCCAACTAAACGCAAACCAGATAGAATAGCCCTGCAAGATGCTGTGGTAGCCATGCTGGTTCAGTATGCCTTCAGTTTGGAATAAATCCCCAACAGTGTCACCAGCAAAGCACCCCCACACCATCAAACCTCCTCCTCTATGCTTCACGGTGGGAAAAGGCATGTAGAGTCCATCCATTCACCTTTTCTGCATCGCACAAAGACATGGTGCTTGGAACCAAAAATGTCCAATTTGGACTCATCAGACCACAGATTTCCACTGGTCTAATGTCCATACCTTGTGTTCTTTAGCCCAAACAAGTCTCTTCTGCTTGTTGCCTTTCTTTAGCAGTGATTTCCTAGCAGATATTCTACCATGAAGGCCTGATTCACACAGTCTCCTTTTAACAGTTGGTGTAGAGATGTGTCTGCTGCTAGAACTCTGTGTGCCATTGACCTGCTCTCTAATCTGAGCTGCTGTTAACCTGCGATCTCTGATGCTGGTGACTCAGATGAACTTATCCTCCGCAGTAGAGGTCTTGGTCTTCCTTTCCTGGGGCAGTCCGATGTGAGCCAGTTTCTTTGTAGCGCTTGATGGTTTTTGTGACTGCACTTGGGGACACTTTCAAAGTTTTCCCAATTTTTCGGACTGACTGACCTTCATTTCTTAAAGTAATGATGACCACTCATTTTTCTGTACTTAGCTGTTTTTTTTTTCTTGCCATAATACAAATTCTAACAATCTATTCAGTAGGATTATCAGCTGTGTATCCACCTGACTTGTGCACAACACAACTGATGGTCCCAACCCCATTTATAAGGCAAGAAATCACACTTATTAAACCTGACAGGACACACCTGTGAAGTGAAAAACATTTCAGGTGACTTCCTCCTTAAGATCATCAAGAGAATGCCAAGAGTGTGCAAAGCAGTAATCAAATCAAAAGGTGGCTACAATGAAGAACCTAGAATATGACATATTTTCAGTTGCTTCACACTTTTTTGTTATGTATATAATTCTACATGTGTTAATTCACAGTTTTGATGATTTCAGTGACTCTACAATTTTCATAGTCATGAAAATAAAGAAAACTCTTTAAATGAGGTGTCCAAACTTTTGTCTGTACTGTATATGAATTAGCTTTGATGTCCTATTATATGGAAAAGGAAGATGCGTATTAAAAAGGTCAGGAATGTATTTTTAAAACGTACTATCGCGTTACATTTGCAGTATACACTCAGCAAAAGGCTCATGTCTTAATCCAGTCTGCAAAGGATTGCAAAATCTGATTTGATGCAGAGTGCATCAAACAGTGCAACAATATCCAGAGATTTTGATTAAAATATTTGCTGCATTCACAGCACAGATCAGTGGACACATACTTTTTAAATTAAATCAAATCAAACTTTATTTGTGGAGCACTTTTACAACGCAAGCTACTCAAAGTGTTTTACATGAAAACATAATCAAATTTAAAAACAAAAGGAAACATCTCAGGTGAGGATGATGAGCGGTGGTGACACACTGCATCCACTGCTTCCCAATGACTCTCAATGACCACATGTCCCAGGTTTGTTTGTTTAATGTAATCATTCCAGTCTTAGAAGCTGTTAGAGGTTGTCATAGGGAGGTGAGCCAAAACCCAAGTGGTTCTCCGGTTCTCTGGTGTTGCTCATTTAGGTGAAGCACAGTGGCACAAGTTAACTGCTGAGAATACCTTCACAATGGTACCCAACTAAAAAAAACACTCTTTTACCAAAATTTACTAAATCGTTTAGCTCAATGTGACTACCTGCTTTTTATTTTTGTTTATTGCCAGATGGTGAACCAACTGGAGAACATATCGCCATCTACCGGGTGGAAGAACTTTGATACAGACCAAGATGGGGCTTCTGCAGGTGATACATCCTGTGTGTTGATATTTGCATCTCTCTGGGATGGCCTCTCATCTCAGGTTTTTTATCAAAAACAAAGCAGGCTGCATGGTAGTGCAGTGGTTGGCACTCTCGCCTCGATCTCTTCAGGGCCTTCACCCAGCAGTTGGGTTGGCTCCTGTGACCCCAAAGGGGATTCAGCGGTAAAAGAAGACGGATGGATGAACAACAAAACAGTGTGTCAACTGATCAAATGCTGCATAATTATTCCAGTTGGTAACACTAGTGGCAACAGTGTAGCTATCATGTCTTATTACATTGAATTTGAGTCATTTTTACTCTTCTCTCTGAATTTGATCCTTTCTGTGTGAAGTTTGCATACAATCTTCGTGCTTATATAATCTTTGCTCATGTCCAATAAGAGCACAAAGATTTGCACTATAGGATGCAACAGCCGTGCGACCTCCGTGGCTGAACCAACAAGCAGGAAGTGGTTTGAAGGCGCCATGCACAGAGCGCTGCTCATCACAGGTCTCTCCTCGCTGTCTGCTTCCTGACTGCACTGCAGGTGAATCAGAAAGTCTGAAAATACTCTTTTCAGTGCTGCAGTTGTTGGTGTAAATTCGTTGTGGCATGTAGTCAGTGCCCAATAATCCTGTTAGCTTCACTTTGTTTAAAATGTACTTTTCTAGTCATTAAAAAACCTGCAAAAAAGTCAAGTTCTGCAAAAGTAGTGCAGGTTTGGTGTAATTTCAATGAGGAAGATCTACCTAAGTTTCAGGTGATTTGGGTTTCTTCTCTCTACACACCACTTATCAATTAGTCCTAATTGATTTCAAACCAATAGCTAAATGACTCATTTTTTCTTCTCACCCAGTCCCAATCAACTTCTGCTTGCAAGGTCATGGATGTTTGTCTCCCTGTTCTATGGTTTTCTCAGCCCACCTCCACCCTGTTCTCCACCTGTGTGATGCTTTGGTCTGGTTAATTAGGGTCTAGGGCAGGGGTGTCCAAATCCAGGCCTCAAAGGCCGGTCTCTTGCTGGTTTTCCAGAAATCCTGCCTCATCTGCTGTTGATTACCTGGATCAGGTGTGTTTAGCCAATAAGGAGCTTCAACGGCAGGTTGATTGGAAAACATATAGGACACCAGCCCTTGAGGTCTGGAATTGGACACCCCTGGTCTAGGGTCTAAGATCTGTGGTCTAAGTTAATCCTAAAGATGCAAGATGTCATTGCCCCAGAGCCTCACCACCAAAGTCTTATTCCATACACATCTTTCTGTGTGGCAAATACATTTGAACTTGGATTCAGAAAATCTCTCCATCAGACCAAGACCTCTACTGCGGAGGATAAGTTCATCTGAGTCATCACATGAAGCTCCGCCTTCGTTGGTTTCTGACGTTCTGGCCGCATTTTCACAACATCAAGTCTTTCATATATGGGAATAGAGCTGTGAAAAAAAGTTTTGCACCACTTTTACATTTGGCACCAAGACTCCATCTGTGAGTGGCAAACATGCGCTAGTATTGGGTAGCAGCAGTCCAGTGTGAACATCATCTAAGCATGCGTTCAAAAACACGCATCTCATGCTCTGTGTGACATTAGCATAACACTTAGACAGGCCCTGAACTCTGGTTCTTAGTTGCTCAGAAAATCTTGTGGGTTAATCTTTAAATCTTTACATTCCTAGATCTGCACTCACTCCGGCCTGTCAGTCGGTCAGTAATCAGTGACTGCCTAATTTTTTTAAAAGTGCCACTCTAATCATATTTGGATCTTTTTTTTTTATAAAACATTCCCAGTGGTCTTTTAATGATGATGATGTTGTTGTTAGGCAAGATATAAAATCCTGTGTCATTTTTCGGTTCTTCAGAGTGGCAGGAGTTAATTAGAAATTCACCTCTGAGTTATGGGAGGGACTAATATCGTTGAGCAACCCTGTCTGACCCCCTCACATGATCCATCTGTTTACGTACCCTCCCACTAGCTTACAGCCCCTCACACCCCCCATTAACAGTGCAACAAAAATGGCAAGCAATATCAGATCTGTCCAGCCGTACAGTTTGGATCCAGATTCCAGCTCAGACGAGGAAAACAAAGACATTCATGGATCTATGTGTCTGACAGTGGATGCAAATAGTGTATTTTCTATGTCACACAATCTTTTTCAAACTGGATTTTTTCATCTGCTCCTGAATCACAAAATTTGAATAAAGGAATACTCAGAAATCCTATTTTGATCAAAATTGTCTTTATATATGTCTTCCATCATCAGAAAGATGTTACAAAAACATATTACAAACACCGTTTAAAATATATACCTACAGTGGTCCTCAGTAACTACAGACGTTTTTCAAACACCTCAGACACACAGAGTTCAGAGTTTGCTTCCCTGAGGTTAGTTTATACACGGTTCTCTTACACTCATTACCAGTTCAGCTGAGTTAGGTTCTGAACTTCAAGAATATTTTGAAAATTCTTGCTTCTTTTTTTCTGTTTTGTGTTTCACAACTTACCTACAGGAAAAAGTCAAGGTTTAGATGCGGAAGCATCCAAACCTCTGTGTTCTTTTTGCAGCAAGGTCTTTCCAACATCATTTCTGCAGTTTAAGGTTTCTTTATTACAAAAACTCTCGGTGTTTTAACAAAATGGAAAAATTAAACACCAAGGGTTTTATACCCACCACCTCCCCTTGGCCGACCTTTCTTACGGGAACTGGAAGGTCTCAGGACTTTATCAAAAAAAAAAAGCCAGATTTTTGAAAATGGCAGCACCGCAATTTTTGTTTGACATGATTAATTCCATGCAACATTTTTCCATGTACAAGCATGTATTGCTTGTTAAAATAGAAACCAGGATTTGTTTTTAATAACCAGGATCTGCTCATATATTCTATTTTTATTGGTCGGGCTCAGAATGATGTTTGGAAATGCATCATGAGATTCTAACTATCAGTGTGGCCAGTAGCCCTGGTCACACTGATACACTAGTGGCACATCAGACGTTTTCAGGCAGATAGCTGACAGCCATTTAAAGTTTTTGGAGTAAAAAAAAAACATTTTTGTCACGCTGCAGTAATGTATCAGAATACTGTATATAGTGAACATAACACCAACCTGTTTTTGCTGCAAACATTGAGGCGTGGTGTGTGGCAGAACGAAGTGGGTATCCGCTTAGTTTTTTTACAGCAGACACAGGAAAGTTTGTTTTAATGAACTTTAAAGAAGCTTAAAATGACATCTCATGTAAAAGGTAGACACTGTTGCTTCAAAATCATGAAAGTATAAAATGATGATGAAAAAGATTCAATGTTTGATTTTGATATTTGTCCAAAAAAACCCCACAGTTTGATGATTTATAGGTCTTAAAATGATCTGTTTTTTGTTTAACACTGTTACCTGAGAAATCCTCTTCCTATGGCCGACGCATCTCCTCTAGCTATCATTCATCACTGGTGCCTTGCCATCCGTCTGTCAACAGAATGTCAGTCCTCTCTACCCTGTTTGGTGATACAAAGTTTTCAGTCCACAGGTCTGAAGCAAACCTTGGGGGGAGTAGCTTCAGCAAGAAAACAAATGATAGAATCTCATGGTAACCAAAGAGGCCAAAACAACCTCCAGACAACAAAAACTCAACTCCAGTAACAGACCGTATACCATCTTCAGCTGCTTGAGGCAAAATTAACTCGAGGAGGACAGGAAATAATAAAACTAGCACATAACTGGAGTGACAAAAAACAGGGAAACGGTTTAGCACTCCAGGTCTTTGGCCATGTCTCCAGGGTCACCCTTTTTCTCCAGAATGAGGAAAGGGGGGGGGGGGGGATGAAGCACAACATCAAGGTCCAAGCTAAGAAGAATCAATAAGGGAATTTTAGCCAGAAGAACAAAACCATCTGTGGTCCACAATCCAAACTTCCAAAGCAGAGGAAAGAAAAGAGTCAGAGCAGAAACTTGCTCATCATCAGAAAAACATGTCAGACACAGATGTAAACCTTGAACCGTAGAGGTAGCTTTTATTGTGTCACTGATGTCAGAATGGTGGTCTCCTGCGTCACAGTTCAAGCGTTTGGTTATTTGCTCACTGGCCTTCCTGCATTATTTTTTTCACCTTTATTTAACCAGGATAAAAAAACTAATTGAGATTAAAAATCTCTTTTGCAAAAGCGTCCTGGACAAGAGGCAGCAGCACAACAATAACACACATGTCCCAATCACAATCACACTCAGTTAATAAAGAAAGACAGTCTTAAATAAAGCATTTACAGTTCTGTAACTTTGTCTCACGTTCATTTAAAAAATAATTTGAAAGAGTCCAGAGAGACCAATCCTTTCAATTTAAACTCTTTTTGGAGTTCATTCCAACACTGCGCTGCAGCGAATCTAAAAGCCTTTTTTCCTCAACTCTATGTGTACTCTGGGCACAGAGAGCAGGAGCAGGTCCTGAGAGCACAGGCTGTAGCTGCTGCTGCTCTTCGGGTCCCCCATCAAATTTTGTCCTCATAAACATCTGGGAAACGTCACTTGTATGACCTGCTGGGAACACGTGTAACATCCCCTGCTCCACACTAGAAACTGTGACTGCTCGAAAATATTTGCAATCCAATGTAACGTGATCAGTTTTAGTTTTTCAAACACTGTGGGGAAAAAGAAGCTACGTCTTGATTTCTTACTGTTATGGTCACTGGGAACATCCAGGAGTATGGCCTATGTTAGTTTACACTCACAGGTCCAACTGTGATGTCAACAGATTATGCCTGCCTAGCGGTTCCTTTCATATTCGGTGAAAAAGTGCTGCATGAGGTCCAGTTCGGCACACTCAAAGAAATGAAACATTAGATTTAAATAAAAAAGTATCGTCAACCGGTCCCACAAAACAATTTTGTTTAAATCTGAGACAGACTGAATGACTAAAATTCAACATACTATCTTGAATAAGCGCTACATTACACAGTTATTGTAAGTTTACATAGTGCTATTATGTAAAATGTACTCAACATTGTTGCGTTGGATTTATTAATCATTATATTGAATTTACTCAACATTCTTGCGTTGGATTTATTAATCATTATATTGAATTTACTCAACATTGTTGCGTTGGATTTATTAATCATTATATTAAATTTACTCAACATTCTTGCGTTGGATTTATTAATCATTATATTGAATTTACTCAACATTGTTGCGTTGAATTAAGCAATCAGATTGAATTTACTTAACATTATTAAGTAAAAGTTGTTAATTTTTATATTGGATTTACTCAAAATTCTTCCATTCCATTTATTAACAGTTATGTTGACTTTACTAATTTATTGTTTTATTCATAATCAAGAGTCGATTTTTAGTTATGTTAAATTTATGAATCATGTTTAGTTTTTTTGTTCCATTTACTAAAATCCCTCACGTTAACAATACTAAATTTAATTGTAATCATGTTGTAGGACTTCAATAACCACAACTTTAATCATTTGACATTCACATTTTTTATTTATAACAAATAAACAAACAAGGGCAAACACAAGTCAACTCTCAAACGGACTTAACAAAGTGCCTTTTTGAGTTTGTGTCTTCTTAAGTGCGTGTCCGTCTTTGTTGCCTTTTCCCGTTATTTCCCTTTATGTGTAGACACATGTAAACAAAAAAATAATACAAAATACCAAAGTGCATTGGTGAGGTGATAAAACGATTAACAATCAGAAACGGTAACACGTTAACTGAACTCCAACTGTGAGAAATCCAAAGAATTATGCTTTAGGAACTTTGTGAACTTTCCTTTAATCATATAGTTTACCTTTAGGGCCTGTAACTTGGGTGACAGTTTTTGTCCATCCATGTCCATCAATACTTTCTGAATGAATTCAAACGTGTATCTCAGCTTACTGGGGAACTCCAAATTAAGGCAGTAGATGAGCCCCAGGAGGAGAGTGCAACCATACGCCACGTCCTTTACATCCTGCAGCACTTCCACCCCCTCTATGAAAATGTTCACCTCCGCGGGGTCATCAGTGGCCTCAGCTCCTTCATGTTGAATGACGTGGATCACCATGTCGAGTTGCTCAGTCGTTGCCTGCTCCGCTTCAAGATCAGCATCCTAAAGCAGGGATTTAAAATAAATTACTTATGAAGATGTGTTTTAGGTGTGTTTCAGATAGTCTGTCACGTTATATGTATTAAAAAAAATTGATTAAAGTTCAAATTTTTTATGGCATTTACCAACAACCCAAATACAAAATCAACTACAATAATAAAGAACAACAACTAGAAAATACTTATATATAAAAAGCTTTACCTACATCATCACTTTTTTCAGCCTAGATAAAAATAATACTCCTGATATTTACCCAAGATCTGGGCTAAAAACCTGTAAGAAATATTGTAAATTGCTGGATGATTGACCACCAAACCTTGTAAGCACGCTTTAAATTCTGAGCTTTCTAGGAAAAATTGAGTTATTTGTTTATGGAGCTAAATACAAAACCTGTATAAAGATAGTCTTAACATTTCTAAGTGAAGAAATGTTACACCCAAGGATTCATGTCATAAATATTTGACACTTACCAGGGACTCCTTTATCAGGTCATCAGGACTTTCATTGAGGTAAAGACAAACCGCTTTCAGGATGCATTCTCTTCGTTTTTCAACAGATGTGGTCTGTGAAAACACACAAAAAAAAGAAACTCACAAACTACCGTAATTTCCGGACTATAAGCTGCTACTTTTTTCCTGCGCTTTCAGCCCTGCGGCTTATTCAGTGACGCGGCTAATTTATGGATTTAATTGACGGCCGCCATGAACATACTTGCGAACTCGGAGCATGGGTTGAATATTCTATCCAACTCCAAGCAATGAGTCATTTATTTTTCAACACACCTTAGAGTGAAGTGTCTTAGACACTTCAGTCATGGTTCAACAAAACACGCATGCCCGGCCGCATCCCAGAGTCCTTTGGTGCCATTAGACCCAACGTGCACGTGATCGCCACTACAATATGATGCAGCTTTCAAGTTCAAAGCAATCGTTAAAAGCAGCGTGAAAAAATCCGCCATCACCAACGGGTTTGGAAAAGCCGCTCTGCTGCGCAACGGAGAGAACAGCGCATGCTCAGGAGTGAATTTACATCAGTCATAGTGACAATAGTCCATCTATTAGCAGCTCCGTAATATACGAGATGATCTTTTAAACGTACGTTTATTATTTCTATGTTATGGTTATTATGAAGCTCCTGTTCGCTCATTTTATTTTTAATCTGTGTGGTCAGTGCTTTTTTCTGCCAGAACGAAGCCGAAAGTATAGTTAGGTGAAGGCTAACATGCACTAACAACATTTAGCCTGGATGAACATGAATCGATGCGGGAAAAGCTGCAATCTGCAGCTTGGCTGAACGTGAATATGGGGGAATAACATCAGCCTTTATTTAGTCGGGACACGACTGGAAAAACAAATTGACGTGATCGTTTGGACTGAGCGGAATTTTGCATTGGAAAGCTCACAGCCTCCGTGTGAGCTGGAGACATGTTCTCCTGCTGCTCGTTTACATAGAGCTGCGGGGCCGATGACAGTCTGAAGGCTCCCACACGTAACAACGCATCCGCCCCTCATCCACAAAACGTTCAGTATTAAGTCCGATTGCTCTGCACAGACAGACACGATTCGCGCGGTCCACCGGCGCAATGGGGACGAAGCGCTCCTCCTTGGTGCCGCCCTGGCAAGGGGTGTCGGAGAAGATAGGAAGGGGAGACACAAAACATTTGCGTTAACGCGGTAATGACGCGTAAAAGGCAAAACTCTTAAAACTTACGGTGAACTCAGCAGCACACGCTGAAAGAGCTACACTCACTTGCACTGCTACGCTCTGGTCTCCTCCCCTTCCTAAACTGGCGCGAGCGCAGACATGAGCGTCTCGGCGGGAACTCGGACTTAACATTAGTTCCGCCTCGGCACAAAGTTTATGCATTGGGGGACGAAGGGATAAACAAAATAACCTCCAAAACGAAGCGGTACAAAAGTGATCCAAACAGAATTTGCCCTACCGAAACGGTTCGATCAACTACGTGTACCGTTAGTATTTAGCTAACGTTTCAAAATGTTCCCGCCCTCTTTTTTTTTTTTCAGAAATCAACAGTGCTTGTCACCATCTTGATTATTAATCCCCAATGTAAAAAATGTATACATCGTTTTCATTTGTATGTTTGTTACACTTAAAGTACTTACCAGAAACTCGATGAAAATTCTTAAGCAAACTACTAGATGAGGAGTCGTCGAGAAATGGCGGCCGCTGTCTTCTTGCTGAATTTCATTGCGTAATGCGCATGCGTCAGATGAACGGAAAGCTTGTTGGGACAACTGTCCTTTAAATAAATTTTATTAAACATTTTTAAATATTACCCAAATTGCTATTGTTATTTAAATGCAATGTAACACCCTTGTTTATATCACTGAAAGTGAACTGATTTAATATTTTCAACATAAATACTTTACATAAATAATACTACAGCACTTTTTCATTTCTTTGAGTGCATCTTCAGCAGCCATGGTTCAGTGTTGGTCTTTGTTCAGTTCCGAAAAAGTCACGCTGCTTTCAAAGTCCTGCCCCGTATATTTAATACTAATGTTCTTGCTCATCTTTCCCACAATGAAATCCAATCTCTCATTTGTACTTGGTAGCGTCCTCCCACACACCACTGTCCTGGTAAGAAGCCACTCCAAACAAACAAAGAGAAGGTCCAGACAGAGAAGAACAGAGATGAGTGCATGTTGTACACAGACTCAAACAAACTATGTAAATAACGTTTATTTAAGCAGCCAAGTTGGCGCTAACTCCATGACAGTGGGAAAGTGAATCCTTACTAGGATTCCCGCTGCCGTATTTTCTACATTCAGTGGGATGGAGTTTGTATTTGTTTTCCAAACACACTGATAAAGGATATTTGTTTTTCCTTCTTCAGTTTCTGAGCGCCTGTTGTCGTGGGAAGTTGACTCTTAGCAGCAGATGTTGCAACAAATGTCCTTTGGATGTGCAGCATGAGGATCACTAGAGGGCAGCAATTGGTAGAGGAACAGAAATGCTTTTCACTGAAAACGCTGAAACTCTGCAGGCACAAAGCAAATCTACCTCTTCGGGTATCACAGGGAGGAAAGTTGTCTTTTACGTATCCACAGTCTCAGTTGACCCTATGCAAGGAAGCAGGAAATAAGTTAAAATGTTCAAGATAGTAAAGATTTTCCCTTTGGAACAAAAATATGAGGAAGAATAAACAGAAATGTTCTATCTGTGGAAAAAAGATGGTTTGGACCTCAAAAAGCAAAGTTGAAGCCTCTTGCTGTCACAAGCAGAAGACACTGCCTTAACAAATCCAGTTCCAAGTTGCAGGTTAGAACTTTTGAGATTTGCTCAGTTCAGACATTTCTGATCCCTCTGCCTCTGCTGGAAAGACCAGCAATTACATTTCTGTTTGTGCTTCATCGCAACTAGACGGCAGGCAGACTTTACTCCACAGGCTCTTCCTGCATCATATGAGGAGACAAAACAACCCTGGCCTATCACACGCACTGGAAAAGCCATAGAGTCACCAACCATGTTTCTAAGAAAACCCGTGAGTTTCCTTCTGGGAAAGAAAGTTCCCGGGAAAACCGAAAAGTGGTCATAAAACCAATAAATGTGTCTTAACTTTTAGAAAACAGTGCTTTTTAAGAAAAAAAGTGAATGTTCCGTTCTGATTTACAAAACGATCAGTTATTTTTGTCTTACATTCTACAAATATAAAATTAGTTAGAATGTATTAATTAGAATGTTTTTCTTCACTCTTTCCCACAGACAGCAGCTCAGTTTGCATCAGAAATATAGTGTGAGGCATGACGCAGAACATGCAGAAGTCAGGCTTGAAAGATGATTATGTGCACTAACCACCCAGCCACTGTAGCTCTGTCACTCGCAGGTTTGACACGCTGACCTTAAGTTCTTGAATGAGTTCCAAATTCAAATAGATGCTGCGCCATCCTTTCCCAAAAACCAACACTCATTTTTTATAATTTACTGCCTAAAACAAAAAGAGATGTAGGGAGCTGACAGCAGGGCAGAGGGTAATGTTCTGCCTTTGTTTTCTTCACCGCTTCATGCCTGAAAAGTCATTCGTAAATCAGCTGGTGAGGAAGCAGCCTGCTTTCCTGGTCAAGTTTATGAACATTATTAGGAAACCTGTGGCATCCCAAATCAATACCAAGCCTGGGTGAAGGTCAGAGAGAAAACAAATACATCGTATCAATGCAAATGGATCAAAACTACTCTGCAGTGACAACCCCAACATTGTTCCGATGAAAACGGTTATTTTAACATGTTCTTGGGGCATTTATTTAATTATAACAGATTAAAATTGCATTTTTGAGTATTTCTTTAGTCGGATGAATCGGGAGCAGACAAAAAAATGCTGTTAGACAAAGATCATATTTGTGATGCAGAATATACACTGGGCGGGGCTACAAGCTCTCCATTCCGCTCCCTGCAGACAAATAGATCCATGAACGGCTTTGTTTTCCTCGTCTGAACTGAAATCTGGATCTAAACTGTACGGCCGGGTAGCTCCTATTTCTGTCTCAATTTTTGCTGCACTGTTAATGGGGTGTGAGAGGCTGTAAGCCAGTGGAAAAAAAGTGTAAACAGAGAGCTCTCAGTTATCAATCAGGCTTTA